>JAVIWB010001201.1:0-202430 GCA_031893035.1 Dermolepida albohirtum
TTAGGAAAGACAAGGTATTTAATAATTATTATTACAAATAAATAAAATAAATAGTAATAAAAATATCTACAGCCGACATTGCAAAACGATTACCAAATAAACAAACAAAATAAAGTGAACTAAACTATAAAGAAATACACAATCTGTCGCAGAGAAAACCGAACTTTCATTTATTTTAATCAAAAAAGTCCTCTTCGCCTTCAACAGAACGTTTTGCAATTAACATGTCGAACAAATTTTTAAGTTCATCTTATAGATGTCATTCAAGAGCGCTATCGACGCCTTTTTAATGGCTTCAACGTCGGCATAACGCTGTCTTTTCATCGGCAAATGTAGTATGGAGAACAGATAGAAATGACAGAGGGCCGAATACGGTGAATGGTTGACGGTTAAAATGCCATTTGTAGTTAAAAAATCAGTGATAAGCGCCGAGCGATGAGATGGTGCATTATCATGTAACGAACACTAGCTACCATTTTCACGATAATGAGGGCACACACGACGAATACGCACCAAAAGACGCTTCATAACACCAAGATAAGCACTGATTGTTTGACTAATTGGTACGAAGTCTTTGTGCATTATGCCTTTCGAATCATAAAAGCAAATCAACATTGTTTTCACTTTTTACTTCTCCAAACGGCTTTTTTTCGATCTTTCTTCGCTTGGATACTTTCATTGAGAGCTTTAACGCTTGGTCTCTGGGTCATATTGAAAACACCACGTCTCATCGCCAGTTACAATAGAATACCTGAAGTTTCCGTCTTTTTTTGAAACTTTAATCAAGTCTGTTCAATGTTGAATTCGGGGCAATTTTTGATCATCAGTTACCTTGTGTAGTGCAAACCTTGCACAAATCTTTCCCAGTCCCAAATGCTGTTTCAAAATGCTATGAATTGAATCTTTGGAAATATTTAATTCCAGCAATGAGGATTTCGACTCATTTCTGATAAATTCATGCACAAGTTCGATGTTACTTTCCGTAACCACAGATTTTTTTTTGCACCAGGATGTTCGTCGTCATTTATGTCCGTACGATCGTCTTTAAATCGTTTATACCACTCATACACACCTGTACGTAATAAACACGCGTCACCATACAATTGTTTCATGAAATTAAATGTTTCAGTATACAATTTACCGAGTTTAAAACAGACCTTAATATTTGCTCTTTGTTCAAAATTCATTTTTCGACCATCATAAGGAAAATGGCATATTGCGAATCTGGAAAACTTGTCCCTTTAACCTCTAAACCAAAGTTAAGCCTGAGTAAGAGAATGCTGTGTATATGGTGGGACATTCGAGGATCAATACATTTCGAGCTGTTGAAATCGAATAAAAAGCTAAATTCGGAAAGGTACTTACTGTCAGCAATTCGACAATTTAAAAACTCTTCCAAGAAAAGTGCTCGGCGATGTCCAGTAGGAAGGACATCATAGTGCTTCATGATAATGCCAAGTCACATACTGTTTTGGGGACTTGTTAAAAACTCGCAGAACTAGGCCGGGAAATTCCGTCGCATCCACCATACTCCTTGGACCTAGCAGCCTTCGATTATCACTTATTTCTGTACTTACAAAATTTTTTGTAGGGCAAAAAATTCAAAAACAAAGAGGATATCAGACGAGCACTGGTTCAATTTTTCGCCTCTTGGGAAAAGGCATTTTTTAAAAATAGGATATACAAATTGCCATCACGCTGGCAAGAAGTTGTAAATAATGATGGAATATTATTCAATAAAGTTTATTCAAGGTATTAAAAATGTATTGTTTTGTTCTATTCTAAATATGGACAAAACTTTCCGGTAGACCTGATATTTTTATTTGAATTTCCATATTTCCAACGCAACAAACTTTTATAATAAAGGTACTACATATACAAAATCAAATTCTGTAAATGTACAGATTCTTTCTAGACTGTCAATACTATATTAAATGTAGAAATAATAGAAGTGAGTAAATTGCATACCAAAATATTTGCTGCAACCAGACCATTACGAAAGATATTATCGAAGTGAAACCTATGTGTATGAAAAATGCTATACAATAATTATGTATGAACTTAAAAAATTTTCTATTTTATAATTGGCATGTATATATACTATAAAGAAAATACCAATTACAAAAAGTTAAGGCCAGTAATGCCCCCACCTCTTAAAGATCCATATTATAAAAGGAAAATCCTTGTGAAGAAATTAAGAACAATGTTTTTGACTAGGAGGTAGTAAAAGCTAGACTGAGACTAGAGGAAGAGCATGAGAAAGAAATTATTATATTGACTTCAGACAAAAATAAGATATGAAATATTATCATAACAAGTATTTGTGTTTTTATAATTGATAAATATTAATCAAGAAGTGTTTATTTAATAATAATCGTCTAATAATAAATATTCGTTATCAAGTGCGTCATCTACCACTATATTACCCGGAACATCTTATTTTTCTCCAATGGCTATATTATATAGAACAGTCGTTGCAACTATTGGTTTTAACTGTTTCAGTATTCAAGTGTATACATACCAAGTCTTAAACAAATTTGTCCATAACATTAAAATACTGGTTATATCATTGTCGTTGGTTCTATATAATTAATTTTATCAAATAGAATAATAAATATATTTTCCGTTATTCTAAACAGTTGAAAAAAAATTAATTTGATTGAAATTGTCTGAATAATTAACTTGTTCCGTATAAATATTTCTTCTTCGTACAGAAATTAAATATTAAATCATCTGATAACGAATCGCTAGAATAAAGAATCTCCATATTTGTAATATCGTAAATTTAGATATTTGTATACGTAGTCTATGTAAAACTGTTGTCTATGTAAAACTGATCGAATATAAGGTTATGTTAACAGATATATATGACAGAAATAATACAAAATTTTTCCGCCTTTGTGTAATTAGGTTGTCCAACACATAATTTTTGTTAAGTGGACAGTAGTTAATGATTGCTTTGAATACCATTATAAAATACAAAAATGTCTAAATGTTAGCATCACAAAATGAATTGTGTACAATTTAAAAGGAACTTGTACAAAATAAATATTTACTTTGGAAATATAACTGTTTCCTTTGTCAAACTGAAAACATTTTATTTCATCCTCGTATAATGTTAGATAAATAAATACATATAAGTGTAATTGGTTTAATAAAACTAAATTAAATAAATATGTGAAACAATGTGAGTTACTGCTTTTGGACGTGAAGTCTTTCTTAATTGTTAAAGCAGCAGCAGTTACGAAAAAAAGGTTATTTATGGCAACAAATAAGCCACACTGTCTGTATTCAATATTCCCTCATATTCTCCCAAGTTTGTCATCGAAGTTGACTGTGAACTTCATGAAAAGGTTACATGGATTGTGAAAAGGGGTCCAACACTACAACCTGTGTGCACACACGTGCAAACTATACGCTTGCCTTTCAGGTATACGAAAAAGTCCTGACTTGATTCGGGTCTCTCAGTTTAGTACCCGGTTATTATGTCTAGATTACGGACGTACAACTCAAATAATATTAACGGACCCGTCAGCTAGAACATAAGGGACAAAATGCCATGAATCTCGATGACTTGGTACTTTATTTTAGACCCATATAAACGTACATACGTACCTATACGTTGTTGCATTTTCCGTTGAAATTTAATCGATTTGATTGCATGCTTGTCGTCCTGTTCTCACTATCTTCTCTTCTTTTTTTTTGTCTTTGTTTGTGTGGTGTGTCTGTTAAAATACGAAACAGGTGTGCAACCTGTCCTATTTTGCTCTATTTTCTTTTCTTTTTAAACGTATACATAGTAGTCGCTTTGCCAGGGGTGAATTGTAACAAAAGCAACATTGTCGGATTTATTCAAATTGGATGATAAATACATAACTTTCGACATTGAGAGCTTAAATGATAGGGGATAATTTTGAGAGATGCGCAAAAAATATACATATTTAGGTAATCAGCTTATTTATAATTCTGTTTTTATAAGCACATACAAAAAGGATATCCCTTAATGCGACTAGGGGCAGGAACAATATTAAGAAATATGGGGGAAATCAGAGTGCGTTTAGTGATATACCTCGAGAAGAAAAAGAAATTATTTTGAAAGAACAAAGACAGAACATATGTGTGTTTTCACGAAAAAATATAGAGACTAATACCAGAAATATTCTTTTTTTATAGTGACAATAAAAGTGGATGCTTTAGACACATTAAAAGTGTGTGAATATTGATAAAAAAGAACTAAAAAATGGTTTCAAATAAATAACAAAAAATTAAATTTTAATCCTAAAAAAAAAGATTATTATATAAAAGATTTGAAAAGGAAACAAGTTGTATAAAGATGGATGAAGTAAATTTCAATTAAAAAGTTATATTTATTTGTATTGTGGAAATAAAGGTGTTTCAAATTGCGCGTTTTTTTTAAGAATAAATAAAATATAGATGGCGCACTGAATTTGTCTGGGTATGTGGGCATTTAAAAAGTGTGATGTATGAAATTTATAAAAATGGCTTCGTACACGGTACAACGCGTTCAAATTGTTGAATTATTTTATGAAAGTCAGTGTTCTGTGAAAGGAGTTTTTAGAAAATTACGTGAATTTTATTGTTTATATAATCATCCATCTAAAAGCACTATTGGTCGAATTATTAAAAAATTTCAAGAGACCTGTTCCGTGGAAGATCAAAAAAGTGGAAAATACAGTGGTAGTGGTCGTTCACAAGAAAATATTGGTTTGGTTCGTGAAAGTGTTGCTGAAGATCCTGAAATGTCGAGACGTGATGTTAGACGACGTTCACAATAACCTGGACTTAATGGATCAACATGGCGTATTTTACACAAGGATTTAGCTCTGAAGGCATATAAGGTTCAAATGACACAGGAATTGAAGCCATTAGATCATTTAAAACGTCGTTCGTTTGTCAATTTCATCAATGAACAACCAGCTGATTTTTCTCAAAAAATAATGTTTTCCGATGAGGCACATTTTGAACTTAGTGGCTATGTTAATAAACAAAATTGCCGTATCTGGGGTGAGGAAAATCCACGAATTATTCATGAGAAACCTATGCATCCTAAACAAGTTACTGTTTGGTGTGAAATTGGACCTTATTTCTTTGAAAATGCTGCTGGTGAAGCTGTAACTGTCAATGGTGATCGATATTGTCGGATGATAACCGAATCTTAAGTATTAATGAATATTGATCTAGAGGATATGTGGTTTCAACAGGATGGCGCTACACCTCACTTTGCACACGAATCAATTGATTTCTTGAGAGAAAAATTTCCTGGACGTGTATTCTCAAGAAACGGCAATGTTAATTGGCCACCTAGATCATGTGATTTAACACCGTTAGACTATTTTCTTTGGGTCATGTTAAAAGTCAGGTTTATAAAAACAATCAGCAATCAATTCCTGCTTTGAAAGATGAAATTATTAGTGTCATTGGTGAAATAGAGCATCAATTATGTCAAAATGTCATTGAAAATTTTAACAAAAGAATGGACGTCTGTGGAGATGCAAGAGGAGGCCTTTTGGCAGATATTATTTTTCGCATATAAATGTCATAACTGATACTTCAATTACCAATAAAAAGTTTTTGAAAGTGAATGCAAATTATATGTTTTATTTATTGTTTAAAAAGCCGCGAAATTTGAAACACTCTTTACATTTTAAAAAACTCATATAGGCCAAAACTTTCCGTATATAGATGTCCTAAATATTTTTGTTTTTATTTATTTGATGCTATAAATCCTGATGCCAACAAAATATTTTTTTATATGAACTTTTTCAGACGTGTACATATGAGGTCTGTTCTGAAAATAACCGAATTTAATTTTGTTAACTTTTATTATTAATTAATAATAAAAGTTATAGATTATTGGTCCTTATCCACTACAGAGTACTCCTCTATCCTATTCACATATTTTTCCCAGCGGTGTTCTAGTTCCCCAAAATGAAAACAAATGGAACCAGACACGATTTCAGTTAAAAATAGTCTGATTTATGCATGTCTCAGGAAAATATTAAGGTTGTTTAATTGAGTAGGTTTGATTCCACAAACCAGATGCGATCTCGTCCGGTTAAGGTAACTCCTTTATCTTCTTCTGATGCTAAGGAATTCCCAAAATAATAGAGTCAGAAAACCGATATCGCCTAAGAGCTATTCTAAATCACAACACGTGATTTTTATAATAATAAGTTCTAGCATTTTCTATGATTTTATATTAATTACCGAAACTTGGCTTAATGATTATGTTTATTCTAATGATACAGTTACAAGGTGATACGTGGAGGCAGGAAGTTTTCTCATGTAAATAGTGGTGTCGTCCTACTTACTGATGAGCATATGTATAATTTCCTTTACTGTAGTTAATACTACATACATTACTGATCCTGTACCTATTATTGACCTAGTTCTATACAGATGTAAGATTATTTTTGTGGTTGCTGCCATTTATATTTCTCCTGATATCGATTGCAATGAATTGGATATATTTTTCACATCGTTGAATGCTCTTATTCTTGATGATTAGTTTGAACTTATCGCTGATTTTAATATACCGAATTTTATTGACATTTATATATTTTATATAATATTTATATACTAATATTACCCATTGTCAATTCCCTGCATCTAATAATATAATTTTGCTAAAGCCGACTACATATTTCTTTACAGTAGCCTGATTGATATTCATTGGTCTTTTATTGAGTGCCATTTAAATGGAAACAATACATTGAATGATTTTACAGCGTAATTTCTCTGTAGATGCTCATGTACCAGCGAAATTAGCGACTATATCAAATTATCCTCCATGGTTCTCGTTGGTATCCGATTCGACATTAAAATCAAGACATATTATTATCGGATGTGGAGAAACACTAGAGATTTAGGTTATTAGAACGAATTTAAGCGTTTAAGAACGTATACATACAAAAATATTGATATCTAAATTTTATCGATGTTATTAGCAATGGAGACGAATGTCAAGTCTAATCCCTCTGCGATATGGAGTTTCGTAAATAGTAAAAGAAGATCAACCAGGATACCTGGAGGAGTTTATATGAAAGTAAATTTACTAATCCTCTAATATTGCCAATGCCTTTGCAAAGACATTTGTTAATGTATATACTGGGAGTGTTTATCCTGCATGCACTAATTATTGTTCTTCTTTTACAATTACGCTTGTAATAGAGATAATTTAATACAATATATGTGTAGGATACCTAATAAATGAATTGCTGGTAATGATCTCTTACCTAGTTTTTTGATTCGAAATTGCTGTTTGTCCTGGTTGTGCCATTACGCACAATCATTAATCTTTTGCTAAAGATAAATATTTTGCCTGATGTATGGAAACGAGTAATAATTTGTTCTGTTCATAAAGAAGGTGATAAAGTGTCTTTATCTAATTTGCAAAAGTTTTTGAGCAGGTGCCATATATTCAAATGTTCGGTCACCTTCTTCAAGTCAGCATGGCCTCATTCTTGGCAAATCAGCTTTAACTAAGCTTTGTACAGTTTCACAAAATATAAGTGGGATCTTGAATAAGCGCAGACAAGTTGATGTCTTATGCACGGATTTCTTGCATGCATTTGATGTAATATCCATCAAGCTCTTCTATCCAAGCTTAACTCTTTTGGTTTAGTTCCTTCTGTATTTGCACTTATAAAATCATATTTGGATAATCGCTTATATTACGTGCATTACAATGTATGTCGCTCTAACGAGTTTGTTGCCATAGCAGGTGTCCCACAGGGTTTTCAAATGGGACGCTTTTATTTATTCCTTTTTTAATAACCTTTTACTAAGAATAGATTAGCTTTTGTAGACGATATAAAAATCTTTTCCTACTTTTTACTACTGTCTGTCGCACTGAAACAGTTTCAGTGCGACAGTAGTTGAGCCCTGAAGATGTCCCATACGAGTGGGTACGAAACGTCGGCAGTTATACCAGTGACGCGGTTACAGTCCGGAAGCCCAGAAGCAGATAGTATGAACCACGACCGCGGAGGTCTACGTACCAGATTAACTTCAAGACTTTGTTTTTTCTTTTCTTGTAAAGGTTGTACTCGATAAAATCTGGCCATTTCTTTTTTTTTTTGTATCGACTACATTGAATTAAAAGTTGTTAAACCTTAATACACTTGAAAACTAAAACATATTTTCCATTCTACAAAATTTCTATGAAAACTCTGCCTTGACATTGCTATATTTATTTAATGAATCAATACTGTCCTGATGCTTGGACACGAAACAGCAACAATTCAGCTCAACTAACCCTGAATTTTCTTTTTGAGCAGTTTTCTGGTCACGCCTGTTAATTTTATCGGAATTTATTTTGTTTGTAATCAATACAAAGCGCGATTTTAATTTTCTGCGTATGTGCACAAATAAAATTCGTTTTATTAGCTTAAAGAAATTATCAGTGATATATGTACATATGTACTTTTGTATGATCATATACACAGGGTTCTTGTAAGGTTACTAGCAATTCTATTTGATCTCGTTTGAGTATGCAGGCCGATGTATGATATTACGCATTTTAATATCGAGGGCATCGGTGTAGACACGGAGGATTGAGGGGTGGTGAGTGGGGGGACATTAGTGGGCGTCACAACCCTTTCTGTAATATAGTAGGAACATGCGGGTCAAAGAGGATTACGAGTGGTAACGCATACCAAAGTCTGTGTCAGGCTAATTTGCCAAAACTACCACGACAATGTTTGACATAATGCATGACAAGTGTTAGCGACGCTTCACGGAAATTAATTAATATCAACCGAATGCAGGGCTCTCGCATTGCTGCCCGCGTTAATTTTAATATTAGCGGCTGCCGCATATTTTTAATCAAACCGCTCCAACTAGAATTTCCCGCGCGAGATTAAACATCAAATTGTTTAAATATCGTTGAAATTAAATCGCTTTTGATGATGTTTGTGACCCATACCACCCTCTACCTATACTGATTTTTCCTTTAACTAAAATTAATTTTTTCGATGGAGAATTTATTTATTAATTTGAAAGTTATTTTAAATACAAATTCATAAATATTCTACCGTTTCGCTTATACTAAAGCTTTACATGAAACTCCTTACACAATACTGTCACCGTCTAGAGAAATTAAATTATACCAGATTGTTCAATAAGTTTTGTCGTTCGATAAGAAAAACACGATTTTGTGGTTCGAAATGCATTTGATTATTCAATATAACCTGCCTGCACTTCAATACACTTGTTCCAACGATCTTCTAATTTATGGATTCCATCTTTGAAGTGAAAATTCGGAAGACTGTCGAAATACACTTCCACGGCTGTTATTACGTATATTATTACGTACTTCGTTCTATGAAAATCGTTTTCCACGCATGAATTTTTTGAGATGTGAGAACAGCCAGATGTCAGAGGGAACAAAATCTGGCGACTATTCACCAGATGGTGGATGTTGCAACTATTGATACTTTAATTCATTGATTTTTGCGATGGTTTTTTGAGTTGTGTGAGGGTGCGTTGCCATGATGAAATATGATTTTTTTTTCTCCTGTAAACCAGGTCTTTCTTACGAATTTTTTGCATCCAGCTCGTCCAAACGGGTTACGATAATAATCTGAGTTTTTTGGCATCCAAAGATTCTAAATGAACGCGATCAAAAAACTGTTACAAGTGCAATGAGCTAAAATTCATAGATAAGGTGCACTCAGGATAGATATATACATACATAGAATTTGACACTGGAAAAGAGGGCCATTACGAAAACATAAAGAGAATTTACAGAAATATTGGTTCTAGGGAAAGAGTATCACGTAAGGGACCTTTCGTTAAGCGTCGTTATTAGTCACTTAGTAACCTGTATACGTATTTCGACAACTAAGTCATTATAAGCATAAGCAGATAATTAATCACATACAGAATAATATTGCACAAATCAACACTCGAGTGTGTATTTGGTGGTTGCATGATTCTGTGTTTTTTACCGCTGTTCTACGTGCAACACTGTTATTAATTATCTGCTGGTAATGACAACTTATTTGTCGAAGTACGCATACAGAATACGAACATTGACGTGGCAAGGGGTTTTATTTACCTTTTTTGATTAGTTACTTAGCTAATAGTTGTAACAGTTCTCTCGTGCTTATTTAGAATCTTTGGACGCCTATTTCTGGGTACAATTTCAATAGTTCAGGATATATTGTACATTTTTTTTTAAATCTATACTGTAGAACACGCTTTTTCGATAAATGTGACAATTTGGTGTAAGGATTTTTATTCTTTGTATAAAGTTAACTCGCACATATTACCAGACATGTGCTTATTTTTACAACTCATCTCAGTAAAAATATCAAATGACAATTTTAACAAATACGTGATACTATGTTATTTGTTAAAAATTTATCGCTAAGCGTAGAGAAATATCTTAAAATGAAGTGTTCAAAAGCTTCTGTCTATTCGATGTTGAAATTAGTAAATTCTTTTGTAAATAATAAGAGTTTTCATAGTTATTAGAGGTTTTTAGAGTTTTTAACGTTGTTAAACGGAAGTAAATAAATTAAAAATTATATTAATCGGAATTTAACATTTGATGATATTCAATATTAGAAAGTGTACGAAGACTTTTGTGACTGACTATGTTATGATATTAAATACATTTTTCCAAAGCAAATCTATGCCTGTTTTAATGATTTTGTTTAATTTAAGTCAATGTTCGAACGTCCGTGAACGATAATGTACATACATTTATAAGGTATATACGAAAATAAATTATTTATTATACATATGTAGATTTTTATATGAATATGTATTTAATTGACATAATTAAACCTAATAAATCAATTCATTTATTATTTTATGAATAATTAACTTGGATTTGATTACCCCTAATGAATAAATAAATCAATACAAAACAATCAGGTAATTTAGAAATAAAGCAAATTATATATCGCTTTGATAAATTCCATTCGTATTCGGTTACGCAGTAAAAATGCTTAATAATAAAGTCGTCGCCGTGTGAGAGAGTCACACGGCGACAACTAAAACAAAAGGAATTCCTGAGATATAGCGGTGGTATAACAAAAAATAGATCACATTTTCTTTGACGGATGGATACGTGGAGCGATGCACTAATTAAAGAACTTTAAACGAGGGGAACCACGAACGTTTAGTTCGGGAATATATTTTTAAAGTTTTGGGTCGTCCAGGATTAGGGCACTTCTTTCATTTTTTTTCCCGAACGGGTGACACATTGCAAAAACATAATTCGTTTATACAACGTTAAAAGGTCTAACTGATGTAAAAGAAAACAGCGGTAACATACTTCTCTTGTGTTACATACATACGTACTACGAGTGAAAAGAAAAAATGTATGGATAGAAGTTGAAATGCACGCGTATGTTAGGCTAAGGACGTAAAATGTCAACACATCACAGCACTATTAAGTATGAACATTTATGCATCTGTAGACATCGAAAAATGTTTTTAACACGTGTACTCTGGGCACACTTTTTGACGTTTAAATTAGTTTCCGAAGACGGCGCTTGTTATTAAAGCTGTTAATTATGTAAACTTATTTTAACACTCTCCTAGAAAAATACTAGTCATGACGGTCTTTTATTATATAACATTAGCACTTGCAATAAAAACGAAACCTCGACTTTTTCTTTATGTTAAAAGATCATAATTTCTATAATTATACTTTTGGACAGAAAGAAACTGTTTTCTTACTACTTCTGCTACTGTCAAGTAAATGAGGGAAATACCGATAAAAATAATTGTGTAAATACGGATGGTATTCTTCTTAGATTCTACACATTGTTCATTTTTGCCCTCCTGTTCAGGTATTATAGGGCTATGTAATATTATAATTATCATCAAAATACAGGTACAGTTACGAAAGTTTTCGTGAACCAAATTAATGTTGAAAATCATCCAAACGTTATAAGCGTAAATCTGGTACGTAGACTTCCGCGGTCGTGGTCCATACTATCTGCTTCTGGGCTTCCGGGCTGGAACCGCGTCACTGGTATAACTGCCGACGTTTCGGACCCACTCATATGGGACAACTTTAGGGCTCAACTACTGCTACTGTTATTGTTGTACATTGTGAAGGATTAATGCTAATCCATTTAAAACCTATTAATACTTGTCGAATTATGCAAAACTATTTGAACTTGTTCTCTGTGGTAAATTGTTTTGCTAGGTCTACTGTTGCTAATCTTGTTGCAATTACACAATTCATCAGTCATTAACAGGACAGACGTCAATAGGTTGTTATCAGGGATTTCATCTCTAAGCTGAACCCGCTGCTACCATTACTCATATTAGGTGCGCAACTAAGTTCTCGCTGTTTTTCAAGAGATGGCTCCAGTTGTAAGTGCTGGTCGATTGTGACATAACCAAAACGTCATGAACCAAGCTTAGACATATGGTAAACAAACCGTTTTGACACATTAGTGATTTTGTTTTTGCGTCATATACTTTTAGTTGTGTGAAAATGTCTGATTTTGTGCCAAATAATCGTCATTTGCGGGAAGTATTGCTTTTCTTCTTTCATTCGAAGAAAACGGCGGCTAAAGCGCATCGAGAACTCCAAAAAGTTTACGGAGATGCTGTTCTAAGTGAAACAACGTGTCGCGATTGGTTTCGTCGCTTCAAAGACGGTGATTTCGATGTTGACGATAATTTGCGTGAAGGAGGAACAAAAACCTTCGAAGACGCTGAATTGGAGGCATTGCTCGATGAGGATCCGTGCCAAACGCAAAAAGAACTTGCTACAGCATTAGGAGTTACCCGCCAAGCTATTTCCCAGCGATTGCATGCGTTGGGAATGATTCAAAAACAAGGAACTTGGGTTCCTTATGGTTTGAAACCAAGAGACGTTGAGCGTCATTTTTTCGCCTGTGAACAACTGCTCCAGCGTCAAAAAAGGAAGGGTTTTCTTAATCGCATCGTTACAGGTGATGAAAAATAGATTCATTACAGCAACCCAAAGAGAACAAAATCATGGGGACTGCCCGGTCATGCTTTTACATCGTCGGTTCGGCCCAATATTCGCGCTGCGAAGGTTTTGCTGTGTATTTGGTGGGACCAGGGCGGTGTTATTTATTATCAGCTGTTGAAACCGAACGAAACCATCATTGGGGAACGGTATCGAATTCAATTGATGCGATCGACCCGAGCACTGCGCGAAAAGCGGCCACAATACGAGCAGACGCACGAAAAAGTGATTCTACAGCATGACAACGCTCGGACTCACGTTGCCAAACCCGTTAAAACCTACTTAGAAACGCTCAAATGGGAGGTCCTACCCCACCCGCCATATTTCCCAGATATTGCGCCGTCCGATTATTACTTGTTCCATTCGATGGCACATGGTCTGGCTAATCAGCAGTTCCGCTCATATGAAGACATCTCAAAATGACTTGATTCGTGGATAGCCTCAAAACACGAACACTTCTACCGTGACGGTATTCGAGCTTTGTCAAAAAGATGGGAAAAAGTTGTCGCTAGCGATGGGCAATATTTTGAATGATTCATTTGTAAACATTTTTTCACAATAAAGTTGCATTTTCATCAAAAAACAGCGAGAACTTAGTTGCGCACCTAATATGTTTAATTTCAATTTGAATAATCGTTTTGGTTACGCGTATTACAATGAATTCTCATCTAATCCTGTTTAATATTACTTATAGGAGCTCCCCAGGATTCCTATTGGGCCTAATTTATGTTCAACATCTATGTAAAGAATATCGTGGAACGTCCTGATTGCAGAGTGCTAGTCTATGTCAACGATTTAAAAATCTTTCACAGTATTAATTCATCTGAGGGTAGCATCAAGATTTAAAGGAATCTATACATTCACTGAATTGAATGCGCGTGAAATCTAACGTCTACTCATACCATAAGTAATAAGGAGTTATTGGAAGAATGGCAAAATATTTCTACCGATTTTGCAAAAAATTTAGTCGATTTAAAAGACTAGCAGTTCTAAACGAAACTAAAAAAACATATTAAACATTTTTATTTAATTTTGGAAATTATTTTTGCATGTGTACGGAACCTTTTACGACATTCATTTCTTGTAGTTTTAAACGCTAACAGCTTTGATTGTTAAAAGGTATTATTCAAATATTAATAGCACTCTGTTTACTACATACCTTTGAAAGAATAACATCTATCATCTGGTAGAATTTCAGTTGTGCAAAGGATTCAAAAATTTCAGCAAGGGTACAATTGTACAAGCATCTTAGAAGTACCACTCAGATTGTCACAAGCACAAGTTTGTGAGTGGCATAGACGATTCGGAAAAAAAAGAGAGGATGTGAATGATAATAAACGTTTAGACCGATCAGTTGAAACGATGATTAAAGAAAATGTCGAGAATATGTAATTTCGTGGAACTTTCAAAAAAAATTTTCACTGATAATTAGAATTTATCTTGAAATACCTAAGAGAATAATTCATTGAATGTTAACCAAACGATAGATTCATGGACAATCAAAAATTGTGCCAAATTAGGCACCATTAGAAGAGAAGAAAATTTCCTAAAAACGGTTGTAACTGTTGACGAAAGGTAGTGTATTTAATATGATCCAGATAGAAAGCATATGTGGCAGATGGCAGTCATCATATAAAAATCCAAAGAAATCTCGTGGGGAAGTTCGAAAATTATAAAAATAACGGTCATTGCTTTTTACGATATAGAGAGGGATTATCTACACTCAGTGGTTAAGGAAGTAATCTCAATGACATTAGGACTTGTTTACGTCATATGTACACTTCTTCAACGTGCAAATCATTGTACTAATGCTGAAGGAGCATATTTCTAATAATAAAATGAATTTTGTAAATTCTTAACTATTTTTATTTTTTAGATCTTGGATTCATTGTAGACCAATTAATCCATGCTCCTCGCTATTTACAGCAGCGATTACATCGGAATTGGACGAAAATCTCTTTCCACCAAACTATGTATCTTTTTCAATTTTAGAAGTCGATGATAATCATTAGGAGCTAAATCTGAAGAATAGAGCGGATAAAGGTCTAATTCTAACCCTGAAATTAGGCCGTGGCAATCGCGTCGAATATTTTTTCCTTATCGATTGTAATTAAAATTCTATGCACTGTCATTTGAAATATACACTATGTCATTTAATCATATCCGGGGCAGTAGCTATTTTTGGACGTCCATCTTTTGCGCTCATACAATCGCGTTTAAATTCGGAGACCCAGTTTTTATCCATTGATAACAAAAGAGCGAACTCTAATAATGTCAAATCCAACTCTGCTTTGTTTTTGCTTGGTGTCAAGCCTTTTAAATAAGACTTCTTTATCACTGCTGGCAACTCAGTTTTTTCCACATGTACAAAGTCACAAGAGATTTTAACTTTGGCGCACTATCAAACATAGACTAATTGACAGATCGCTTTATACTTCACAAGAGGGCAATCCACGTTAAAGTGCTGTGTGCTGTGACCCTAGCCACTTCTTGGAATGGAGAAACAAGTAAAAATCAGCCAGCCAAATCTGAGGTGCAATGGGTGTAAGGTGGGGAGGGGAGAGGGGTCAAAACGGTCCTACTTTAATGGACGCAGCACTTTTTGTGTTTGCTGCGAAGTATGTGGCTAAGCATTACGTTCAACAATGCTACACCGAAAGTGGTCAAAGCGCGATGTTCTTAATTTTTTAAAGTCTCACAATAGGTTTAAGCACTGATGGTTGCTCTTCCCTCCATGAACTCCACCAACAATATTTTCCTTACATTTCAGAAAACGGTAGCTATCACATTTTTCACTGACAATATTTCTTTTGCTTTATTTAATTTGTGATATTAGCTGCTGTTTTCTTTCAGGTTTAACATGTAAGATTCAGATCTCGTCTCCGATAACAATTCTGTTAAGAAATTAATTTTGTATTTAACCTAATAATGGACGGTTCTACAGGATGGTAAATAAGATCCTGCTGAATTTGTGCTATCTCCGTGTTATGTCACATAGTGAACGATCCTCGTATATATGCTCTTTTTCAAAGTATTTCTAATTAGCTAATATACGCTTGAAATCACCTAACAAAACAAGCGAAACAATCGGTTTCCGAGTTTAAAACTATTAACTATCATTTTCAACTATCCCATATACAATATTTACTAAATGTATATATCGTATATATTTAAATGTATATAATAATACTGTATTTAATTTTTGGTCCGCTTCAAAGCCATATGACGAAAGAATATTATAGTGGTTACGATAAATATTTAAAACACGTTTTTAATTATTTATTTCTGTTGTAAATTATATCTAAAATTTAATTTCTCATTCTTAATTTCAAAATATTGCTTCTCTTATTAGTTCCGTTTTACGATTAACGAAATTAATATAAAAATATCATTTACAGAAAAAGTAAAGAAATGAATATTTTAGGTAAATATTGTTAAGTAAATCTCGCATTTGAGCTAGTGAACAGGTCGGATATCCCCTAAAAACCACCTTAAGTGCCACGGGGTCGCTTTAAAACATCTGCTCGCATTTTATAATCCCAAGCGCAAATCTGACGATATTTTATATATTTTTATGTAAATACTGGCACTGACAGTAATGTCAAACAGTCTTCGAAAGGGTAACCGCCCGAGTTCTGGGGGAATGCGAATTGTCGCTAACTACACCATTCTAGCCGAATCCTGAAACCAACGCACACTCTACTAATCCCTCGCATTACTGGCAGACTCGAAACTGGTACCCCAGTGTTGTTCCATATCGCATGGTTGCATTGCGAAATGATATTAAACTACTACACACACTGCGAAACGATTTAAAATCATTATACCTCAAAATTACATCGTCCACCGTCAATGGATCAAGTTCCTATTCCTCATAATCTCTTGCCAATGTACCGTGTTTGTAAAATCCGAATGTCCATCTGTGAGTTACCCTATACTCTATTATAAATGGAATAATTACCTTCGTTTTTAGATAAAAAAAATAGTTGGATTTAAATATTTCACTGCTTTATTCAAACTCTACTACTGTGTATAATGCTATTTCAAACACCGTGAAAAGGTTTAAAGTCGAATTACATTGAATTAATTAAATTATTCCTGTAATTAATTAAACTTGCTTTTGCATTTCTATGAACGGTTACACGTGAAAGAGATTATATGTTGTTTCTAATTTGAAACGCAGGAATTATTTGCATGTATCTATATATACGGTTAAACGGGAAGATATTTTTATAATGAATAGACAAACATTTAATGAATATTTTAGCAGAAAAGGAATGGGTAAAAATAGATAAAATTGGTTAATTTTACAATTAATAATAAGCACATAGAATTGTTAAAATTTTCACAGACTTTTATTTATTAATTTTTTCGCATGGTAACTATTACGCCACATACTGATCTCTTCATGTTTCAAGTAAAGGGAAGCTTTAATGTTCGCTACTAGACGAAATCTTAAGCTTCATAGTTTAGAAACCACGATTCTAAATAATCCATCCAGTCAGATATTTTTTTGCGTAGACATGCAGACGAAATTGCAACTTGCTTTCTAAGAACAAAAAGACAGCTGCACAGTTTTTAAATTATATTAATTTGGTAGGCCTCTATCAACTATGGTCGATAGTAATAACCTGAGCCCGAATTCCTTACCTTGAAGCATCCTAGCTAGTAATTCGGAGAGTTGGAGAGGGTTCTCTTTACAAAATGATCTTAAAAGGCGCCACTGTATTAAATTTCCTAGAGGTCTTTCGCTAATACTGAAGCAAAGGATAAAAAAATACGTTTAAGTCACTTACTACACAGTCTTAACTAACCTAACTAAACTAAAAGCAAGAAAAGGCATAAGAAGAGAAAGTTTAAAACTTACATATGCTTGGGGCTCGTTACCACTAAACGAGGAAAGTAAGAAGAGGGAATAGAAAATAAAGCGAAGTACATGGAGTTTGGAATACTGGAAGAAAGACGTGAGGAAAAAGGAGACTTAACTAACGACGAACTTATCATCTTCGTAAATGAGTATTTATTTACGAAGATGATAAGTTCGTCGTTAGACGAAAATTTCTTTCCACCTAGCGCCGTTTTCAATTTTGGAAAAAGGTGGAAGTCGGAAGGGGCTAGATCCAACGAATAAGGCGCATGCGGTACTAATTGGAAATGCAACTCGTGGATTTTGGACATCGCAACTGTGCTGGTATGCGAAGGAGCGTTGTCTTGGTGAAACAGAATCTTTTCCTTTGCCATTCCTTACCGTTTAGCACGAATCTCAACATTTAATTTTTGTAGAAGTTCTGCATAATATTGTCCGTTTATTGTGGCACCTTTCTGAAGGTAATCAATGAGCAAAATGCCCTTTGAATCCCAAAAACTTGATGCCGTCACCTTGTTTGCCGACAAAGTGGTTTTCGCTTAGCTAACCTAAATAGCAGTGCATTTGTTTTACCAATTAGAGCACCACCTATGTGTCATTCTCACTACTTGTCAAACTATCCTCGTACGTTATCAGTGAACAGGAAAGGCAAGAAGAGGCAATAGGAACGAAGTTGACAAAGGAAGATAGATATGCTAGTGCATTAAATAAGATAATAAAATCGAAAGGATCTAAAGAGACTAATTTACTATTATCCACGACCTTTAGTGACAGAGCACCGAAGCAATTAATAGATAATTTATGAGTAATACGAAAAAAAGCAAGATCCAAGAGTAGATGGTATAGTGCTGTTCAAAAAAATCCCGTCGAAAAAGAAGTCCAAAATTCGAAAAGCAAGGCTCGAAACCGGAAAACGTGGAGGGACATTATCACGCTATGGGCCTAAATGGCCTGTGTATAGCAACATAAATGTCTTTGAACTGAATTGCGAGCTATCGGAAAAGCAAAACTTAGTTTTCAGACAGCCCTCGTTATAAAGTAAAAATAGTAAATATTGAAATGGAGAATTTCGTAAGGTACTGAATAAAATATATTATCGATGACATTTATGTGTTTGCATAAGTGATGAATGTTTATTTAATAAAAAAAAAATATTGTTTTCTGTATGTACATGTGTATTTAATTAATTCAATAGTATTCAATATTTAGAGAGACTAAATAATTCTGAATCGAATATATCAACAAAAAATTTCATTTTATTCCAGAGATAGACGTTAAAAATGTAATACACCCCCATAGTTATGCGAGCGGTGACACGCTAAAATAACCCCCTAAAGAATACAATGGACGTGTACATTAACACATGTATTTTAAACACGTTACAATGAGTCGTCTAACCTAGTGGCCATTATCAATATTCCAATCGACGCCGTTTGCCATTACCGTATTGTCATTACGCCTTTTAAAGCCATTATGTATCACAATCAACAAATCAATTACTACTTAATTACAGAACAGGGAAAAATATGTAGTTATGAATCGTGGACGGAATACTATTTATTTAAATCAGTGGAGCTCGCACATGTGGGTGCTCGCATATATGTATTTGGTCAATTGGCGTCCATTGCGAGTTGGTCAATATACACACAAAAGCTCGCTTCTAATAATTGAAGCAGTTTACAAAGAGAGGGATGGGGGAGTAATTCGAACAATTTTGGATTCCAAATTCAACTTATAATATGCCCGCTGGTATAATCAAAACCTATGTACATACATACGTACATACAATGAATATATGTAGAAATGTTTAATCGACCTTAATGACCTCAAAATATGTATTATTTCCACTAACCTATAATCTATTAGTAACAGACGAGAGCCAAGACTAACACGTGAAAGAAGTTTAAGAATTATGTTAACAGTTTGTGAACTTTGGATTGTCAACTGGTTTCAAAAATTTTGTTGACTTATTAGCCACTTATTATTTATTAGTATTATCTGTCAGCCACTGCTCGAGTTTAAAAGTCTTAAAACTGTCTAGAAAACTTTTATAGAAGCTGATAGCATGGTTATCCAGATGTCAAATACAATATTATAATAAAATTACGATAGACTCTGGAAAGCGATACTTCAAGGGATAGCATTACTGTTTAATAAGTAGACTTGCGCACTTTGCCCGGAATACAGTGATGTATTGAGGGATTGCCACGGCAACAATCTGAGCTATATATTGTACTATGTGGATGTACACTTCATAGGTGGATAACTGTTACGCGGTAAATATAATAATTATTAAAGCTACACTATGAGGCTCGCGTAATGTAGTAAATTAAGAAATACATACTTATCCGCTTAAGATTCGTTATACCATAGTGCATGAGTTCTGAAAAAAAACTGCAGCAGCATTTGTTTCAGCGAGGCGTGTTCTCTGCGATGAAAATACAGGGTATCTGCAAAATGCTTGGACATGGCTTAACCACAAACTCCTTGCATCAAAATAAGATGATTTAACCAAACTTACCTATATTCAAAATCGCATCGTTACGCCGGTATTCAGCTTTAAAGTTTTTCGAAAAAAACAAAAAAATTCTTATTAAAACATAACACTTTGATCGATTTTAATTATTTTTGGTACAACATTTCAAGTAAGTGTAAGTCATGTTTTGAGATGATTTGGGTCTTTATAAGTAGACCGCAAGTGTATGAAACATCGATGATGTGGCACATTTCTGCCTGTAACTTTTTGATATGAAGGTTAAGAGCTTTAATTTTTTTTTACCCGAGAAGACACATTTCTTAGTGACATTTTTTGTATCTTTGTAATTTTTGATATCTGTTACAGTTTAGTCACAAAAAATAATATCCGACTCGAACGTAATCTGCTTTCCTGGCAACACGCATAATCTGGTTGGCTTATTATTTAGTAAAATAAGTGGCGAATAAAAATTTTTTTGCAAAAATTTATTAACGGCAAATAAACAAAAACTAAATTACTACAAATGTTCGATATGTCCGCCATTTTGTTGAATACAGAGAGCGATAGAAATGTGCCACGTCATCGATGTTTCATACACTTGCGGTCTACTTATAAAGACCCAAATCATCTCAAAACACGACTTACACTTACTTGAAATGTTGTACCAAAAATAATTAAAATCGATCAAAGTGTTATGTTTTAATAAGAATTTTTTTGTTTTTTTCGAAAAACTTTAAAGCTGAATACCGGCGTAACGATGCGATTTTGGATATAGGTAAGTTTGGTTAAATCATCTTATTTTGATGCAAGGAGTTTGTGGTTAAGCCATGTCCAAGCATTTTGCAGATACCCTGTATATTCTTATATGCAGAAAACGACCGTTACATATCTAATGATGTAATGATGGCATAATTGGAATAATCTTTGAAATTACTTGACAGATCTGTACACGCATCATCACACACCTGGCTTAAAGCACAAAACAGTGAGCGAACATTGACCACTATGTGCAGTGAACTCTCTAACGACGCCGTAAGATTTTGTGAATTCTCTATTGCTTCAACTAGTCCCGAATAATTTTTCTAAATAGTTTGTAAATCTCTTTCAATGTAATCATCTTGAAATTTCGTCTGACTTTTCTTGATACTTTCAGCTTCTCTAGGATTAAAGTGTGAAACAACGGCCTTTATTTCTTGAAAATATTTACAATAGTAAAACCTTGCCCGTAACCAAGTTCCTCAACGTGTAAAAATTGGCTGTGGTGGTTTAGGGATGAGGTTTATCGATGCTCTGTTGAAAGTTTAAATTGTACCCATGATGTAATTGTTTTTTTATTACATAGTTTTAGTCTGTTACACGCTAATAACAACAGAGGTGACAATTTAAGAGGTTCCGGTGTGCGCACTATAATGTTAACAATAGAACGTTTCTTTATATTTGTTGCCTCATCAACGAATAACCACAGTCTTTTATTTGCTAATTCAGATTTCATATTGTTTTCAATTTCTTCGTGCACAGTTGGTACAATTTTCTGCAACATTCGTCGACTTCTTAATTTGAGAATAGCATTATATTTATTCCAGAAGTGTTAAAACAGTTCTGGATCGAGTAAATTAAGTGGTACATTGCAAGCAAGTAACATGCACGCTAGATCAAACTTAAATTCAGCATGTGATGGCATGTCCGTTTTTCTATTTCTAATACGTCAGTATTTAGGTGTCCTGGAGTCCTGTTGATTCTAGCATATTATATTTACTTTGCACACTGTACACCATTTTAGAACCATTACATTTGAATTTAAGTTACTGCCCGATAAACTGTTTACTTCGTCGTACGGCATTATAACGCTGTGTAATACATTCGTCTGCACTATTGAATACATCGAGTCAAACTGTCGTTCATGGCTGTTATTGAGTTCGGACGGCTGTCCTACAATGCAATACATCCCAAGATTATGAATCATAATGCAGCTATAATAATTATTATAATCATCGCATAACAGTTAACGATCTGTCAAATGTACATCCACATAGCACTATATTTTGGAGCTATCTACTCTCACTGTTGCTATTCACATCGGACGGCTGTCCCTATAATACATCCTTACATTCCGGACAAACTACGTAGATCTACTAGTAAGTTAAGTTTAAAATAATTTCATTTGACAAAATGTAATGACTTATATTTAAAGTAAATATATACTGATAAAGCATTACATAACGTTGCCCTCTCTTGTAATCCAATTTTAAACTTGAAATGATACAGTAACCCATAATAAATTGAAGTCGAAGTAGAAAAGTTTTGATTTCGGAAAGCTTTAAAGTAAGATGATTTAGATTTTTAATACTGAGTATTGACTTCCGCGATATTTCTATGGAAAATGGATAAGAAATATTTTATACCTTTTATACTCATTCTCTCCGGGAATGAGCCATCACTATTAGATCACGGAGACAGTGAATTCGAGCACTTCTAATGTGTCATAAATTATCGCCCACGGTAAGTTATTAATTGCATATAATTATGCGATTTTGTGATGCTAAACTGAAAAATTCTAACTTTTAACCGCTTCTACATCGTATATGTAATACAGAAATTTTTTTGAACCCGCAATCTCATTCTCTTGAGGAATGTGTCATCGCCATTAGGTCACGGAGACAGTGAGGACTCGAATTCACTGTTTCTGTGATCTAATGGTGATATCAAATTCCCGGAACGAATGACATCGCGGGTTCGAGACTCGTGCGGAGAACAGAAATTAAAAAAAAATTCTGCATCACATATACGATGTGAAAAGCGTTAAAATTAGAATTTTTCAGTCTAACATCTTAAAAAAATAATAATCGTAAAAACGCATAATTAAATGCGAGAAATAAATCGTTTTGCAGATACGAAAGAGCGAAAAATTGATTTCAAGTTTAAATCTGTTTTGAATCATAATTGTAGTTTATTCATGAAAGCACCCAAGCTTTTGTAATCAAGAATATCGTTTACTTCAAGTTCCATGCAACTTTCCTGTAAATTTTAAAAAAAACATGTGGGGGGTTCTTTGAAAAGCCAGTCAAAGCTAATGTGGACAAAATATAGATATTAATTCAATCAAACCGTGGAATAACAGTACGAGAAATTGCTACAAGGTTAAATTTGTCGACGTCAACCATATAGGATCATGTAAAACGGCTTGTTCCACATGTTTTCAAAGAGAGAGATTTTCTTCGTTGCATCGAAGTCTGTAATTTGTTACTAAAACGTGAAGAAAATGATCCATTTCTGAAGTGAATCATAAGTTGAAGATGAAAAATGTATTGTTTGCAATAATGTTGAATGAAAACGATCATGAAGCAGAAAAGATGGGTCGGCTCAAATCACTTCGAAAACCGATATTCATAAAAAAGGGACGTTCACGGTTTGGTGGGATTTTAAGGAAATTGCCTCTTTTGAACTTTTACCAGACAATTCTACAATTAATTCGTAAGCGTACTACCCCAATTCGTGGCAATACATTTACCACATTGAATGATTCCATGAAACAGAAGTATTATTTAAAAATTCAATAGATTTACTGTAAAACAAAACACGTTCATTACTTTAGTAGTTGGGTGCTTAGACTATAGTTGTTTTTACTACTATAGCAGTTTTTTACTACTATAGTCTAAGTACCCAACAACTAAAGTAAATTCCATGAAACAGAAGTATTATTTAAAAATCCAATAGATTTACTATAAAAAACAAAAAACGTTCACTACTTTAGTAGTTGGGTGCTTAAACTATAGTACTTTTTACTACTATAGTGGTTTTTTACTACTATAGTCCAAGTGCCCAACAACTAAAGTAAATTCCATGAAACAAAAGTATTATTATAAAATCCAATAAATTTACTGTAAAAAAAAAAACCGTTCGTTACATTAGTAGTTGAGTGCTTGAACTATAGTAGTTTTTTATTACTGTAGTCTAAGTACCCAACAACTAAAATAAATTCCATGAAACAGAAGTATTATTTAAAAATTCAATAGATTTACTGTAAAACAAAACACGTTCATTACTTTAGTAGTTGGGTGCTTAGACTATAGTTGTTTTTACTACTATAGTAGTTTTTTACTATGTACTATAGTCTAAGTACCCAACAACTAAAGTAAATTCCAAGAAACAGAAGTATTATTTAAAAATTCAATAGATTTACTGTAAAACAAAACACGTTCATTACTTTAGTAGTTGGGTGCTTAGACTATAGTTGTTTTTACTACTATAGTAGTTTTTTACTACTATAGTCTAAGTACCCAACAACTAAAGTAAATTCCATGAAACAGAAGTATTATTTAAAAATCCAATAGATTTACTGTAAAAAACAAAAAACGTTTCATTACTTAGATTATAACAGTAAAAACTACTATAGTCTAAGCACCCAACTACTAAAGCAATGAACGTTTTTTTGTTTTTTACAGTAAATCTATTGGATTTTGAAATAATACTTCCGTTTCATGGAAAATAGAAGCCAAATACGGATTTTCTGACTGTCGAATTATTCTTTAGCAGATCAACACGAATTTTCAGGGCGTTTTTTTAATGAAATGCAGATGTAATCGTAGATTTTTGTAATTATGCAGCAGTTCTTGGTATTGTTCATCTAACACGTGGAAAATATTCTCGAGCAGAAGTGACTAACTCATGCTGGTGTTAGCCGTTGCCAATTATATTAAATGTGCGGTAATGCGGGTTGGTGTGTTCTGAGTATAACTCCGGCGATGTGAATATAAATGAGCCGGAGAGATCAGGGTCTGAACTGGTCATTTGATAAATTATAAATCGCATCAATTGGACATGAACTTTAAAGCTCTGTGCATGAGTCTCAATTGACCAAATGGACGTAGCGCCGAAGCGCCCCCATGCAAGCGCAAAATAATTTTTAATAAACGTTTTATCAGATGCACAGTTCACAATGCATTATATTGATTTTACATTCTAAACAAACCCTGATTATATTCAAACACCCGTTATTATTCAAGTTAGAATTTTTAATTACTGTATGATGTGTATGCATTGATAAGGCTAATGAATTCCATTAATAATTTATTAATATATTTTCAGTTTAATGTATTTTGTTAATTTTAGATTATTTTAGTCTCATACAGAAAGTAGAACATATGCTGTATATATTGTAAATTAAATGAAGTAGTATTACAGATATGTTTCATGAAGCTGCTGCTTTTTCTCGTCCGTTGAAAGTAACTGAATTCAATAGGAAAATCTTTTACATTTTGACTCCAGTGATGTTTAAATTTTCTGCTTAGAATTTTTCAATTAATATGACTGACACTTATCGCAACAATTGTCTGTAAAAATACAGTGACATCAAAAATGATTGATAATGCATTTTGAAATTAGGTAATTTTCAGTTAAGTTTAGAACCATTGTACTGTCAAAATTTGTTATAATTCTATGACTGATATTGGCGTGTGATGCGAACGTTTGTGAGAATTTATTTGTATTACTAATTCTGCTTCTGGATTATTATTTACGTATTATAAATGCGAGGGTGGTCTGAAACGTTTCCGACCTAACAAAGATACAAGATATTTTTTCTTAAAATTTATATTTATTTTTCTACATAGTCTCCTTGTAACTCTACATACCTCTACCAGCGATGCTCCCATCTCTTCAACCCGACCAAATAGTACTCGCCGTTTTTCTCTGCAAAATAATTGTTCACGAAGGTGATTGCCTCTTCATTTAACGAAAACCTCTGTCCTCCGAGCGCAATTTTTAGATGAGGGAACAAAAAGAAGTCACTAGGGGCTAGATCTGGTGAGTATGTAAGCCAGATGGTCAAGCAGTTCAAACCGTAATTCATGGATTTTCGCCATGGTGAGATGGCGCATTGTTTTGATGAAACAGGATTTTCTTTTTCTGCAAATGTGGCCGTTTTTCCACAATTTCTGTCTTCAGCTTGTCAAGTAATAATGCGTAGAATGCTCCTGTAATAGTTCTTCTTTTTTGGAGATAATCGATTAAAATAATTCCATAACTATCACAAGAAACAGTCGCCATCACTTTCCCAGCCGAAAAAACAGTTTTTGCTTTTTTTGAAGTCGGTTCCCCCTTTGCAGTCCACTGTTTTTACTGTATTTTCGTTGCGGGTGTATAATGGTGTATCCAAGTTTCATCTACAGTAATTAATCGGCGTCAAAGCTCGGATTTATTGCGCCTAAACGGTGTCGACAAACACGTTTTTCGGCGCCGACGAACACGTTTTTCGTCTAACATTAGCAAACAACGCGCGGACAGCTTTCTCATGTGTAAATCTTGATGTAACATGTGACAAACACGTTCTTTGGCCATATTCATAGCCTTTGCTATCTCTCTCACTTTAAGTTGACGGTCGTCTAGCACCAATTGGTGAACTTTACCGGTGTTATCGTCAGTAGTTGCAGTTTTTGGACGCCCTGAACGTTCATCGTCTCCCAAGCTCTTACGGACACGTTTAAACTCCGCTGCCGAAAATTTCACTGTGGTAAAGAGTGTGGTGCAGAGTCTCCGTGTCACCAACTCTTATTTGATTTGCGCAGGCATATTGCCTTTCAAAAACAAATATTTAATGACAGCTTGATACTCGACACTCACATCGACTCACTCAAACGACTGTCAAATAACTGCGCGTCCAAAATGGCTGAAACTTTGGTGAGTACCTGACAATACACACACAACTACATTCCCTAGCTTTTATTGATGAGTGCTGCCATCTTCAGGTTGAGGTCGGAAACTTTTCAGACCACCCTCGTAACAGTATTTCTTAGTACTAAAGTCAGCAAGAACGGCATTTACCGTGAAAGACACTTTCATTGTTATAGCGTATTTTTGTAGTGGAATACAAGATGAAAATAATTCATGGATATATTCAACCGATTTTTGTTGCGAATCTGGTGTTAGTTCTAAAACTTTTTTAACTCTTTCTCGGTGTTCCCTGGCGACCATCTGTTTTCGGTGTTAAAATAGTCGAAGTTACAACATTTAATTACAAGAAGTGTTAGTAGCGTATGAAAAAATTAAAATTAACAAGCACAAGAGGTTAAGTTTTCACTAATTCAGTATCAAAATTATACCGAAAGCTAATGGGACGTATCTTTAGTTGTGAATTCGATTAAAATTAATACGTCTTTAGGTGAAATTATATCTGTTTTTTGTACACCTATTTATTATGTGCTCAAATGATGTGCTGCTTAATATATTTAAGCAACCCCAATAATGTGTTGTTGAACGTTTTTGACTTCAGAAGTTTTTGTAAAGGAAAACTTCTAGGTGGTAGATTTAAAATTGCAACTCCGGCAGTTAAGAAAGATAGACGACAATTAATGCTACAAAACCCTTCGCAGATTCTTAGCAAACAAGTACAGTTCATAGTTTCTTCATCTTGGCATCCAGGCTGGAACTGTGTCCTCGGTACTTCTGCCAGCAACGTTTCGTCTTCATTTGCATGAAACATTTTCAAAGCTTAAATGTTGCTACTGCTTTTGCTGTTTTACAGTTCACATTTATCTTCGAGCATTGTATGTATGAACTTCCTTTTTTGCAGGATTATCATACAGAAGCTGTCACAAAGCAATGCGAAAATAATTACATTTGTACTCATATAAAATTTTAATGCAAGAGTACAATATTATCAGCGGTTTCTTAATACCATTAACAAGGACGACGCATCGAATGTCTGGCTACATAAACTCACAAAATTATCGAGCTTAGTCGGCAAGAAATCCACACACTTTCGTTGAAACTAGTTTACATCTTATTAAGACAGGTGCGTGTGTCAATATCTCGAAGACAACTCATTCTTCCTATTTTTGTAATTGAAACAATTGCAGCTGAGAAGCATAGATAAGTAATCTTGAATCCCTTTTTAAATGAATCAAATGAAGATGAATTGTTAGATAAGTATTCATCTAACAATTCGTCTTCATGTAATTCATTTAAAAAGGGATTCCAGATTACTTATCTTACCTTTTTAGATGAATACTAACAAGATGGAGCTACTGTACATACAGCTGCTGGTACATTGCAATGTTAAAAAACTTCTTTCCTCAAAGATTAAGTAATGGGAGATAGTCCTCTAGATCGCTTGGTCTAATTCTATTAAATTTCTATTTAATTGGATCCTTAGAATATGAAATTGATCATAATAGATTTCGTAATATTAAAGAACTTCGGGCAACAATTCAGAATTAAATTAAAAACATTAGTCCTGAAACTCTTTGAAAATTTTAAAA
Organism: Dermolepida albohirtum; assembly: GCA_031893035.1. NCBI lineage: Eukaryota > Metazoa > Arthropoda > Insecta > Coleoptera > Scarabaeidae > Dermolepida > Dermolepida albohirtum. The sequence goes on from JAVIWB010001201.1 coordinate 28,587, forward strand.
GAAAAAGGCATCACTTCGAACGCAATTTCAAATTATTAATAACTATTTCATCATAAAAAAATTTGCATATAATTAGTAAAATTTCAGTTTAAATTTGTTTAAACGTAATTTCAAATTATTAATAACTATTTCATCATAAAAAAATTTGCATGTAATTAGTAAAATTTCAGTTTAAATTTGTTAATTTCTCTTATTGTAAATATTTCACATTATGCTAAATATAAATACAATTAATTTAATTAATTTCTTAAATACACTATAATCTACGACACCCATAAGCAACGCCATTGACAAATCCCAAGTAGATGTGAAATTGAAACATTCTAGCATCAATTTTTCAGGTGCACCAACTTCTGATAGCACTGTACAATATCTTACATCTTAAAAAATGTCTAGTTGCCAAAACTGTTTCAAATTTCACTCTACAATAATAAAACTGGATAAATTCTAAAAAAATTATTCAAATTGATAAACAACTCAAAAATATTACTTCCTCCTTATAAATGTTTATTCAACACAACATACAAATTGATATCATGAAATGCATTTAAATATTCTATGCGGTGCAGTTCAACGCTTGTTAGTAAAATTATATCTGCGCAAAACGCGTTGATATTAACCTTTCAAAAGGTCAGTTAATAAGCAACTAAAGTAATATAATGCAAGCGATAGCAACAGAAAACTTAATATTTAAAAATATTTTATACGGTGCAGTTTAACGTCTCAGTTAGTAAAATTGTATCTGTGCAAAATGCGTTAATATAAACCTTTGAAAACGTTAGCCAACAAGCGACTAAAGTAATAAAATGCAAGCGATAGCAACAGAAAATTAATATTTAGAAATATTCTGGGGTGCAGTTCAACGCCTCTATTAGTAAAATTGTATTTGTGTGCAAAACGCGTTAATGTAAACCTTTCAAAAAGTTAGTCAACAAGCGAATAAAGCAATAAAATGCAAACGACAGCAACAGAAAAATTAATATTTAAAAATATTTTATGCGGTGCAGTTCAACGTTTCAGTTAGTAAAAGTATATCTGTGCAAAACGTGTTAATATAAAGCCTTCAAAAGGTCAGCCAACAAGCGGGTAAAGTAATAAAATGCAAGCGATAGCAACAGAAAAGATTAATATTTAAAAATATTTTAATTGTATCTGTGCAAAACGCGTTAATATAATCCTTTCAAAAGGTAAAACAACAAACGACTAAAGTAATAAAATGCACGCAATAGCAACAGAAAAATTAATATTTAAAAGCTCGATATCTTTCATAGAATTTTTAAAATTCTAAAGAGAAAATTCGAAAATTATTTGATTTCACATCTATTACAATTCTATTCTCTTACCTGAGATTCAATCTAAATATATAATGAAAGCGTAGTTCATAAATTACATATAGATATTCTTCGTTCTATCCAGGTCGTTACAATTCGAACGCGACAAACAAACTGGGCCGTACATGGAAGTCACTTAAACGAAAAATCTGACAAATGTAACGTCAAGTCGATGTGGAAAAATAAGGCCTCCAAAATGATGTTTATGCTGTTTTAATTGGACAACTGCCTGAAGAGATGCTTTTAATGGAATGGAATTATATACGAAATAAGTAGCTGCTTGAGACTTCGGTCATGATATTGTTTAAACTTAAAAAAAATATCATATACTGAATTAAGTTCGAGTTATTTTTAAAGTTAATTTTGTCACTAGAGAAAGTCCATTCAAAACTATAAAATAAAATAGAGGTATTTTTAAACACATAATAAACAGACGCAACAATTTCTTATTTTTTTCTCTTTCTTAATCACTGCCGGAAGCTCTGATGCAAGCAAAATAAAAAATCAATCTAACGAAAGTATGTTTACAAACACGGAAATCAGATTAGGAGATTCATTTAATCCATCAGCATTCACTGTAATTATGGACAGAATAATATATGTATATTTATTTGTACAAGAAAATGGGATACAGTGCAATTGCATGTTTTCAAAGTCTGTTGAATTGATAAATAAGAGAAATAAAAAAACAACGGAAAAAATAGGACACAATCTCTAGGAAAATACTATATATAAAGGAAGATAATAAAAAGGAGCCCAAAATAATCAACTAGTGTAAGGGGAGAAAGAAGAAAATATTAGAAAAAATAGCAAAATTTATACACTAATGCTCACTGAAATTTGGCCAAATAGAAATACATAGAAAAACAAAGAAAATATAATAAAAATTAAATTCAAATTTAAAATATTTATAAAATTTAAATACTGTAGATCTAAGACTAGTAGTAAAATACAATATTTTTGAATGTTGTGTGTACCAGCGTCTTATAAATGAAAGCACGATTATTTACCAGAAGTGTCTGATTAAGTAATTGCTCCGAGAATTTATCTCTTTGTCAAATAGAATCATAGTATTTCGAAAACAGTTAACAACTTTATACAGAATAGTATTTAGTAGTGCTGTTCTTGCCATGGTGTGATTAGTTTGCAAGTGTTTTTATTTAGCATTGGGCTTATTAGTAATAATAATTTAATTTTTAATATTTGTGTTGTAATGCCGGGTTGAAAACAAATTAGTGTTGAAAAAACAACGTGCCATTATTGCACGAGGAAGGCTGTGCTAATCGGCAAATTAGTGAAGGACTAAATGTTGTTATAAGTTGATGATAGGCGATATCAATTACCGTAGTAATTCAATTAATTTACCTATCATCATTCCGTATAACTCATTAACAAAATGAATCGTAGGAAACAGCAGCAGAAATAGCCGCAGAATTCAATCGTGAAGCACAAAGCTGAGTTTCAGTAACTTTGGAAAAAATCATTTACAAGAGGGTAATCAGCATGGACGCGCAGCTGCGCTGTTGGAATAAGCACGGCAGCATAGTGACTAGAGAGAAGAATAGTGGAAAAATGTCCTCTGGGCCGACGAGTCCGAAATTTGTGCTATTCGGTCAACGAAGTACAGTTTTCGTTAGAAGATCTCGAACTGAAATTTTGATGAAAACTTATGGAATAATGCGCTAGCAATATTATCTTGCAATAGGGTATTTGACTACATTGAAAATATACCACAATATGTGGTCATCCTATCGGGTAATATCGTAAAAGAACATATTTCACTTTATTGTATACTAAATTATGTTTATCTTTGACAAATTACACAAAAAACAATCTCATAATTTTTGAAATTTTATCTGTAACGGGAACACTATGTCATTGGTGGCAACTCTGGTGACGTCATAGGCTAGCATACACGGTGATACTGGCGAAACGTTAGCTATTTTCTGGAAAACAAATATATATCCTATTTTGTATAGTAACACCAGTTTGTGATAAATAAAAAACCATTCTGTATTTCTTGTTTTATTATTTTATTTTACATTATTTAGATATTTACATTATTTAATAAGAGAATCCTGCAAATTTATTAGAGCACATGCAATAATAACGACATGATCAAGTACACGGAGAATGTTATTATTTATAACTGAATGTTGCTTTAGCATATGGAATTCTCTTAATCGCCTTATCACCCTCTCAATATGAATTCGCGGGCTAGCAATTATTTTAGTTTGTCGAACTTCTGTTTTTGATAGTTTTACACCAGCGTTTACACTGGGTGGCCTTAATAATTGCATGCCTTTTTGATGAAGTTCCTGTTCAAGGTGCTTAAAGCCTCTGTCAGCTAAGATACAAGTTCCCTGTTCTAACCCATCTAGAAAGTTACAGTTTTCTAGTATGGTAACATCACTTGTTCTACCACCAAACCCTTCTGAAATATAATTAACCAAACCATTCGGAGTGTAGGATATTAAATACTTCACCGTGTTCCCCTTTTTGTACTCTGACCATGTCAGTGCCTGATGAAGAGCCTTTGATGGTATTTGTACATCGATTTCTAAACAATCAATGATGCAGCTCACATTGTGATAGTTATGTCTAAATGCAATTGGGAGATTCTTTTTAATTAATTTTTTGTCTAAGTTTATGATAAAGGGTTTTAAAAAACAACTTATTATAGGTATATTTCGCAAAAACAATTTACTAGCATAAGATAGTGATATTCTAAAATTATCCTCTAATTCAGAAAATGTGTTATTCAATCTAATTTTTTTCAAGCATAACAAAATGTGTTCTACTTTTATATTTGTATGTTTATGCAACAACTGGATTAAAAAATAACATGCTTTGGGAACAAACAGTTTGTGTGGACTCTTTATAGATGTATTTGTACATTGTGGCACTACACACCATTTATACCCCATTCTATCCAATAAATTTGAAGAAAACATGAAATTAACTTCAGCGACGCTGTTTTATTCAGGTTTACTTCTTGATTTACTAGATTTACTTATCCCGTCCTAGCCTGTGACGTCACGCATGCCATATGACCAGCGCCATTACACAAACAGCGTTTTTGGCGCGGTCTTGGACGTTTAAACTTCAACATTGATTTTTATTGATAATACAATAGATATGTCGGAAATATCAATGATATGTCCTTATTATGTAATAAACACTAATTTAAAACAATTTCCCAAAATTAGTCAAATAGCCTATTATAGAAAATAATACAATTGTACCTGGTTTGCGGAAAAATTTTATATTTATGCATGACAATGATCCAAAACAAACTAAAATATGCAAGCATTATTTGGCACAAAAGTAGATAGAAAACGATTTGCAAATTATGACGTGGCCACCTCAAAACCCGGATTTGAATCCATATCGAGTTGTTGTGGAACGAACTCGATAGGATGGCCACAAAAATTGGTCCTACTTTGAAGCAACAGCTTTGGAGTATACAAAACGAATGAAATAATATATTGAATGAAACGATTGGAAAACTAGTTAGAAGAATGCCACGTGTTGTTCAAGCAGTACTGAATTGAAAGAGAATTTTTCGAAAAAAGGCGAGGATAATTAATAAAAGGTTATTGATTACTTTATTATTAATTTTAAGTTATTTTCCCTTTTCTGTTATGTTTTTATATATATTTGGCATAATAAATATTAGTTCGTAATTTCATTTCATGTGTATTTCTTAATTCTTCCCAATTTTTCACTTTCGCCAAACTTCCATGAGCAATAATGTATATAATAGTATATTCTCGGCTTAAATTTCTTGAAGCTTTCGGTCTTCTTATTTCTTAACTTATCGTTAATTATAATAATTTATCAAGCATGTAGCACAATGGGTGACAATCACACTTCGAACCGTCGCGACGAAACAGTGTTTTGTTTATTATATGTAAGAAAACCGAAAAGTCCAAAAAGGGCAAACTACGATCGTATTAAATATTACCTACAAAGCCATGGAAAATTTGTTTTGTTTGAAAGCGCGCTGAGAAGATACTCGAGAAAATGACAAAATGGCTTTAGACCAGGCAAGTCCACTGTAACTTATATATAAACATTATTCGAAATGAGCTTAAAAACACAAGAGTCTAAGCGAAATTCTAGAAAACGATAACAGATTCATTTTAAATAAATAAAGGGCAAAACAAGGGGAGTTACTATCCTTAGCATTTAATTTAGTTTTAAAAGGAGTTATAACAAGGACAAAATTAAAAAAGAAAAATATCACTGTCAATCAGACACGAATAATAGCATATGCAAACGATATACAGTAACAGGAAATATAATTGGAATGGAAGGATGCACAAGCTCAAAATCATTTAAAAACACGAATAAATAATTTTGAAGCAGTCGTTGGTTTTAATAAATGAGAGACGCGGTGAGGAAAAGAATGGTAAAGGAATGACAGGTTTATGGTAGAAACAAATTAGTACTGAAGAATAAAATACTAAGTAAGGAGACCAAAATATATAAAATTCTGAATGAACTTATGCGGTGAAAACAATGGCAATAAAGAGAAAGGGAGATTTGAAAATAATTGAAAGAAGAATAATAGGAACAATATTGGAACCAAATATAATAGAGGATGAAGAGATGAGACCGAGTAGAAACAAAGATGAACTTCAAGGTAAAACTATAATAAGAATAGAGTAGAAGATGAACTTGAAGGTGAAAATATAATAAGATACATTAAAGCATGAAGATTACAACAGACAGGAAACATAATGAGGAGAAAAACAACTGAAATGATCAGGAACATAACATTATACTACACTATCGCCTGAGAAATGAAAAAGACAGAAAAAATGGAGTTATCCTCTGGAGGAGGATACCAGAGTGAAGTGATAGAGTGAAGATCAGACTTTAAAGAAAAACGTTTTAGCATGAGGATCCCCTGAAGATGGATTCTATAACGTTTTAATAGTATCCATTATCTCCAGAGATTTAACGGCTTGATGATATAAATTAATGAACATAAGGTCTAAGCATAATAATCAACAAAGATTATAAAACAAGACATTTATGAAGAAAAAGATACGACTGTATTAGTTTTAGTGTAGATTCCGTACTTCAAAATAGTAATAGACAGCCCATGGTAATAGGTTAAAACAATATGAAAAAAAAGAAAAATTTAAAAGATGTTATTTCATATTATAATACCAGTGACGTACAGTATATATGGAAAATTCACATGAATATTTTATTGGAAATATTAACGTTTGTCCGTTATAAATGTACATATACATGTGTGTACATTTAGACACTTTAAACGCAGACAGATCTCTCATGATAGTAAATATAGATTGATGTTATATTAAAACGCACTTAAATATTCTGTGTGGTGTGGTTCGGGGCCAATGCGTCCCCCTATTAGTGGAAAATCGTATCGGCCGTGGGGGATAAATTGGCATTTTAGCGAAATTCCTCGTTTCCAGTGACGAACAAAGCGTCCAGTGAAGGGAGATCCGCGCTTTTGGTCATATCGGAAAGCAGAAATTGGACAGACGAGTGCGTTTTAATACAGAACATCAATTAGTAAATCACGTCGACCGTGAGAAAACAAACAATTATACGTGAAGTGAAGAGTAAGAACATCCCTCAAGTGTGCGCTTGTCATGGTTATCCGGGAAGGTTCACCCCTTTTTCCGTTATTGTGTGAGACCGCGACGACCGACAGGAGCTGACCGCTTGACCACTGGGTGAAAACCAATGCTCTAGGGCCATCCTGCCAAGTTTTCATGTCAATTTACCAGATATTAGAGTAACACAAAGGATTCTCCACACTCAGATTTTGAATTAATTGGGTCCTATTCACTATATTGGACAGCAATGTAAAGCCTTATTCGAAAGTCTGGGTATGAATAATATGGTGTCTTAATGTATAACACACCTTTTAAACATAAGCTAGACACTGGTAGTTAAATTCGTTGATATGTGTTTATTTATATCCACAAAGGCTCAACGACTTGCCTTTCCTTTATTACTTTTAGAATTTTTTCAGATAAACATGTTGATTTGACATCATTTAAAACAAAGTTTAATAAATTATTAATTGAGAAAAGACGAAAATACTTGGGGCCGATCAAATTTTTATGCGATTTGAACACTAGAAATTTCTGATTCAGCTATACGGTAATTATTAATGAAGTTGAATTTTGAATTCGCTACAAGACACGAATATTTATGGAACAAGAATAAAACTAATTAATTTTGGGAATGTCAGGCAAAATGCTAATAAAACTTATTCTTAAACAAAAAATTCATAAACGAACAGTGAGCCATATAAGTTGACGTTGCAACTAAGAGTTGTTTACCCTTCTAATCCCTAAATAGAAAGCAATATTTCGGTTGGAGGCTCGAAACAGTGACTGGACGAACAAGGTTTTCAAAATTGCACTTGGCAATAACAGATTTACGCACAAGGACATTATCATGAAATACATCTTAACTCTCTTTTTTCTGTTTTATATTTTTCCGTAATTTACATAAAATCTCTGCATAATGAGGACCATTTATCATAATATGTTTCTTGAAATCAATGATCAGAATTCCTTAATAGTCCCCCCTTTCAATAACACGCTGCCATGATATCCTTAGTAGCCATTTCGACTTCTGCTCTTCTCGAAAGTAGTAACCTTCTTCACGTTTCCATATGCTCACAATTAGGTAAATAGTCTGTATACAAAGGGTACTAGGAAAGTTTTGCAATACAGCTTTCTTTATTTACTTTTTTTAAAGTAATTTCCTCTACACTCAATACACCTCTCCATCCCCCGAAACCAATCTTTAAACCAGTTCTGCCAAGCTTCACTAGGGAGTGAAGCACATTCGTTGTCCCAAGGCCGCAAAAGGTCCTCGATCACTGAAAACCGCCTCCTTTTTAGCTTCATTTTCACATGCGGGAACAGTGCAAAGTTGTAGGGAGCAAGATCTGGACTGTACGGAGGGTGCTTGAGAAGTTTCAATCCTGTCGTGGTCAAATATTTGGTGCAGGCTTTGGCGCGGTGAGCTGGAGTATTATCGTGATGGAAGAACCAGGTGTTCATTCCCGACTTTAGCCGCAGGTTCTTCATAGATCCAATGACTTTAGGCAAGCACTGTTGAGTATACCACTTAGCTGTGGCTGTCTTCATCATCAAAGACCCAAACTTTGTTTTGAGCTTTGGTCGGCACATCGTATTAGTACAGCCAAGTCTCGTCACCTGTCACGACATTCGCATACCGAAATTGTCTGTTATTAAACTTTTTCTGCATCTCCTGGCACCAAGTCACACGTCGTGTCATCTGCTCTTCAGTCAGTCGATGCGGCACCCAGAGAGAACAAAGTTTCTTCACGTGCAAATGATCATGCAGAATCGAACGAATTGCTGGCGCATTTAGGCCTGAAGTACTCTCTATCTGTCGGTAGGTCACTCGCCTGTCCTCGCCAAGCGTTTTTCTCACAGTAGTAACGTTTTCATCCGTAACTGACGTTCGTGGCCTTCCCGGCCTCTCAGCATCCTCCACAGTTAAATTTCCCCTTTGGAATTCTCTATACCACCTGAATATTGTTGTGCGATGTGGACAAACATCACCTAGTGTAAGAGTTATTTCTTCGAAGCACTGGTCTATGTTTAAACCACGCACGAAATTATAATGCAAAGCTGCCCTTATCTCATTTCGTGACCACGATGCCATAGCAAGCACTTGACACTCTCACTGCTAATGAATAACTGAACCCATCGACATAGCGTGGCGGCTACTATGCACGTAGGAATATGTCTCAACATGCAGTAACAAGTAGCTTCCTACGATTCATTGTTGCGTCATATTGCAAAACTTTCCTAGTACCCTTTGTATATTCAATTAATAGTCCTGATAAGCCGGTACAAGTCATATGAGAGAAATGCAAATCAAACGAAAATCTTCATCTCGTTCTAAATATCTACAGTGTACAAAATTGGAGAGGTGCTAAGGATAGATGTTATGAAGATAAGTTACATAAAAGTGACTCTTGCAGTAAGCCATAAACCCTGATCGATGACGGAATCTTAAGGATTTTAGTGTAAAACGAAGTAGCCTCAAAAAAACATATATCACAGTACTACGTTTACGCCATAAACAAAGATAAGAGTGAGTAGCTCATGGATATTTTCGGCAAGTGCATTTTTTGCATTTGATAAGAAACAATCACAAAACCCTTCTATATTGATCAACGGTATATGGCGTTACGATGTATATTACTTATATATTACAATCGTAGAAGAATATCTCAATAGTTAGATAGCCACAAAGCTTCAACATGTACTTGAGATATCCTTTTATCCACAGAGAATCCGTCCTTACCAAATAATAAAATCATAAAAGGGAATATGTACTGTCGATATATTCAACAAATGCACGATAAATTGGAAATAGAACTATCTGCTTCTGGGCTTCCGGGCCGGACGCGGCCCGGCGTGGAACGCTTGTATATCTGCCGACGTTTCGTACCCGTTTGTATGGGACATCTGCAGGGCTGAACTACTGCACTGAAACTACAAATGGGTACGAAACATCGTACAAGATGTACAAGTGACGCGGTTCCAGCCCGGAAGCCCAGAAGCAGATAGTATGGACCACGACCGCGGAAGTCTACGTACTGGAAATAGAACATTCAGCTCACATGGACCTATTCCAATGTATAATAATGCAAGACTCCACGCATCATAAAAAATACCTTTGAATTATGTTTAATCGAATTATATTCATCATTTTTAACCATCTAAGGGTCTCTTTAAAGTGGAAAGAATTTCTTAACAAATAAAAGGTTAAAGTAATTATTCAGGCCAGCTCCAAACGTTCGATGTTTTCTGATAATACTGCAGATGGAAATTATTTTGATTAATAAAAATTAGTATTCCCTCATTCGACCATTAGTCCTTGATGCTCGTCTATTCTAGGGGAACTCGTCATTTACAAATGTGAACAGAATACAAGTTTCCCAAAACGAAACATTGAGAATATCTACTGATGCAGCAGGATTCGTTTTTTTATTGTAACACTGTCTAGTATAAGAATCTATAATTGTCGAGCAGACATTATAAGAATAAAAAAAATTAATATTAATATAACATTTTACACGCGTCAACACAATAATTTAATCGTAAATAACAACGAGACATCTTTTAAAAAAAGATCGTCTCGTATAGGAGATAATGTCACAAATCACTGAATTTAGCAATTGATTTATTATTGGAAATATATTGCGTACAACCTGTATACATATATGCTTATAAGCTACACGTAATAATACAAGAAATATAGGAAAAGCAAATCCTTATAAGAGCACCGATATCATTATTTTTGTGATGACCGAAAAACAAACCTCGTCCATATGATATATCGGATTACATTTTGATTGGGGTGAAACTGAATACTTCCAGGTATATCAAACAGAAGCTGTAACAAAGATATATGAAGAGACTGTTGTTGCCTGGTCAGTGGAAGTCACTTTATGTGACATATGTACGCATATACGTATCCAAACTCAACATCCAATTTTTTTCAAATAAAGCCAATTGATCGACATTCAAACAAAATCAATATGTCATTTAGAAAAGAAAAGTTTTACTCGAAATTTTTTTTATAAAGGAAAGTGATTTAAGTTAAACTTATTTAGCAATAAATTTAATATTAAATATTTAAAAATATGTTTTAGATAGCTTTCTAATAAATATCCAATACCGTTCATATTACTCCACTAAAATTTCATAGAGGCGGTGCTGAAGTTTCAGTTAACTGTGGTTAAGTGCTTCGCATATAATATAATATAAAAAATTATTTTATTTTTCAACGTAATCTCCTTGTAACTAACTCACTACATTTAATCTACCAACGGTCAAGATCTTTCAGTCCTTTAAAAAAATAAGCTTTATCAAAGTGTTTGAAATATGCATTAGTTTCAGTGATTACTCTGGCGAATAAGCTGTATGTGGAAAGAGTTCATGAATCTTTGCTATCGAAAGGATCAAAGTGTGAATCCGTGCTTTATCCTAGAGAAAAAGCACTTGTGTTTTCTTTAAGTGGAAACTTTACGCTCTACTTCATCGTGCAGTTGATCTAAAAGGGATGCATGGCGTCCGTCTGTTATCGATTACCTCTTTGAAGAATATCCATAAGAAGAATTCCATTGCAGTCCCAAAAGACAGTAGCCATAACCTTTCCCACCGAGTGTGGTCCTTGCCTTCTACGGAGCAGTTGTGCCAGCCCCAGTCCATTCTTTCGATTGTTACTTCATTACGGATGTATAATAGTGTATACAGGTTTCGTCAATCGTTATTACTCGACGCCAAAAGTCTTTTAGATCATGTCTTAACTTCGATAAAATAAATAAAAAAAATAAAAGAATGGAAATGCGTTCTTCTTCACGTTTATTGACTACAATCTACAAACGCGACATTCATCTTGCATATAATTTTTTTATACACAATTAATTATGCACTAACAAAACTACTAACCCATATGAAATGTGTACAATTTTTGCTGCTTCGCGATGGTCATTTAACACAATATTAGTTACCATTTTAATAATTTCTGAAGTACACGTCTTTTGGGCGTCCATTTGTTCATCATATGATATGATTGGATTATATTTAATTTCAGATGCATATCGTTTTATGACCTCAGACTCCACTTCAGCTTTAATTGCATTGTGTTTTTTCTTTAAAAATAAAAACTTAATCACTGTTATGTACGCCACTTTTTCCATGTTTCAGAATAAGCTAAAAAAGCTACTCAAATAACAAATACCCTCACGATCGGAACGAAAGCAAATTTTGAGTTTTGAAGGATTGCTAAGTTGAAAACAACAGGCTCAATAATTATTGAAGGGACCTCGTAATTACTATATTTTGGTACGCGTTAAAGTTACTTTTTATTATTATTATCTTATAAAATACACAGATGAAAATCCACGAACCCAGAAAAATTTGCCGTCGTAAATGCTGGTCATCAGAATGTCTATTCTACGCACTAGATTATAAAAAAATGTCAATAAATCGAATGCTAGTTATATTTAAATATATCAGTGTACAGGTAGCTTAAATGTTTGCGCACGTTCAAACCTCTTGTTAGTTGTAGTTTGTAAAAAGTGCCGGCATGTCATTAACCAAGGAAAAAATAAAATGAGGCAACTGAAACGAAGTGCTAAAAAAGAACAAGGAGGAACAAATACAGTAAAAGTGAATGCAAACAATTTGAGTTGGTGAGGAACTCTTTGTACCCGGGAAAATTGCAAACCAATAAATGAGAAGAAGAGGTGGACAGTAAAAAAGCAACAGATGCTCGGAAAGTCTACATGCATTGCTGAAATCCTAAGTTAAGAATTTATAAGATTATGCTTCGACCCTTCAACATAGTTGTGAGATGGATTGCGAAATTCTGCACATAATAATAGAAAAAAAATTTCGGATGGAAAAGGCAAATCAATGCAGAACTGTATGGACACCATGATGGTTCCAAAATAAGTGAGGTAGTATGAGCAAGAAGGCTGCATTGATTGGACCACTTAAAAAGAATGGATGAACTTCTTTTCTACTTCTTTTTAGTTTGTTGGAGTTAGGGCTTAGCCCTTTTACTCTTAGTCCTGGCGTTGATTAGTCCTGATAATGGTTGTATTGTTGCTATTATTGCTCGCTGTCTTCACTTGCGATTTCCATCCGTGGTCGCTTATATTTGGAGTGTGGTGTTGTGTATTCTGTTACCGGTGTAAGTGTCGGGTTTGTGAATGGATGAAAGAAGAGCAATGGCTAGTATAGCTGCAAGATACTTAGTGATAGAGAAAAGGAAACAAAAAAGACCTAGGAAAAAAGCGGAGAGAGGTTGGATTAAAAGACCTAGTCAAAAATAAAATACGAAACTGCTGGAAGGCAAAGGCCAAAGCAGAAAAGTGTGGAAGGAACTCACTTGGATCACATTGGATCTAAATCGGTCTGTAAATGCGTCTTATATCAATGTTACGAAATGATTTCCTTAAAATATGAAAGTTATTTCTTCTGAGTTTGACGAAAAGAGTATTATTACAGTCGCTCTTCATTGTATATTCATAAACAAGTTTTATATTAATTTAGATTAAATAATCTACGATTTTTTAATAGCATATTAAAGAACGAATATCATAACATACGTCCTTTCACACGAGGTTAGTTTCGGTCACGACGAGCAAAGAGAGGAGGGCAGAAGTTCTTTATATAATTTTTTCTAATTTGTTTCTTTTATGATTTTTTTCTAAATGGATAATATAATAATAATAAAATTTTGGCATATTTTTGGTGGTTGGCAGTACACAATGATATTTGTCAAATGCTCTTTAATATTTTGTGATTACTAAATTGAAAATGAAAGAGAATTTCTCATAAATTCCACCTGAAATTAGAGAAATTGATAAAATAATTTACTTCCCATTAAATCTCCTATCAATTATGATTATCAGATTACGAAACTAGAAAAATGGTGAAAAGAAAATAAGCAAGTTGTATCAGAAAATGTTTTACCTGCATATTTTCAATGGCGATATTCTAAATATATTATTTACTACATACACGAATTATTTTGTAAAATCGTTTGTAATTATTTATATAGTTGACTGTCTTTACATATTTTTGGACGTTTGGATTTGATATAAAATTTCAAATGATCACTCTTCAAAAACTAAATTACAGTAGACCAAAACACTGTGTCTAGATCACCGTTTTCGACAGTGTAATAACTTTGTTATAGCGGCAAATTAGAGAAAATTATGCAAGTGTGTGAACTAAAATAAATTGTAGTATGTATAAGTAATGTTGGTAATGCTGATAGTGAATAATAACTACTTACCAAATTTCGATAAATCTGCTCAGAGATAGTAGGAAGCGTCTGAAATAAAAATAAAAACAGTCTAAATATTAATATTATTTGGGCAAGATAAAGTAACATTCGAAACAATAATAACGATCAAAACTAAATACAAAGTTTGGTATTTTCGAATCTTTGAAAATATCCACGTATTTGCCACATTTTCGAGAAAAAAATGTACACTACAATTCTTCAAAGGAGTTTGAATCAATATTATGATAGGATTTTCGATTCTGATATTCTATAATCAGGAACTTTAGCTTGGTTTAAACAATATGTATTTGACGTACTAGACCAACATAGATGAATAGATGCTTCCTACACTAACTTTCAAAAAACCTTAGGCCAGACTGATTGAATTAATTTTTGGAATCCCACATCTAAGAAAAAAAAGTAAAATATAAAAACATTAGGTCATCTGATTTTATTGAAATATTCAGCGTTCCATATGAACACAATACAGGTCCGCTTATATTTTTAACATTCATTAATCTGTTACCTTCTGTGAAGATCTACTGTTCGTGGATGATACAAAGATTGTTTGGTGCTATAGAAAGACCTCGAATCCATTAGTACCTGATATTGAAAAAAACATCTTTTCCTTAACATTAGTAAATGTAACATAACGTTACTCACTACGAAGTACGATGCATTCAAATATAAGAGAGGAATATTGAAATGCTGCCGTGTTAAATATCTGAGCATTATATCGGGTTCATCAATAAGGACATAACATCTATGTATTTAAATAAAACACATAATGATTGGTATATTGGGCTGAAATTTATTCCCGGTGCATTGCACATGTTACCTTTAACAATGGAATTCGATCTCGTTCATATAACCAAGGCGAGCACGTTTGCAGCGATCGATTCTTTGGAGCCACTCTTTCACTCTCTTGCAACTCCACAGACGTCCACTCTTTTGTTAAAATTTTCAATGACATTTTGACATAATTGAGGCTCTATCTCACCAATGACACGAATAATTTCATCTTTCAAAGCAGGAATTGATTGTGGATTGCTTTTATAAATCTGACTTTTCACATAACTTCAAAGAAAATGGTCTAACGGTGTCAAATCACATGATCTTGGGGGCCAATTAACATCACCGTTTCTTGAGATCACACGTCCAAGAAATTTTTCTCTCAATAAATCAATTGATTCATGTGCAAAGTGAGGTGTGGCGCCATCCTGTTGAAACCACATTATCCTCTAGATCAATATTCATTAACTCAGGCCACAAAAATTCGGTTATCACCCGACAATATCGATCACCATTGACAGTTACAGCTTCACCAGCAGCATTTTCAAAGAAGTAATGTCCAATTACACCGCCTGACCATAATGCACACCAAATAGTAACTCGTTTGGGATGCATAGGTTTCTCATGAATAATTCGTGGATTTTCCTCATTCCAGATACGGCAATTTTGTTTATTAACATAGGCACCAAGTTCAAAATGTGCCTCATCGGAAAACATTATTTTTTGAGAAAAAGCAGCTCGATGAAATTGACAAATAAACGTTTTAAATGATCTAATGGCTTCAGTTCCTGGGTTATTTGCACCTTATATGCCTTCAGAGCTAAATCCTTGTGTAAAACACGCCATGTTGTTGATCCACTAAGTCCAAGTTGTTGTGAACATCGTCAAATGGACATTTCAGGCTCTTCAGCAACACTTTCACGAACCAAACTAATATTTTCTTGTGAACGACCACTACGATTATATTTTTTACTTTTTTGATCTTTCACGGAGCCGGTCTCTTGAAATTTTTTAATAATTCGACCAATAGTGCTTTCAGATGGACGATTATGTAAACCATAAACTTCACATAATTTTCTGAAAACTCTTTTCACAGAACACTGATCTTCATAAAATAATTCAACAATTTGAACACGTTATTGTACCGTGTACGAAGCCATTTTTATAAATGTCATACATCACACTTTTTAAATGCCCACATACCTAGACAAATTCAGTGCGCCATCTATATTTTATTTATTCTTAAAAAAACCGCGCAATTTGAAACTCTTTATTTTCGTGTTCGAAAGTATAAACAGTGGCAAAATCTTCAATATCTACTGAGGCGTTTCTAGTGTTATCCGGTTCGTCAAAAGCCACAAAATAACCAAGAAAACGTAAACGGGCTAAATTTTCTTTAAACGAACTATTTCTGGGCCACTAAATTTTATGCACTTACGTTTTTCACTCACAATAGATAAAATAAAAGATGTTCATAAACACTTTTTCTAAAAATAATTACGAAATAAAAATTGTCATTTATGACAAAAAAAAATGTTCTTTATAACACTGGACTACAAAAGAGCGTTTTTGCTTTACGAGAACATGAAAATAACTGAAAATTGTGAATTGAGCTGTGCCAATACCAAACATGTCAATACTTTTCTTTAGCGCCCTCCAGTACACGAAAATGTAAACAAAATTTTCGCTAAAATTCATTCACTTTTATAAAAAAAAAAAAACAGGTAGAAGGTACGCAGATATCAAACGAATATAGAGTCTACCAAAACACGTATAAAGGTGGTTATGGATATTGAATAAAAGTAAGATAATGTTGCAATAAAATGTAACATGTCTAAATATTAAAATTACATGTTGACCCACTTTGTTCGTTCGTCGTTTATAAATTTTCCTTGTCAAACAGTAACATGTTACTTTAAAATTTGTCACGTCTAATTTTTTTTCAATATCAACCTTAATTTGGATTTCACTACACATGAAAATACCCTGTTTGATTAGCTTTTCTGATTAATAGAATTTGGCATATACACTATCGCTCATAAGTATTTGGTCACTCGCATTTAACCCGCAAACTGTAACAAAATTCAAAATTGAAATACTATCTTTTTATTATTTACATATATGAAAAATATATATTTTTACATCCAAAATAAATTGTTGTATAATATATTTATCTAAATTTTAGACTCGTATGCCCTTTATTTTTAAACACTGCAACACACAATCGAGGCATTCTTTCGATTAATTTTCGTAATGTCTCAGGTTTTATTTTACCCCATGCCTCTTGCAGGTTCTTCTACATATTAACAGCAGATGTGGGAGCCGGTTTTCTCACCTCTCGGTTAAGTTCTTCCCGCAACAGCTCGATAGGACTTAAATCGGGACTCTGGGGAGGCCACGCCATAACTTTTATGGTTCCCTCGTTCTCCAATTTCTGCAAATATTCCCGGCATAGTTTGGAAGTGTGTGGTCATTATCTTGTTGAAAGATAAAATTCTGACCCAAAATTTTAATTCCAGAGGGGATTGCGTTTTCCTCTAATATATGCTTTTACTATTCTTTTTTTAGTATACCTTCGATTTTTACACATTTGATCCAAAAAAGCAACCCGATATCATTACTGAACCTCCACCGTGCTTAACATTAGGGGCTATGCATTCTTCCTGGGCACGCTCACCCACAAACCTCCTCAAGAAAACACGTCTTCGTGAATCAAAAATCTCGAATTTGGATTCACCGGTCCACAATACTTTATTCCAGTCTTCTATGGTCCAATTTTGGTGATCGCATACCCACTTTAAACGTTTTTGTTTGTTTTGCTTGCGTAGAAACGGCTTCCGCATTGCAATTCGTCCATAAAGACCGGCTTCTTTTAATCGCCGTTTAACTGTGGAAACACTTATGGGTTTTTGACGAACAGCATTCATTTCTGTTGTGATTTCTCTTTTCGAGTTCTGCTCAACACACTTCCACATTCGCAGTGTTTTTTGATGATATAACCCACGGTGGACTGATTTAATTTAAGTACTGTATCAATTTCGCGGTTGCTTTTGCCAATTTTATGGTATGCGATTACAAACGATAGTCTTTCTACACTCAATTCTTTCCATTTAGGCATTTCTACGTTAAAATAAAATTATAACAATCGAAAGTTTCAAAGAATTGAGAGATCTAATCCCTTAAGTGCAATTATTCTACCTGGAGTTTTATTAGGGTATTATCATTCACATCAATAAGGCAATCGCATAATTGTTTTTTCCTCCACGACAACGCTAAGGTATTTAAGATGAAGGGTCTAGAAAAATCATGCTACGAACTAGATCTTGTTACATGCATCTTCGCCCTGTGTTAGGATGTGTATTAGGGCGTGGGATGATGAGTGTGACCTTCTTTTGAAGCGTGGAAGAATTGGTTTAGTGACTGCTTTCGAAGAATCGGCAAATGAATGTGTTGGAAATTATTTTAAAATTGGGAAAACTTATTATCTAATCGCAAAACTTGTATACAACAAAACTTTTAGTTTCCTTTGTATACAAAATTTAGTTAGACCGTTTTAACGATTATTAGCATTTTACTTACCACCCTTTAATGTACCATATAATTATAGATAAGCTAAAACATATAATAAAGTTACTTTACCTCACTATAACATATCAAATTTATTATAAATTGATATTGAGTTAGATTTCCCACTTAATTCATTATTAAACGGGGTAACAATTTAGTTACCATGTTTTTCGTGGCTATACAATGTAAATTATCGACACGGGTAATCGTCACGCCTTTTAACTATGCGTGCTCTGTCAAAATTACCTCATCGTTTCGGAAACTAGCTATTTCATTTGGGTCCTGTTTTAGATTGATATCTACCAATCATGATTTTTAAATAATCAACGCATTCACGACCCTCCAAATACAAAAAAGAGGGCCTTTTGAAAAACGTTACACGAAAATTTACTGGGCAAATGTCTCACGAACATGCGCCTCATACAACTGCGTAACGCACGAAGGGAATGGGTGATAGGTACTTAATGAGGATTCTTTATAATTTGAATGTTATTTTATTGTACTGGCATACCAAGAACAATGAAATATAAATTTAAAAATTCGAATAAAGTAAAATCTTGAGAAAACATTTTTCTAAATATAAAAGGTGATACAATTCATTCAGTTAAAACTTGAACTTTTAGTATTTATATCGATAGAGTTAATAGGATATATATGTATTTATTCTTACTAAATTAACAATAATAAACTACTTTAATTTTGGAGCAGAGTTAATCCTGTCTACGCATCATTTATCGGAAAAATATGAATAGATAAGCTGGTACGAAAACTCGATTAATTGTAGCGAAAAGTTTTCTAAATGACCGAATTTCAATTTCTCTGATTTTATATATCTCTGAGCCAACTTAAATTAATAGATAATATTGTTAGATTCGAAACAAGAAACGATTAGATACATCCAATATCCAAAAAAGACGGTTGAGGAAATCAAGAAAGATATAATGTAGTACACTGAGAAAATAGAGATTACATGTTGAAGATATGGCAACTAAGGAGTAAGAAGAAATCGAAGTTAATTCCTGTAACTTTAATTACTAATCTTACAGATTATTGGTTCTTGTCCCCTTCGGAGCACCCCTCCCCCTTTCCTCTTCAAACTTTTTCCCGAACTAAAAATACATTACAGAGAGTAAGGTCTGGCGAGTAGAGAGGCAGAGGGACCGATTTTTGGCACTCATAAATCTACAAAGCAGGATGAGCGGGAGTATTGTCATGCTCAAGAGCCACAACGCTGGTCTCTTCCTAGGATTATTGCACGTAGCCGTTGTAAAAGGCGTTGATAGTACTCACGGCTAACTGTTTGACAAAAATTGAAAATGTACAATTCCATTAACATTGAAAGATAACAGTTAGCTCTATGATAATTGAACTTTTGTCTCAATGTCGTAGCCATAAACCCAGTTTATTTCCATTATGCTCTTTTATATGAAAGAATCGTCGTCGTTGACTTCCTGAAGAAGCTACCATCAAACATCCACACGATTTTATTTTAGCTGTTCGTTCATCATGATACGACCCTATTGAGGTACTAACTTTTTCTGCATGTTTTCTAATAGTCAAACAACGGTTTGAAAACACTAAATGTAAGCGACGCCTTCAATTGATTGACGACGATTTTGGAATTGTGTAAACTATTTGTAGCATTACGTACGATTCGCAGCCATCTACGTAAGTTTGCTACGAAAATTGAAACATCTCCTTAAATGTGCATTGGCACTTTCGAAATATCGCATATCCCAATAATCCTTATTAACACTAAAGCAACTTGCATTCAAACAAAAATAACACCAAACCTAGACGAGATATCAACAATCCGAAAGCATGTGATTATCTAAGATACAATGTTGCCAACAGCATGTTACTAAGTTGGCGAGTAATTCAAAACGTTCGGTTATTTCCTGAGCAGCCCTCGTTTATGGAAAACTGTTGCTTTTCTACAACTCTTTGATTCATTTTCTATTCATACACATTTCCAATTAGTTATGAGTTATTTTACTATAAAAATATTGATATAGTTAGTTTATTTTTATAGTAACTATTTCTCTTTCTTCATTTTGGAAAAGTCTAGTTATAATTCTATATATTAGAAACAGGAATATGCGTATTTTGCAGTAAAAAAAAACTGAGAAATCATAATATTATTTCAAAAAATATTTTCTAAGCATCTCTCATCTTTTCCGATAGCGGCGCCCCTTCTTTAAGCTTAATAAAATTGTTTATAGATTTGAGAGATAACCACTCCCACTTTATAGCGTCGTGTGCGTAAACAGTAAAGGTAGCTTTCGCTAATATTTGCATGTTTTGTCCCCGAAGATAAAATTATCATTGGGGAAGTGTTTCCATCAGTTTCCCTTTTATTGTCCCAAAAGGTGATTTCGCCTTGCTGTAATAAAATATTTTATCGCGACTTCTATTTAAGCTCCAAGGCGTAGAGGTTTTTATATACGGATTATAATCGTTTTTCGTACGGTTGCGTTAACGTATATACATATATACAGTTTTAAAGCGACGTAGTGGTATGGTGCAGTCTAACAATATGAAATCATAAATTTTCGAACAAATGAAAGAAAACCAGAGGAGTGGCGGTGGTATGGGGAAATTTTTATTTATTGAACTGTTTCATTAAACGCAACATGGGTCGACGCGGTTAAAAATTGAATAACAGAGGGAGAGAGAGAGCACAGTTCTTTCGATGCTGAAGAAACAATTTACGTTATTTGTCACGTGATACGCCGTGTCTCTGGGATCTTTTTTTCCGGTGCCGTTATTCTTGTCGACAGATGGAATTATCCGTTTAGTTTCCTTTAGTGGAGGCCTTTTTCTCACCACCAGAGGTCTCTAGATTTATTTGCGTCTACTTCGTTTTCCACTGACGCTTTCCTGTCTCAGTATTTTCCTACTTTTTTAAGGGTAATGATGCTAGACATTTTCATTCAATCTTTACTGACATCCCGTACTACCATCGTTTTAAGTAATTACTCGTAGTATTGTTATGGAAGAGACTGATATTGACTGTAGTTGAATATATATCTTATCGCACCCTTGTTAGGATGACAGTATAAGGAATAAAATAGCTTGGTCTTATAACTTCAAATTGTTCTATTTCCTATGTTCAAATGCGATAAAATAAACGTCACTTCTACAACAACTTAGTTTTTAAAATTTATACGTCCCAGTGTCTCTAATACAATCTAACATAATCGATTATGATTTCGGATAAAGAAAAGTAATAGGAGTAATTTATTTTTGAAAAACTTGTATGTCATCAAAAATTTCGAGACACTCTTAATCAAACAGTCATCACAAAGAAGCTAATAAACGTAGCGATCTGTAATTTGACAGTTGACGTTGTTAGGGAAACAACTTGCGTACCACAAAAACACTTCGAAATTACGCCGTTTCGTATTACATCGGTGCGGTGCGTTGGAGCGTTTGATAGACTGCATACATCGATGATCAGGCCTTGGCGGTTGCTACATGATCATTAAAGATTTCTTCTTTCAGACAGTGCTGCCAAATATGTGCGAATACAAGCGGTAAGTTTTGTAGTATTAATGTATTGCAGCATTAAGTCGGTGTGTGCATATACAACTTTGAAGCAGATACTTGTCTTGAAATTGGCGTCTTTAATGATGATGAAATTTTTCATTGCTCGTTTTTTGATCATTAATCAAATTTGTTTGTCTCCATGTCCACCGTATTCACCCATTTAGCTATATGCGATTGTTTTTTATTTCCTAGGTGGCATTTGGCGATGAAAACAAATCATTTTCTGGCAATTTCCATTTTGAATCCAGGCAAACAATTTAAGGAATAGCAGTCTCTCTACTTTGTTAATGGTATCTCTCTTTTGTATGAAAATATTTACACAAGAATGCGTTTTAATATTTAATTACTTTCACTGGTAGTTTTATGACGATTTTAAAATTAACGTTCATCGAATAAAAAAAAAGAAGTGTTCGTAAATGGATACGGTATCCATAAATTATCAAATTTAACGCGGAGTATAAAACAAGACAGCGATAATAGTAAAGATAGAATCACATGTGACAGCACATGGTACATAATAATAAATACGTTAGCAGTAAAATCAGTGTGCGTGCTGGGTGTTGGGTTTAGTAGATGCAGGTGCGACGCTCTGTGTGACAAGTGCCGTCAATCATAATCAAGACACACCCGATTATTAATATTGATAAAACATACATCTATTATTACGGTAGCCGGCTACACATCCGTGACATAACTCCATTACCACTCGAATACCACTTATGGGACGAGAAGAATAGTGAATTCGCCATGATTACGTGCATATAGGGAATCAGTCGCCTTTGTTATATACATTAGCAATTATGAGCCAGCTATAATTTTATCGACAATGGAAATTTTCATTTTTTTACGGCGTATGTATGTACATATGATTACACATATGAGTGTGTGTACACAAGTTTCCTAGCGGATCTCATACAATTTCAACGATGTATTATTCTACATCGTGTCATTCGTATCAAAGAAAGGTACACGACTGCGTCCGACGGAGGGTCAATATATAAGAATATATTTAAAACACGCAACTGCATATAAAATCGTGTTAGAACTCGCAGAAACTTATCTATATGATATAAAAAGTACCTCATACCTATATCAAATAACCACAAATATACAAGGTGATTGATTGAAATAGTTCGTTAGACGTATTGGGGGTACTGTTTTATTCTTTTTTTTGAAAATTTTGGGGTAAGCATAAGGGTTCATATCTCGTCTTCGAAGAAAATATTTTCCTGATAGCTACACTTCTGGTTAAATCGGAAGTCGCTACTAACTCGTTTATTTTAAATAGAAGGATGTAAGGTGTGATTCGTTTGAAGGTACTTTCTTCAAAAATAAAAAAAAACAAAAACTTCAATTTTACCCGGGTATTCATACAAAAGAACCATTTACTTTTTAAAAATTATTTCCTTCAAATGTTGGCCGTAACTGCGCCTAATATGGTCCATTCTGAAGTTATTTTCGAGGGCGCAGTCGAGCATTCCAAGTGGTATTTGTTGAATAACACGAGTAATATTGGCTTCCATTTGATCAATAGTAGCTGACTTAGCCATAGTGAAATTAAATGGTCACCAATTTGTTCTCGTAATAAAGGCATGCTTTCACGGGCTGTGAGGCAAGTAGCGCCATCTTTTTGGAACCAAATGTCGTCGAGATCAAGAGCTTCAATTTCAGGCAGCAAATAGCCTGTTATCATGGCGCGGTAAGGGGCGCCATTCACACTTACGGTGGAGTCGTTTTCATTTTTGAAGAAATATGGACTGATGATTTATTCCACTTGCCCATAAACCATGTGATTTTGTCTGGATGTAATGGCAGTTCTTGAACCTCTTCGGGTTGATATTCATTCCAAATATGACAACCGTGTTTATTGGCGTAGCCATTAAGCAAGATATGGGCCGCATCGCTGAACAAAATTTTGGTCGAAAACAGTGGATCATCTTCCAGCTTTTCAAGAGCCCAAAGACGATTATGAACTCTTTATTCCAACATGTTACATAACTATAATAATAAATAAATAGGTTTCTTAATTCCAAAGAGGATATAAAACTGTTTATATTCTAAGACAAACAAAATAATTGTGCATTAAAATAGCAATCATGTCATAATACTAACCACATGTCATTTTTACTTAGTTAATTGGATTGAAACACTTAATATTTTGTTGTTTGACCTTTATTGTTTATCACCTCTTGACACCTGTGTGGCAACGAGTTGATCCACAGACACTCGCATCAGCATTCATTATACCTTCCATCTTGTGTAAAGGGCCTGCGCCATACCACGAAAAACACTCCCAAAGCATGATGCTTGAGCTTTCCGATTTTACCGTCTTTTTGGTGTACTGGGTTTGAAATGCTGTCAATGGTGGTCTTCGTACGTGTTCTTTGTATACACCGGAATTAAGTAAAACTATTTTCGATTCATCGGACCACAGTACATTACGCCACTTTTTTTCGTCACATTGTACGTGTTCATGAACAAACGCCAATCTGCCTTGTATTTGCATTTTATTTAATAATGTTACCTTGCTAGACCTCCTCGCAAGCAACTTGCCTTGAATCAATCTTCGTCTAATAGTAGAGGTGCTTATATAAATGTGTAACTCGCTTTTAATTGCAGTTGAACTTATGAACGGTGTATTCTTTGCACAAGTTACAATGTTTCTGTCTTCCCTAGCGCTAGTTGTCCTTTTTCCACCATGATTTTCTTTCACTTTTCTCCAGCTTTTAGCGTTTACAATCAGTCTCGCAGAATTCGCATTTTGTAAAAACTTATAGCTTTTGCCTCTATTACGTAGATTGAGTATAATTGCTCTTTTTCCCGACGAACAATGTTTGGCTCAGCTCATATTACAATAGAAATGGATGATTAAAAAATTGTTGAATTATTCTGCAACAAACAGAACTTTATACGCCTGTGTTTAGTGCTGCCAGCTATGGTACTGCTATTTTAGTGCACAGGCAAATATGCACGACCAGAAAACTCAGTAATTCCCCCTCATGTTCGGTACTTTACCAGAAGCCATATATATTCAGTGTGATTTTAAATAATTTCAATATAGCTGCCTCAGAATCGTCCGTTGTAAATATTATTTATAAGTATTAATTTAGGACTGCTATTTTCGTGCACATGACTGTATATGTATATATATACAGGAAAAAGACGGATAAAAGAGAATATATATATATATATATTCTCTTTTATCCGTCTTTTTCCTGAATGCTTTTCACTTTCTCTAATTATTCTCTTTCCTTCCGCTTTATATGCATTCTTCTTTAACATTTCGTCACATACCGTGTTATATTTTCTAACAACTAATGTTTTAACTGTTTTTCATCCCGTGTTCCTTAATTTTCGCATATCTTTATTTTTTAAGATAACCATTTTTGTAATTTTCTTTCTAATATAACAGATATTATTTCATAATTACATACGTGTTTTGAAACATTTTCTAAAACCGTTATAATTATGTGGTAATGAATACTAGTTAAAACATATTCTTTGACTACTTTAAGTGCACGTCTATTCAGACATACTATAATTAAAAAGCAATAATACATATTAAATGAAAAAGAGAGAATGAGATGATGTTCTATGTTTTGTCGCCTACACTGTTTCATGCCTACTCGGACGAGATTTGATTTTGGAAATTATTAATTAAATTATAATAATCAGTGATGATTTAAAACATTAATGAGCAAAACAAAATTGTAGAAACAAAAAAAGGATTTATGAAAACTATGGAAACTAATAACAATAATGAAACTATAATGGGTGGTAGCCCATTGAAAAAAGAATACACTTATTGGAAATCGTAATGGCTGAAAATAATGATTGCATATCAATAGTAAGAGCAAGAATTGGAAAACTGTAGACAAGGAGTCGAAATGAGATTTCTCGAATCAGAGTTCTGGAAAATCTAGCTTGAAATCATAAAAGAAATCGAGTCTAAGACGTTAAAAATATTGAGCAAACTTACCCACACAAAAGGATGGTAGGAAATTGATTTGCAAGGGCTTATTGTAAGTACCAATCCGGGGCATGAGATTAAGGATTGTATGAGAATATCTCAAAGAGTTATGGAAAGTAGAGAGTCGGAATAAAGTCGAGTTGGAACTGAAAGCAATGGGAAAGTCGTTGAATTCGCTATACGAAGAGCAGAAATAAGATTTTTCGGAATAACTAAAAGTCAGACTCGAAATCATATAACAGAGTGGATTCATCAAAGAGATCAACTCAAATTGGGCAACTGTCCCCATACAAAGGTATGGTGACGAATTTATTTAAGCCAGAAAAGAGCTATTCTTGAGCAGACATTAATTACAAATAATTATAGGGTTTCTGACTAGTAATGCACCAGTAAAAGAACATTTACATAAGATATGACTGTACAGGAGGGATATTAGCTACAGACTTTATAATAGAAAACCAGAAATTTTACGCCAAGTTATATAGAGTTATATAGAACACACTCTGCTAAAATCAATCTTATATTAAATACTAGGGTGTTTGCGTAGGTACTGTAAACTACGGTAGTTTGAACATAATAAACTTTTAGTAAGTATTACAACAAAGACTCTTACCAAACAAACATGATTTTAAAAAAGTTAAAGAAAAAGTTTTCATTGTCACTAGAGAGAGAATCGGTCAAATGTTATTTGACGTGAAAACTTTGACACTTGAGCAAGAAGATATAATCAAACATGAATGACCCTTTCGAGATGCGGATTTATAGGCCAATCTCAAAAATGGCGAAACGAACCTCGACGCACTGAAAAGATGGGACAACTGAAGGAGATTTTAAATACTGTCAAGAAGTGTGTTTCATTATTTGAAACACACGGAAAAAATTTTTGTAAAAGAAATGTTAGATGAAGACAAATATCTCGGTTGCAAAACATATGAACGTATATACAGGCCTAGCTGATTTTAGAACAGCTGCATCGAAAAATTAGTACAGTCATTACGATTACAAATTTTTCCAAAAGTAGCTTAAAACTTAGATAAAACAATTTTAAAACCAAATATGTTAATTTCACTATTTTAAATGTCTGCGGGCTTCTCTAGAGGATTTGGATTTAAAATAAACACATGCAAGGATGATTTGGCAATAAGCGAGACTCGATTACCAACATTGTTTTTCGGAAAAGCTTAGCATTATATTCTGATTCTTCTATATTTGCTATTGTGACGTGTAAAATTTAGTAAATTTCTGATATTTGATATGAAAGTTATAGCAGTGTGAATAAAGTGTAAACGCAAAATTTTAAAATGCATAAATGCACAACTCGTGATGTATGTCAATATTTATTTTGTAAGGAACTAAACACATCTAAAATTTTGGCTGATATTTAACTTTTGGTGACAGTGTTTTTTGTACAGATACAATTTGTCGCTGGCTTGTGCGTTTTAAAAGTTGTAGTACAAGCATTGAAAATATATATGTGACCAGAACCATTTAAAATGGCAAACGTCGTGAATATATCGACTAAACACGTCCATCACATTTTGCAGACAGAATTAGGCGTACCAAGCTGGCAGCATGATGGATGACGCGAACCTTGAATTGTAATTAAAAACTTGAAAGAATGCGAACGTGAAACAATTT
The DNA here is from genome assembly GCA_031893035.1 of Dermolepida albohirtum. Taxonomy (NCBI): domain Eukaryota; kingdom Metazoa; phylum Arthropoda; class Insecta; order Coleoptera; family Scarabaeidae; genus Dermolepida; species Dermolepida albohirtum. Next base: position 56,283 of record JAVIWB010001201.1, read on the forward strand.
GAAGTTGTTTAATGAGAACCAAGCGAATTGGGCGAAGATTTGTTGCTATTGACAAAAAGTGCTTTCTTCACTATGTTCTTGAATCCAAGCAGCAATTTCAACAGTGAAAACATCGTGATAGTTCTCCTTCAATGAAAGCTAAGGCATAATAGCTACAATTTTTTGAGATAAGAAAAATTTTCATATATTATCTTGCAAAGGACCAAACTCTATCATACCACTCTCCTAGAAAAATTGATAAATGTAATTTTTAAAATACGACCTAGAACAGCTCACAAAAAGTTTTCTTTCATTACGATGACATGCCTACTCACCCAACTCAAATTATTGGCGAAAATGAACCAGTTGATAGTCATAGTCGTAGTCATTTATTTAATTTTCAGTGGACTAACAATACAATCTTTTAAATTCTAAAGTCTGTACACAAAAATAAGTCAAAAAATAGTAACAAAGCATTTCTAGATCTGCTGTACCATTAAATAGTTCCTCTAATAAGTATGGCTCTATACTGCAAAGTAATTTATGCAATTTACCTTTCATTGCACTGTAATTTACCAAAGATTTTATTTCCCTGGGTAATTCGTTAAATAATTTCATGCAAGAGTAGTATGCTCCACGTTGATATAACGACAGTCTATGGCGAGAATATAAATATTTTAGGCCGTGTCTGGTATTGTAAGTTAATGTTACAGTTCTGGATTCAAAAATTTCTGGATGAGCCCAGACAAATTCAATACATTCATATACTCGTATATACACTGCTACAATTGTTAGCATATTTTCTCGTTTGAAGGCACCCCCGCAGCTATCTCTGTGTCTCATATTATTCAGTATTCGTACTTCTTGCTTTTGAACTGCAAAGACAGATTTTAAATTACTGATAAGAGCTCCCCAAAAAATGGTCCCATATCTAAGTTGACTATAAAAATTTGAATAATAAAATAACTTAGCTATATCCTTATTTGTATTCTTGACCAGTGTTCTTAAACCGTAATTAGTGTTACTTAGTTTCTTGGTTTGTTTGAAGACGTTTTCAGTAAAAGTTAGCGAGTCATTGATCGTTATACCTAGGAATGGGACCACTATTTACAAAATTATAAGTTTTATTATGTAATGTTATGTCTTGTGGAGTATAAGTATGGTAACTTTTGAAAAGTACGTATTTAGTTTTTGTTATATTTGATATGAGAGTATTATCATTTAACCACTGTTTCTTCATTATAAAAATTCCTTTTTTTATAAATTCAGAATAAGTTTCAGCTTTAAATAGTAAAGTGATATCATCTGCATAATTAATATCAAAACAATTTTCAGTATTAGATATGAGATCGTTTATAAATATAATAAAAAGTAGATATTCCAGGTTGTGCCGCGCCCACCATATTCGTCAGATTTAGCCCCAAGTGACTTCCATTTATTTCCTAAATTCAAGCTTTCCATTGCTGAAAAGGGAAATTTCGATAAGATAGTGAACTTATTGCAAAAATGAATAAGTATTTTGAGAATCTTAAGCAAGATCATTTCAAAAATGGCATAATGGCGTTTCAGCATCGTAAGTCTAATAAAAAATGTAAAGGCTTAACTCATTTCTGATATTTCGAATTACAATTCCTATCAAATCATCCTCGTAGAGAAAGAATGGGACATTCTTAAAATAAATTCATTATCCTTTCTTTGTAATTTCTCGTTGCTATATTATGTAGAATCAGTTTTATGATGCAGACACATATATGTATACGTAGTACATAAAAAGGAATAAATCGAATTATATCGTGTCATTTATAGTTGACGTTTGCCGGAGTTGAATTTAAATTTTGCATCCCATATTGCCTGAGCACTTTTCCATAGTCCATAAACCGGAATGGCAAGTCGTGATATTTTATTTATCCTGTGTGTTGTGTGCCTGTGTAAACCAATGACCCGAATATACGGGCACTTTGGTAGTACGGAAAACGGGCATCACAACACTAAATTAACAAATTCCGAAACAAAATGCGCGTCATTCGCAAACAGTTCCATAATAAAATATTGATTTATCACGCGTACGTTGCCGACGACGAATTGCCAATCGTAATCGTGGAAAAACTAGCCATCACCCCAAATCACCACGATATAAAAACATCTATGGTCGCCTATACAACATCCCCTTGATCTTTGTCTCAAGTGATTTCGTACATTAATGAGGTTCCCGGGTAGATAAACAACATCACCTACCGTAACAAAAGCATATACGAAAGATGGATGGAAGTATTTAACAAACAATATTATTATTAAAAATAATAAAGCGGGGATTAGGTGTATTTTCTTTAACATGGGGGGTATTTTGGAATTATACAGATACAGGGAAAGTCCATAAAGTAAACGCACGAAACACTATGAGTGTCTAAAGTAATCTCTTTTAACATAAATGTATTTTCAAAACGAATTTTTCATAGATTTTTCAAAATAGAATCAAAAAGTCTATTATAGAGGTATTGATCTGTTCTTCTAAAGAAGTGAAAGTAGTCGCCCACATACATATTATTAGATGCATAAAGTACAGAATATTGACATCAATAAGTAATTTTATTAATTCATGTCTTCATTCACCTCTTTGAGTAATTTTTACGCGGTCAACTATTTTCTGTTCTTACAATTTATTAATTGTAAAAATGCTTTCGATTTATTAATTGTAAGAACAGAATTCAAACTCGAAACAACTCTTTAATATTCAATTCTTTGGTGATGGATAGATACTATGTATTGGGAATCCAAGATCACAAGTAGTTTCTACCACTTAATAGTTCCACTGGCCATTGCATTTTATCATTTTTTGTGGAGTTACATACGCTGGAATAATTTTCGTAGTAAGCCTTCCTATATATTCTACGCCAAATTTTTAAATGAGCAGCATTCTATTCATATACGAGCTATTTTCCCAGGTAGACGCGCAGTATTCTGCCGTCAAATATACGAAACTTACTGCAGAGGTTCGCAGAGTAGCCGCCCGTGTTCCCCGCGATGTTCAAACAAATTTGTAAAGGATGTTAGTCCTTATTTGTAGTTTCGCAACGATATTGGATAAGTGCTCCCTCATTTGTTTCGCAGCAACATTTCACAAGTGCTTCTAGTACGAAAGTGTTCTATCTAGCGTTATCCCAAGATATCCGAGGTACCGGCTGTGGGGCAGAAAAGAGCCATTAAAGGTTACTTGTAGTGTTTTGTAGGTTAATTTGTTATTCAAGCGAAAGCAACACGTTTCAATTTTACTAGTGCTTGGTGTGAGACGCCATTGTTGGAAGTAAGCGCTCAATTTTTACAGATCTTCAGTGAGAGTGGCTTCAAGGGCATCATGTTGGCATTCTGTGTTGCTATAGCAATATCATGCGCATGGACAAGTTTTCGGGATGTTGTCTCTCGCATATCAGATATTTTTATATTAAAAACAAGTGGGACCAATACGGATCCCTATTCAAAGAGATAAGAGAACAGCGGCATTCAATAAAATAATACCGTTAAAGAAAGCCTCTAGATACTAAGATGGGTACCTACAAAACTGTGATAAAGCCCATCATATTATAGAAGATAACAAAACCTAGATATTGTGAAAGACAGACGAAAATAAAGATCTTGCTCGCCATATAATGGCGATGAATTTTTGCAGACGGAAAGGCAAAAGTAATATGGTGGAAAAGACCAAACCAAGAAATACAAAAAAGTGTATGGCGAACCAGAGATTAGCAACATGATTAAATCCACAAAGCTGAGATGGTTGGAATATCTGTAAAAGATGCCAAACACGGGAGTAGTACAGGAGATAGAAGATATTCTTGGTGACACAAGAAACATGAGCAGTTCAAGGAAGAGATGGTTCTAAATCTTCACGAAAAAGGTGAAATAAAATACAAAGTTAGAAGGAGTGAAAAATTATCACAAGATATGAGCATGAACAGTCTGCATTTAGTAAATATTGATATTAGACAAGATCTTCAAATAATTAAACGTACTAGGATGTTACTACACTATTTCGATATTAATTAAAATCAGGAGATACTAAAACCAACAAAACTATTTTTATTCTTTTTTACTAATATATATATATGTATATATATATATATATATATATATTGGACAGAAGTTCTCGAAAGAATCGGCGTCTCGACGTTTCGATGACACTCTCTTTCCTGAAAAAGATGATTGAGATGTCATCGAAACATCGAGACGCCGATTCTTTCGAAAACGTCTGTCCAACATCGCGGAGAGCCCGAGAATCTAATATTACTCATATTTACAACCGCGAGAACCTTCGTTCGAACATACATACATATATATATATATGTATATATATATATAGGATGTAATTTAAATTCTGAGGTTAGTTCTTAAAAATATGTATCGGTCCTTTATATTTTACGCAATCTTTCTTTCTTCTATCCATGTTCCTCAAGATCTATCCAACAACACAATCTCATATCATTTCAGATATTCCTCTCTTCCTTTTCCTTGATGCTTTAGCTTATTAAATCCTTCTAACGGTTATTACGTTCACATACTCTGTAATTGTCATATGCGTATAATATCAAATACTAAATTCTGGTTCAATCTTACGATATTACAGTAACACCATAACGAGAAGCAAATGGAGATAAGTCAATGTTTTTAATCGGATAGAAATTGATTCAAAATGGAATTAAATATAAATTAAAATAAAACTAAATAGTTGTTGATGAGAGGTAAAGAATGTTGGAGGGACGCAACTAGTCACTATAACTAGTAGTGTATAGCTTTGAAAATATTTCCTCGTTTTTACTAAAGTGTAACTTTAACGAATGTAGGTGCTTCAATAAAAATGTACTATTGTACTTTAATGAGTCTGCAAGACGGTGTCAAGGATATTTAAATAAAGAATGTATGAAACAATGAAAAACGCACAATACACTGGGATAGAAATAAGTATTGAACAAAACACATACAATAAAACTTGAAATCTAGGAGAAAATTTTTTGCGAAAAACTTTTGATGCCAACTATACTGTAGAAGATTTTGAAAATATCACAACATCTAAAAACATCTTTCGTATGGAAAGTCACTGGATGGGGTGCATAAAATACATGGTGAGACAAAAAGAATATTACATTCTATAAAAGGACTATGAAAAAAAGAAGTATATCAAGAAGAACTGGTACAGTGAAAAATTGGTTTGAAACAATTGGAAACTGAACCAAATGAAAGAAAAAAGTAAAAGATAAGTATGTGTGGCATTTATTTGGTTGAAAATAAGCCCTAATTATTATTTATCTCCTCATTTTTTTTTTGAATTCAATCATCGTTAGGTACTAAAACTAGATAATGTAAGGGGAAATACAAATATCTTAAATTAACAGCTTCTGTACAAGACACGTCACTCAGCAAGGCCGTAATAAAATATTGATTAATGACCCGCATCACGGGAGCAGTGCAATCGTAACCGTAGAGAGAAAATGCCGCCCCAAATCACCGATATAAAAACATCAAATGGTCGGAAATACATACAAGAAGACCCCTCTCTGATGTGCATCCCTGACCATTGCCGAATTAATAGGGGGTTGTCCAAGACAATCTATTCTACTGGCCGAACCGATAATATTATTGATATAATTCGTGGTAGCCGTTGTTATTGTTCTACGTGAACGGTGATGTACGTGTGGTTACGTTTAATTCTGTTGAATACAATAAGCGAACCATCAATTTATATCTCGACGCAACAATGTGCGGACGGATTTTAGTGACGTCGATAGTGGCATGTATACAGCGCGATGTCAAGCGCCGAACCGCGGATTGTGGCTTGATTACGGTTGTAATGAAGCGCCGATAGTGATAAATGACCAATAATGACTCATTGTTAATAGTACGAAGCGTTCGTGCAGGTGAGGTGCCAAATCATGTTGGCTTTACGCCTACGCTCTCCTATTTAACTCTAATACGTTGTTCTCTAGCCTCTACCGACATTAATACATCACTGCACTGGATACCATTCGGAAACGAATTAAATCCGTCGGCATACCAATACACCACTCTTTTTAATGCCTCAAATCATAATCAATCACTACCCGAAATTGAACGGAAGCTTTATGCACTTACTGTCTCGGGAATTATATGAAAATATGAATGCTAGGGTACTACCAACTGATTCTGTGGAATATGCACATTTCCAATTACTGTTGGTCGAAAAATTTTCATTTTCTAATCGAATTTAATGGTTATTTGTAATAGGAAATCCATTATAATGTACAATATTTCCACCGCATTTTTTTCGCGAAAAAGGTATCGTTTTCATTAGATTGATATAGATAGATTAGATTCAGGTTAAGATTAAACGCAGACATCAGGTTAAAACGCGGTTTCTACAAATTGGGACGAATATCCTAGAAATCTATATCGATGTCCCATGACATGATTGCCACAGCTTAAGGTTGTGTTACTGAATCAATTTAAAGTTAAAAAAGTCTAATAAACATATGCCCAAAACTCCATCATAACTGGGTTACAAGCATTTTTAATTTTAGATAACTCTACTAATGTTGCTTTTTTGCTGCTTAAAACGTCCTCTGGTTTTACCTAAATACGCGTAACTATAATGTACAATATACAATAAATACGAAAATAACACATTTTGATATAAGAGAACGTAAGTAAAAGTAGTTGAGGATGTAAGAAAAATTGATTTATAAGAAAAAATATTTTTATAATATGCATGCTATTTGTAGCTTGTAATACTAAACATATTCGCATGCATCAAAGTTTCATTCTTTTACTGGTGACTAGTGACTGGTGTAGGTTTATGAGAACTTCAATGGAGAATTTGCAAAGAATTACGAATATGAAATCTGGATTTACAATTATGAGAGAAAAAACAGTAATCAATCGTCTAAAAACGATGAAAACTTATCCCCTATACAGTCCATATTTTGGCCCCAACTATTTCCATATGGTTTCCATATCAAAGTTTAACATATAACATGATAAGTGATTTCTTGACGCAAATACGGCGGTTGAATTTCAGAGACACTTTGAACACTTGCCAAAAAAGAAAAGAGTTTTTTTAAAACATTCTGTAGTTTTTAGCAACTACAATTTTTCAGAAAATTCAAATGATTTAACAATTTGGGGGCAAACGTATTATCAGCAATTTAGTAATATATAATTTAGGAAATTCACGATCACTGAAATAACGCCATACTCTTTCAGAAGCACTCTCTAACATAAATTGTGCGATAGAATCGTTGAAGTATTTTAATAAACAAAGTATCCTGGATTCTATAAAATACTATATTCCAACTCGTACCGAATAAATGTATTGTAAGCTATAACAAATTCGTACTTACTAAATTGTCTTGTATTTGTGTTCAAAAAGACAAGTGTTATAGATGTCTGTTTAAAATACTCCCAGGATATGATCGTAGTTCTAGTTTCGAATCAAGATGTTCGAAGTTCTTACAATTATCTATATGTGTTCCGTATATATTATAAAGAAATGGAAGTAAGTAGTTTGACATAAACTATTACAAAATTAAATACTTGGCCTATACGAGGTGTTATCCCCTTCAACATAATGCCCTGCCCTATCTATACACCGCTGTATATGTTTATTGTACAAAACAATGCTGTAGTTCATCAGTTGTCAGCTTCTTCAACAACTCTGCCATTTTCGCTTTTACATGTTCAACATACTGAAAATATGTTCCCTTTACTGCACGTTTCACTTTTGGGAACAGGTAGAAGTCACATGATGCGAGATCTGAGGAATACGGAGTCGGTCTTTCAACACAATTTCATTAATTTTCTGAACATTCCCTTCAGTTCTTGCAGTCACAGGTCAGCCAGGACATTCATCATCTTCGATCTGTTCCTGATCTACAGAAAACCGTTTGTGCCATTCAAAAACTCGGGCATGTGACATAAAGTTATCACCAAACATCTTCTTTAACATTTATAAACATTCTGATTCTTTTAATTTGAATTATAGGTTAATTCACTGCTCGGTTTTTATGTCAACCATTATCACGACACTACTATGTGAGAGTGTCTTCTAAAATTAAAGCTCGAAAATAAACTAAAGCAGACAGAGACACAAAACTTCGGGTTGTTGCTTAGAAAGTATCAAGGTCAATGACATTCCTATTACAGCCTCGCCTTATGCGCTTACGCGACGGAAGGAGCGCAGGCTCGTTATTTAATTGCCATACCTCGTATCTACAATATGAAGTCGTTCTGTTATACAAAAGATAAATTGGATAGTTTAGTTATGCATAATTGAGGCGCATTTGTCAGTAGTAACTAGGTAATGATTAATTTACATTAATATCATTCTATTTTGTCTAAGAATAGTTGACAAAATTATATCATACTTTACAAAAAAAGATAAAATAAGTCATATTTCCAGTATTTCGCCATATAGACATTTTTTTGTTTATATACTAGAATTCCAAAGCGTTAGCTTGAGTACATTGTACATTCAAATTGGTATTTGTATATGAGGGGTGTTATTTGTTATCAACATCAACAATGGTGTGCTTTATTATGTGAAATGTTAACTTGTGCATGAACGCGGTCGCCGCATGAATCAGCGAAGGCGTCTCGTGGTCCGCATTTCAGGCCGCACTATTGTAATGCGCTGGTAATGACCGCAACTAAAGGGTTACATGATAAACAACATAGGGGCGGAAGTAAAAATAACCTTCGATATGCAAATTTATATGCAGTTATTCACCCAGTTAGACACCCCTGGCAGCAACAGAAGTACTTATTTCATTCAGATGGAAGTTTTGAATTTCATTTGCTCATGAAGTAGACGCATCTTTTTCATAATCTATATATGTATAACTGTTGCTACAATTAACTAGTGAACATCTGTGTTCCTTCTATAATCATAAAAATGCTTTTAACATTTAAGAAATTTAATTAGTTATATTCAAAGAAAGAAAATCTCCCCATTTACTGAATAATAATATTATCATTCTCGTTTAAGATGAATGTCGATAGCTAAGGGATTTTGAGTCGCACCACGAGCAAGGACGTAATAATAATTCATAATCTACAAATACCCCTGCAATTGTATGGATTATTATTATTAAAAATATATCAAATCAAATATTATTTACTATTATAGATTCTGGACAATAAGATTGATTAACTTATTATTAATGCAAATATGCTACTAAAGATTGGTTAAACCAATGTACATATGCCTCGCAAAATTCAATTTCTTACCCTAAGTGAAACTTGGTTAACCCTGGATTTGCCTTTTGCCTTGGAAATGACAGGCTAACTGGAGGTAAGGGAATGGCTTTCTATTGTAGAACGGACTTTAGTATTTCAGTTAAAAAGCTATTTATTAATTTATGAATATTTAGAATATCTAGGAATGAAGCTCATAATCAATAGACTTTCTATAATGATCTATGTGTGCCACAGACTACCTAAAAGTAATTTCATGGTGTTCCTCCATGATTTTGAAGATATCTACAGGAATTTTCATCTCTTTCTGACTGTATGATCTGCAAAAAAACTTTAAAATTACTTGACTTATTTAATGTTTACAACTTATGTCAACTTATAAATCAACAAACACGTTTTACTAGTCCACTTGATTTGATGATTGTATCAGCAGATTTGCTAATTCGACAGAGTGGAAGAATAGTCTTGCAGATTATCTGCCGACGTACTGTATTCTGGATTTCATTTCTAGAAACTATCTATAGCAAACGCACGTTTCAAACTTGCTGCTTCAATTACATTAATCTGGATCATTTCTTGTCGGATCTTACCTTGGTATTTCATTTTTGGTATGCCAAACATAGAAATGAAATTATCACTACAAGAAGACCTCCAGCTCCTTGACTCACTCTTTGGATGTATGAATATGTTTTTTTTTAATTTTCTGCATTTAGTCTTATTAAACAATTTTTCTAGAAGGCTAAAGGCAGAACGCTAAATACATACGCATACGGCGATTTAGTCTTTCTGGCATTACGTATATATCGGGCATTCCCTGTACTGTATTTGTATATCGGGATTTTTAACTATTTCATTTGTTATTTTCAAAATATAGGAAAAGATAAAATAGTATTATATAAAAATTAGCTAAAAAATAGTTCCTTATTGCTAAATTTAATCCTCTATATGTGTGATTCAGACACAGATGGTAACGAAGTTTTGCATAACAGTGACTCAGAAAAGGATTTCATATTATGCGAAAATGAATCCGGATAAATTTGGAATTTCTGCATATACGAGAGTAGCCGTTTATGGAAACTGGCAGCACTGTTAGTGTTGCCTCCGATCTGATGATTGCATCGTGAAGTTTGTCATTTTTGATAAAGCGAAAAAATGGAATTGACTTGCGAACATTTTCGTGAAATTATTTTTCATAGCCTTCGGCGTGGATTATCTCAACAAGAGTGCATCGACATACTGTGAGATCGAGGCATCTGTAGGTGTTAGTAACACCAGCATGCATAACATCCTGCATGAACATTTAGCCGTTAAGAAGCTATGTTCACGTTGGGTACCACATAATTTGACAACCGCTCAAAAAAGTACTCGCATCGACTGGTGCCAAGAAATGCACAAAAAATACAATGGCGGCCCTTCAAAGAACATTTATAAAGTCGTCACAGGTGATGAATCTTGGATCTATACGTATGAGTCCGATAGTAAACAGCAGTCGACTGTGTGGGTATTCCAAGATGAGACAAAACAAACAAAAATTGTTCGCGCTCGAAGAACATCAATGATAAGAAAATGAACATATACACTTACAAGAAAACGGATGAAAAAATACTATGAGAAAATATTTCTCCACCTCGTAAACGTTATGTGCTTGAATTCCTACATATTAAATAAAAAGGTAACGGAAAACTTAATCGATTAAATTTTTTATTCGAATATGTTGAGCACATTGTTGAAGAACATTTACTTCAGAAAGGATAAATTTGGAACGTTGGTCGACCGAGTACAGCTGCAAAACATACACGTCTCTTCGGAAGACATTTACCCAACTTTATACCAGCTACACCATCAAAAGAAAATCTATTTCAAAGATGTTCCGTTTGCTCAAAAAATGTAACCCGTAAGAAGTCACGTTATTGGTGCTCGACCTGTGAAGTGCCACTTTATGTGGTAACTTGTTTTGAAAAACACCACGCTTAAATTTACTAAATTTCTTAAATTTTTCAGTAACAATACATTTTATAATAATGAATCGTTAATTTTTTATCTAATAAAATGAAATCTTATTCATTTCGCTTTGATTTTTCGCAAAATTTATTATGCGAGCATTTGTATTGCGTTCGACATATATACACGTCATTGCTTGATTTGGATTGCGCACCGCGTGAGGGTCTTTTAAAAATAAATTCCACTACTAACCAGTTAAGCGATTTCTTATTTAAATATGAATTATTATCATTATAATGTTTACCTCTTTTCTAATTATTCCGCTTCAATTCCCGTTTAATCGTACGTTACTCTATAACATGTAATTTCTTTCGTGTGAACATAATCAACAAACAGTCGCATTACCAACATAATTGAGATGCTTCAGCGGTATTAATTCGCCCATATCAAAGACTTCTATGGTTCGTCGCTCACCATTGAGCATTACACACGAAATCAATCAACATTGTTGTACAAGTCGCAAGTGTGCGTTCAAACTACACACAGAATGTATAGCAGTTGAGTATCAAGGTACTAAAGCCGGACAATAACGAAAAAAATGTAGAATATTTAATTATGTACTGAAATCATACTTTTCTTCGCGCACTCGACTTTTATTATTCATAATTCAAGTGGTAAAAGAAAGAAATGAAAAAGAAACACGAAGGCAGAGAAGAACAACAAGAAGTTGAGCGGGAATGCTCCGGTAGTCGGTTACGTTACACAGTTAATGCCTTCTGTGACAGTTTAAATAGTTCACTGCAGTTACGGAGGCCAGTAAAAAGGCACGGCGGCAATCATTCCCTATGGAGAATATACTTTGGCAATCAACAAATGCGTTACTATAAATATTGAAATTTATACTTATCTGACAGGGGAAATATAATTTATTTGGCAAGCAAGGTACTGTGAAAAATTGTATTGCATTGTCAATGCAACATTGTATGTTTATATACATACATTTATTTGTATCTGAGCCATGAAAATAATGGTTATTTATATCCTAATACAATTTGCACACAATGTATTGTACAACTAAATGTCTATGATCTCTAAAGTTCATCTATCGCATTAACATTGCGTAAATCAAATGTTGCACTTTATGTGAGTTAGTAGTAAATATATAATAATATTGTTAACGTTTGAAATATATCAAAAATATACAAGCAATAAACTAGAATCATTTATACATAGAGCCAGTTGTAAGGTTCGAGCTTTATTTATTAGTTTAAAATTTAAATGTACAGGATCTGGCAATTGAATTAGTCATTATTGAGTATCAAGAAATTTGTAATACAAGTCGTTTGTCGTTAAATATATCTCAAATTTTCTATTCTAAACAGATTTAGTTGTTCAAAGAGGATCTATTTCTAGAAAAAAAACAACCATTGTATTATTAGGAAAATCCCCTTATTATCGATGGTCGATAGTCAAGCTATTAGAGTCTAAATCAGGTATGGGCAACCTTTGACATGTTGTGGGCCAAACTTTAATGTGCAAATACCTTCGCGAGCCGCGTTTAAAAGTAGTGCATTTTAAAGTAGTGTTCATAATTTTTAACAATAGATATCAGACATGAAATAATACGACAATGTTATTATAATACAATTTATTAAAATAACAAAATGAAATGAAAAAAATAGGTACAACATTATAATTAAATCATTAAATTTGGAATTTTTACAAGCTTCGAAAGTTAAATAGCGACACCAAAATCAATGATACAGTTGAGCTTGAATTTGGGAAACTAATCCATAGACGTTTGGATTAATTCCACTGATACAAACACGTAAAGAATTTTCCAAATTATCGTCAGTCAGCCTTGTACGATATTTTGATTTAACTTTCGTCATTGAAAAGAACTGTTCGCATTTATAAGTACTGCCAAACGCACGAATCAATCTTCTTGCGAATTTTCTAAGCTGCGGAAAATGGACTTCTTCGAGGTATTTTTTTGTAGAAACCGCACAACTTCACGTCTTCAAATTTAGATTTTAGGAGTGACTTTTGTTGAATCTCGATCAACTCCATTTGCAGGTGTATTGGAGCATTTTGTACATTACTTTTTGTAAGAGTAGCAAATAAATGGAAACAGTCTTCCATGTTTTTGAAATCGCTAAATCTGTTCGAAAATTGCTCCGACAGTAACTTGAGTTCTTCAGCATATTGAGCATAATCAATATTTTCATACGCAGAGAGCGTGGTGAAATGGTAACTGTTACCAGACAGCATCTGTGCCTCCCACAGGCGAATTTTGTTCTGAAACGCTTTCAAATGGCTGTACAAATCATTTACTAACTGTCGTTGTTTTTGATGTTTCCAATTTAAATCATTCAAATAGCCTGTAAGGTCGACCAGAAATGCTAAGCGACATATCCATTTTGGGTGACTCAATTCAGATAGTGGTATATCTTTTATTTGCATAAGTTCTACTATCTCACTTCTAAGCTCGTAAAATCGTTTCAGCATTTTCCCTTTGCTTAGCCATCTGACTTCATAATAATATGTTATGTCGTCATATTCAGCTGATATTTCATCCAAAAACGCCTTAAACTGACGATGGTTAAGCCCTCCGGATCGAATAAAATTGATGGTTTTTACTACCTCATTCATAACATTCTGGAGTCGAATGGACTTAGAACACAAATTCTGTTGGTGGATAATGCAATGAAGGACTATCAAATTATCAACATTTAATTCAGTTCCATTTTCATTCAAAATTCCGATAAAACCTTTACGTAAGCCGACCATAGAAGGTGCACCATCTGTGCATACTCCAACTAATTTTGATCATGGCAAGCCAAAACTTGTGAATACCTTTTGAACTTCATTAAAAATGTCCTCTCCTGTAGTGGTTGCTTTTAGCGGCTGTAAAGCAAGCAATTCCTCAGTAACAGTGAACTCTATCAACACTTCGAATAAATACAACCAGTTGAGCTGTGTCAGAGAAATCGGTGCTCTTGTATAATGCTATGGAAAATGATTCAAAACCAGCTATACGGTCAGTCAATGTTGTTTCTATATCATTAGCCATCATTGCTATATATTGGACAATAGTTCGTCTTGACAAACTAATTTTTTCAAATTAATTTTTCTTTTCAGGACACAAAACACTGCAAACTTCTAACATACACTCCTTGATAAATTCTCCTTCGGCAAATGGTTTTAATGACTTTGCCAATTTTGAACTAACTATAAAACTAGCTTTCACAACATTATCCAGTTGTGTTCTTTGTTTATGAAATATTTGCTGCAGTTTTTCCAAATTTGCGGTAAGCTTCTGGATTTTCTTTTCTTATTTGTGCTGTCAGTGAGTGCAGCGTAGGATGCTTATTTGAGTAATGCCTCTTTATATTGAATTCTTTCATCACTGAAATGGATACATTACACAGCAAACAAATAGGCTTACCATTGTGCAAGACAAAAAAAAATTCTTCAGCCCATTTTTCTTGAAACTGGCGTCCCTCTGCATCTACTTTTCGTTTCTTTCTACCAGATATCATTTTCATTTACTTTTCGTTCGATAAACTTAATAACAAAATATAGGTAATTAGTAAGCACTCAAGATGCACACAAAGTCACAAAGCAAATTGACGGCACTAGCAGTTCGCTAGGATATCGCCTGTCGAAGTTATCGCCTCGGTAGCTCAAATAAAACTGAACTTCGGGCCATCCAGCAGCTTATATAAGCAAAATGAAAGAATGATATAGAATCGTCCAGTGTAGAACAATTGAAAAGCAATAATCTTTTGTTGCGCCGCCAGTGAGGCGGCAAATATCAAAGGCTTTGATGTTTGCCGCCTCACTCTTTGATGATCGCCGCCACTCGGCTTGCTCGCTCACTCGATGCAACAAATAATATCCAGTTATACATGCTCGTGTTAAGCATTGTATTAAAGTGTTTTAATAATATACTGTGAATTTCATTATAGATATTAGTAGCGCCGATAAAATTAAAACAGAGACTATTAAAGGCAGGCATGTATTAAAACCGACCTCTTTACAGTATACATGGCGGTTCTGCTATTTATACATACATCACTTACTTCTGTAAGAACTCCTTTTATATATGACATGGTTGTTGAGTATGACTTTGAATGTTGTGGCGCCTGTCTCATATTCGAGAAAAAAGAAGTTTTACTAATATGTATATACAGCTGCCCTACAGGTTCTTTTTCTGACTTTTGCATTAAAATCGAGAGTTTATTAAGTGCCATTAATTCACTGAATGTTACATGTGTTATCGCTGGTGATTTTAATGTTGACCTACTAAGCAGTGATATTAAGAGTAGATAGTTCCAAAATATTCTAGAATCTTTTGGAGTGATGATTCTTATAAATGAATCGACTAGAGCCTCGAAGACCGCAAAACCATGCTTGGACAACATTCTTTTGGTGAAGGAATTTGGAAAGGATATTCTTTCTGTGTATCATACTTGCACAATAGATACAAGTTTCTCGGATCATAAAGCTCAGGTGATCTACTGTAAATCCGTATCTGTAAGTGAGGAGCAGCAACATTTTAAATTGGTTCGCGTAATTACACGCTCATTCATACACAATTTTGTGGAGGATATGTGTGGTGAAGACTGGAACAATGTTTACTGCGACGCCTGCGACACAAATCTAATATTTTTGAACTTTCCGAATGTATTCTTGAATTATTTTATTCTTATTTCCCTTTAAAGAAAGTGTATAAGAAACAATATTCCTTTAAACCTTCTAAAAAAGTCATTGAATTAAGAAATTACGTCTCTGCATTACGTGTTATGTGTAATTTTAATAACGATTATAAAAATACATTTAAATTCTATAACAGTCAATATGACAATGCCGTAAATCGGGACAGAAGGAATTATTACGAACGGCAATTACTTAATTCTACAAATAAAAATAAAACTATGTGGCGTATTATTAATTCTTATTCGGCGAAAAACGTCAAACGTGTGTTTCCTGAAGCCGACAATCCCAAAAATCTTGCTTGTAATTTGAACGAAATATTCCTTCAAAACTCTGTTTCATTAAATCAGTCATACAAATTTCTTCATCTAATTCCTAATAATTCTTCGTCATTTTATTTTTCCCCATATATGCGAACGAGAACTCTCTTCCTTCATTCTCTGAGTAATTCTAACTCTTCCGGTCAAGATAGAATACTTATCAGTTTTTTAAAATCTTGCTTAAGACCACTTACCCATATAATTAATCACTCCTTTGCTACAGGCATTTCTCCGGACTACCTTAAATATGCTTTGGTTGTTCCGTTACTTAAGAAAGGTGATCCTAATGATTTGGAAAATTACAGACCGGTTAGCTTTTAACCAGCTTTTCGAAATTGTTTGAGAAAGCAGTTTACTCCAGACTAATTTTATTTTGAAACATGACTTAATCAGTAACTATCAACATGGTTTTGCTAAGGGAAAAAGCATTGAAACCGCTTTACATGATTTTTCTGAAGAAGTCCTGAATGCCTTAGATGATAAAAAAATACCATGTGGGTGCTTATTAGATTTATTTAAAGCGTTCGACACTGTAGATCATAAATTACTTTTAAGTAAACTCGAACGCTATAGTATAAGAGGCACTGCCTTCTCTTGGTTTAAATCTTACCTTACTAACAGATCATAATCAGTATGCCTAAATATCGATGGTAATAATATTTATTCAGATGAGGTAATGATCTCCAGATGTGTGCCGCAGGGTAGTATTCTCGGACCCATTTTATTTCTATTGTATTTTAATGATATTCATTATCTCGATCATGGACCTAATAAACAATGCATCATAATTAATTATGTCGACGATACTACGTTTTTGGTCACAGGCGACTCTTTAAATCAGGTAATTGATAGCGCTGACTCTGTATTGGGAACAGTTCAGAACTGGCTGGCACATAATAACCTGAATGTAATTAAATCGAAGACAAGTATAATACTGGCACTTTTCTGAAATTCCTAACAGTATGTAACGTGGCTATTCCTTGTATCCTGTACAGAGTAGGGTTCACTTATTAAGAGTTACGGTCGATGAGTTCCTAAAGTGAAAAAATCATATTCAAGATTTATGTAAAATCATATCAGATGTGTTTTGGGATTTGTCGCCTGAGGAAATTGATGAGCGAATAGGGGTTACGAATGATTTGCTCTGAATGTTTTTATTCTTTTATTCACAGGGTATGATATTGATGTTTGGGGTAGTAGTACTGATTTTGATAGCATATCCACAATACAAAAACAAAAAAGAATTGTCAGAATAATGCGTAACATGAATTTTGATGAATCATGTCTAGCCATATTCAAAAAACATTTTTTTATGAACTATTTTTGGAATTTATATATTCGAAATGTTAGTTGTTGCCTACAAACATCAATATTTATTTGAGGAACGTTCGTGGTTTCTCTACATGACATGAAACTAATTACTAATACCTTAAACATCGCTAGAGTTTAACAGAGAGTGGATATGGCTACTCCTCTATTAAATTTTTACTTCTTTACCGGAAATTAAAATATTTTCAATATTTAAAACTAGAGTTCGTGATTTTTTAATTGACATCGAACAATACCATATGTAAGAATACGTTTTAACACATATGTTATTTATCTGCCATGACGTTTGCATTTCTTTTTTCTGTGCAATTAATTGCAATAAAGTTATTATTATTATATTTTGTGGAGAGCAAATCAAGTGCAATATAAAAAGGTTGTTGAAACTGTACTTTCACCTCTCCGAAACTCAATAAATGAAGAAGAAGAATAGGACACCGTGGCATACAGCGAAATTGATAAAAAAACCTGTTTCAAGAGCATAACATACCGCTTTTGCCCTGACTCGGAAACTCGCCCAATCTAAAACCGATCGAAAATGTATGGGGCATATTTAAAAAGTTTACGTATTCATCCCCGAACCCAACAATAGTAGTTCTAAATGATAATATTCGCATTGTCAAGAAAAGGCAAAACTGCGAGACGTGGTAAAAACATATACTTCCAGTACGTCAGATAGAATTAGTGCAGTCATTAAAGCCAACGGAGGATTAAGAAAATATTGATGTAATGTCTTTGTAAAGCATAAATAAACATTTTGTGTGGGTAATATGTGTCTGTCATTGTTTCATTTCTGTTAAATTTGAAAAAATTCCAAAATCAGAAGATGGTTCTAATTCAATTGCCAGCTACTGTAAATACATGCCACTCCACATTTAACATTTTGTTTTAAGTTTGAATGGAAACATTTCGTGTCTTAGCTGTAAAAAATTACTTATTTTTTGAAAATTATCAGGTGCGCAACTAAGTTCTCGCTGTTTTTTTTGATGAAAATGCAACTTTATTGTGAAAAAATGTTTACAAATGAATCATTCACTTTTTCCCATCTTTCTGGCAGAGCTCGAATACCGTCACGGTAGAAGTATTCGTCTTTTGAGGCTATCCACGAATCAAGCCATTTTGAGATGTCTTCATATGAGCGCAACTGCTGATTAGCCAGACCATGTGCCATCGAACGGAACAAGTAATAATAGCACGGCGCAATAACTGGGGAATATGGCGGGTAGCGTAGGACCTCCCATCTGAGCGTTTCTAAGTAGGTTTTAACGGGGTTGGCAACGTGAGGCCGAGCGTTGTCATGCTGTAGAATCACTTTTTCGTGCCTCTGCTCGTATTGTGGCCGCTTTTCGCGTAGTGCTCGGCTCAATCGCATCAATTGAGTTCGATACCGTTCCCCAATGATGGTTTCATTCGGTTTCAACAGCTCATAGTAAATAACACCGCCCTGGTCCCACCAAATACACAGCAAAACCTTCGCAGCGTGAATATTCGGCCGAACCGACGAGGTAGAAGCATGACCGGGCAGTCGCAATGATTTTGTTCTCTTTGGGTTGCTGTAATGAATCCATTTTTCATCACCCGTAACGATGCGATGAAGAAACCCTTCCTTTTTTGTCGCTGGAGCAGTTGTTCACAGGCGAAAAAATGATGCTCAACGTCTCTTGGCTTCAAATCATAAAGAACCCAATTTCCTTGTTTTTGAAACATTCCCAACGCATGCAATCGCTGGGAAATGGCTTGGCGGGTAACTCCTAATTCTGAAGCAAGCTCTTTTTGCTTTCGGCACGGATCCTCATCGAGCAATGCCTCCAATTCAGCGTCTTCGAAGGTTTTTGGTCTTCCTTCACGCAACCGGTCGTCAACATCGAATTCACCGTCTTCGAAGGGACGGAACCAATCACGGCACGTTGTTTCACTTAGAGCAGCATCTCCTTAAACTTTTTGGAGTTCTCGATGCGCTTCAGCCGCCGTTTTCTTCGAATGAAAGAAGAAAAGCAACACTTCCCGCAAATGACGATTATTTGGCACAAAATCAGACATTTTCACACAACCAAAAGTATATGACGCAAAAACAAAATCACTAATGTGTCGAAGCGGTTTATTTACCATATGTCTAAGCTTGGTTCATGACGTTTTGGTTATGTCACAATCGATCAGCACTTACAACTGGAGCCATCTCTTGAAAAACAGCGAGAACTTAGTTGCGCATCTAATAAATTAGCCGCATTGTGTGACAAAAATAGTTTTGTTTTTTAAAATAATCCCTTATTACTAAAACACTTGTTCATTCTTTGGAACTATTTCTATAGACAAACTAAAAACTGTTCTTTTGGCGCCATCGAAATGTCCATTGTGTCAAGAAATCTCTTTCTATGTATCAGATTTTAAATTAACGGAATTAGTATATGGAAATCGTTGGAGACAAGGTCTGGACTGAATGTAAATGAACCAGTTGCATTCCAGATTTCTGTGAGAGATTTATTGTTTCATTTTTGCGACTGTAAGTTAAGTATTTTGTTATTGCGCCGAAATCTTAACTACAGTTTAACAAGAATATTTTAATCCAGATTTAATAAAAATAATGCGCAGAGAACTATGATTAATCTATGTACTTCATTTGTCTGGATTATATTAATAAACCTACAAAACCATTGGAGATTTTGAATTACATTGCCTTATTGCTTTATAAAATATTACCAACCTGTTGTCTAATATAGCTTTCTTTCGTTTGCTTCAACAAATAATAACCTACAATTTACATACATATTGTAAACAAAACCTTATTCTCTAATAAGACATGAACATAAATCTTCCAGAGAATATACATAGCTCTTGTTGAAAACAGCCGACGGTAGATTTAAAATAGTTGATGGAAAACTTAAGTCACATTTAAAATTTAAAATCAAAGGCATTTTCATTCATTACAAATTGAAACGAAGTCCAGCAGATTTAAAATGACTTGATTGCTTGCAAGCTTGAAAGTCACATTCAGTATTTATAATGAATGGGCATTTTATTCATCATAAATATTAAATGTGACTTTCAAGAGTTTTCAATTAAACCATTTTGATTCTATTATCCTTTGTTTCCAACAAAGAAAGAATCTGAATAAAATGTTTAACATATTCCAACTGTTAAAAATAAAACGAAATATGAAATTATACCAGCTAAAGACATTACAGTATTAAGATGAATTTATTAGAGATGCTTCGTTATAATTTTAATTGACATAGGAGAGTACAAAATGAAAAACTTCAGTAATTAATTCTTGTAACGGAATACCTTTTTTTTAAGTTTCAAATATAAATTTTTATTTATTCAAGTTGACATTAAGATATTTAATATCATTAGGAGAGACGTATATAAAAATCCAATTTAATATAAAATTAAAAACATAAATAAGAATAACGCGAGGATTCATCATTTTTCTTCTTTTGATCTACATCAAAACAGACAAAGTTACTGTTTTAATGAAACATAATAATAACAACAATGCATTTGAACTGCCCTACTTTCGTGAAAACATAGTGGGAAATATTAAGCGATATTTGTAAAAATAAATAAATTACTTGGCCTTTGGACTGTGACAGGTTAATATCTCCACTGCCCAAACATTTATTATATTCTATGCTATATGGGCGTAAGTTTAACTGTCATAAAATCTTAGGAGATTCATAAATAGAGACAAAGGATTTTTCCTTCTTTTTTTTTCCTTTTTTTTCCTTCCAAATCAAAGATGAGTTGAACTCTGTGTACGGGGTGCACTACACTCTTCATCCCAGTGAAATTTTGGGCAGCAGAGACGATGAACGTTCGGGACGTCCAAGAACTGCAACTACTGACGATAACATCGCTAAAGTTCACCAATTGGTGCTAGACGACCGTCGAATTAAAGTGAGAGAGATAGCAAAGGCTATAAATATGTCTAAAGAACGTGTTTGTCACATGTTAAATAAAGATTTAGGTATGAGAAAGCTGTCCGCGCGTTGGGTGCCGCGTTTCCTAACGTTAGACGAAAAAGTGTTGAATGAACATTTCCAGTTTAAGCGCAATAAATCCGAGTTTTGGCGCCGATTAAGTACAGTAGATGAATCTTGGATACATCATTATACGCCCGAAACAAAAATATAGTCAAAATAATGGGCTGCAAAGAGGGAATCGGCTCCAAAAGAAGCCAAAACTGTTTTTTCGGCTGGGAAAGTGATGGCGACTGTTTTTTTAGGATAGTCATAGAATTATCTTAATCGATTATCTTCAAAAAGGAAAAACTATTGCAGGAGCAAACTACGCACCATTACTTGAGAAGCTGAAGGTGGAAATTGTAGAAAAACGGCCACATTTACAGAAAAAGAAACTCCTGTTGCACCAAGACAACACCTCAGCGGTTGCCATGGCGGAAATCCACGAATTACGGTTTGAACTGCTTGACCATCGGCCTTACTCACCAGATCTAGCCCCAAACGACTTCTTTGTGTTCCCTCATCTAAAAATTTCGATCGGAGGTCAGATTGTCACCAAATGAGGAGGCAATCATCTTCATAAACAATTATTTTGCAGATAAAAACGCCGAGTACTATTTGGACGGGTTAAAGAGATGGGAGCATCGCTGGGAGAAGTGTGTAGAAAAATAAATCATAATTTTAAGAAAAAGTGCGTTGTATCTTTGTTAGGTCGGAAAGTTTTCAGACCACCCTCATACATTTAATAGATTTGTTTAGGTGACAATGCGCGAGTCTATTTATAAATTATAACATGTTATAACAGGTACATGCGACCAGAATATGAATTTCAATCTCACAAAATCAACGAATTTTTCTATTAAAATATAATTTGGTTATTATATAAATTTGATTTAATTAAAGTTATTTTAGCTTTTTAGTTTATAGAGAAGGCGCGACATTAAAATGTATTGTTTAGCTTTGGCGCCCTCACAGTTTATCTGCAGGATGATCAGTCCGCATTTTTATAATCACACCTCGTATTTTATCCTGTTCAAATATTATTTGATTAAATTCACTTGGTGAATTAAATCGATGACCTTTTTTTAGCATTATGTTATTCGAAAATTATTTTTTTACTGTATGGTTTCTTTCGGAATATTAATTATCGATAATTCTCTGTAAAAAAGAATAATAAAAGAAACTTCTTTGCTTATACGATATACTTTACATTAATCTATTGTAAAGATTACACACAAATATATATATATTACTTTTAAATAAATGACTCAACATTTCTTTAGTGAATTTCAGTACAAACATTTAGAAAATGAATTAGAAGCAATATTGATGATGGAGCATTTAGTCAAATTATTAAACGTAACTTAACACATTAAAGTAATTGGCTATCGGAGCAGAGTGTGAATGTTACCACTGGGAATTGCCTTTGGAGATTTCGAAATTGTGTTTGCTTTCGATTTAGAGATAAAATATTTTTGGCTTAAAGCTTGAGCAAATACGCGTAATAAACTGTACAAATTGAAATTCAGTTAGGTTCTTAATTTTATATTGGTAAAAGTTTAATTTCTTTTACACACATATGTATCAATACAAAAAAAATGTTTCAATGAAAATAATAAAACTTAAAATCAGTTTACATTTTAAACATAATCTAAATGTCTGATGTCAAGAGATTTGCGTCTTTTCATTGAATCATTTAAGAGAAAGGATATGGAGATATCGGCATGGGAAATTCTGAATTATATTATATATTATATATTATAAATTATACATTATATATTACATATATATATATATATATATATATATATATATATATATATACTTATATCATATCTAGATCGTATTACCTTTTATTGAAAATAAATAATTTAAAAATATTGGAAAACTAATGGAAAATAAACTGAAGAAGCTAAGAGGTATATTTCAACGTTTGCATTCTAAAAGACAAAATAAGGTTCACCAAATGTCTAGTTTTTTCTACATTTTTATGTGGATAAACACGTTGTGCTCTCAAGAAGACAAATAAAGATTGCCATACTTTAAAATACAATGCATGAGGCGATTACTGAATATTTCATACGCGAAAAAAAAATTGTCATTACGCTTTAAAAATTAAATATACGCATTAAAGAGAAACGAAAAAGACTGAAAAAAATGGAAGGAAAAACGAAAACAATACGAAAAATATTGCGATGAAATATTATAGAAGATACATTAAAGCACAAAAGTTATAATGGAAGAAATATCTAATAATAATAATAACAATAATAATCCATGCCTTTACATCCCCCAAGAGCTTAACGCCAATTACAGGGGGCTTTGGCAGAGCATGAGTTGGCTTAAGATCTTTGTCTGTCAGCATTCGCCTAAACGGGAAAGGGAAACCACTAAAAACGTCTCCGGACGGCAGGCCATCGGTATCAAATCCGAGACCCCTCCAGCGGATAAGCCTGTGACTTAACACTTAGCTATCAGCCCAAGTAAAAAACATATAAATGATCAGGAAGATCATTTCAGTTAGTTTGGTCTTCACAAATACGGTTCAAGAACAAAAAAAAGATCGTGGAGAAAATAAAATGATGCTCTGAAAGAACATCAAAACGTAGGATAGAAGTGATGGCTTGCAGTTGGTGGTGCTGAGAAAATGGTTAAAAACATTGAAATTGCGTTCTATCGATGCTTAAGTTTTAGTAATCATATCGAATATGTCGTAAATTCTAGACTATTTAATAAAGTTCTTAATTTTCGTGTTTGTTATGAACGGCTTGAAATATTTTTCTACTGTCTGCCACTACATTACATGTGCCATCACTTAAAAACTGAAAATGATTCAGCGACGATTTTTCCAATACCGAATTTAAAATCGACAACTAGTGTCGCACTAGAAATAACGACTATGGCTTTTTATTATGAGGGCGGATCAGTGACTAGTGAGTTTAGACAAGGAAACTTCAAAGTATTCTTCTTGTAACTCATTATACTTAGTCCACCGATATTCAAGTCTTCCTTACTTCAGAGTTTTATTTAGCCTTTTACGTTGTAAGTGCATCTTGCAGATTATTTAAAAAAATGCATGGCATCCACCTGTTATCGTTTACGCTTTTAGAAGATAATGTAATAAGAATCTCATTGCAGTCCCAAAAGATAGTAGCCAAACCTTTCTCAACGAGTGTGGTCTTTGCTCAGTCTTTTGGATAACGTCTTAGATTCACTAAATTGAGGACTGAGATGCGTTATCTTTCGTGTTTGCGGTTCATATTCAACAAATTCGGTACTTGGATATAATTTTCTCGTACCCAATTAATTATACAAAATAAAAACCACTTATTCATATAAAATGAGTAGAGCCTATGCTATTTCGTGTAATTTTATTCGACAGTCATCTAATACCATAATTTTTAGTAAATTCTGGAGTACATATGTACGTTTTTGAGCGTACACAATGGACGCTCAAAAACGTATGTTCATGAAATATACTGGACCGGCCACGTTTAAACTCAAATGTTCATCGTTTTATGGTTACAATCGACGGAGATTGGTCCCTGTAAAGACGCCGGATTAGCTCTGATTTCATCGTTTGTTTTGATCTTTAAAAATAAGAGCTCAATCTCTGATCAGTACTCCAATTTTTCCATGTTCCAAAACAAACCAAAAATGGTTCATTTTCTATTCAAATAATAAACGCTTTTACGATCTAAACAAATGTAAATTTTCACAGTTACTCTTTGAAGATGTGAATTAGATTCTTTATTAATTCTGCTCTTTCATACCTCTCACTAATTACTAATCGACACTCGTAATGTAATTATTTATGTTTAACTTTCAATTCATAATTAAGTATATGGTCAATCTAATAATCGAAATATCAATATTATTATTGTAATTAATATTGCTATTAGTATTTGTAATACTAAATATTCTTCTTACTTCGGTAATTAATGGTCGATTTTCTCTAAGTCTAATACTCCATTAATTCTTGTAATTTTGCATAACACATAATCGAATTATAAATTGGTTATTGGCTAACTTTAAAATAATAATAATATTTATTGGCATCATATATATAGGGTTGTTAGTAGTTCTATGATTAATTCTGAGTCGACAATCCCAATACAGAAATGTTGTATTGTTATTAGTTAAGCCATGTGAATTGCTTAAAAGTAGAGATTTGAAAACATGATGTAAAATCATCAATGAATCATTAGGAATGATGTGATAAAATACGAGTTCAATTTAAGTCTAAATAAAATAATAACGATAATTAACGTAAATACTGAAACTTATATTCATTTGTTTGAGACAAAGGGGTAGCATTGAAAGAACTGTTGTCTTACTTAGAATGTTCATTTTCTGGGCTACTTGTCTAGTGCTGCAAGTAGGAACAATATCAAAAATTCCTTCTTCAACTTGAATCGCACGTCGATATCTTAGTCTAGCGAAAATAATGAACGTTAAACTGATGAACGTCAAAATTTGACAAATAATTATTTTTAAATTACAAACATTAACCCACAATTCAAAATCGGTGAAAAACGTCACAATTGATTGCGAAGTAGTAAATGTGTTATTTGCTTGCTAATAAAGGACTGAAAAGAATGCAAAATAATTCCCCCATTATATAGGTATTTAACATTTTGCTGATATACCTGAAGTTTGTTTTAAACATTTGCGATGTGTGTTATGGAGTGGATAAGTAATTAGTGCCGCGTATGTTACGATTGTGTTCTTGATGTCAAAAAGGCACTTTATTGTATAAATAAAAAGGTGTTTTATGTTTAATAATTCTTACGAAGTATTGTATCGAATGAAGCAAACGCCTGATGCACATGATTAAAGTAGTACACACCTCCCACGAAGACAGAACGACAAACGAGAGTTTTGGACCATTTGAATTCTTTCAGCATCTTGTTTAGTGATACAAAAATTGTAAATAGTATCGCAAAATATAAATTTTGATAATACAAGCACAGCGCAAATCATTCGTTTCGTGTACACTGTGTACACAGAACCAAAATGTACACTGTGTACACAGTGTACACAGTGTACATTTTGGTTCTCAACGGTACAGATCGCGTACGGAGTTTGTTTTCGTACAGGTATTTTTCGCCGTGGTTTACCAGGTGCGACACAATTATCTGCTGATGATGACAACTTAGTTGTCGAAATGCGTATACAGAATTACGAAAGTTAATGTGGAAAGGGATTTTATATATCAACCTTAGTGATTAAATTTATTATACTTGAAAACAATTTATGAAACACTGTAATGAGGTAGTAGAATTAGTTAAAAATCGATCAGGAATTTATAAAATAAAAGAAGATTTGTAAGTAAATAAATATAGAATCTAGAAGTTACGGTAGAAAAAGAATAAAAACATTTTAATATTGTCACAGGGAAATCGCTTCAAGCATGTCTATGCATTTGTCTTCAGAAACTGTAAAATTAAATGACATGAAAGGAGCAAAATACATTGGGATTGGAAAGCGCATAAATATTAATTTTAATTGTTCAAACGAAATGCTTTTAAAACAGAGTACGCCAGATGAGGATTAAAATGTAATATTTATGTAAATTTTATTGTCTTGGTAATTGATTTGTCGGTACAGTGTGACCATAATTTAACCCTTCTAAAAATTTTAAAGCGATGATGTAGGGTTAGGACACCGACAATTATGTGTAAATTCTCCCTTCCCAGTGGTAAAGAAAAGAAACACCCTTTGCGGTCTTCGGCTGTAGTTCTACAGTAACCATTCCATCGCCCATGTCCTATTTCAATTATCGCACACATATATAAAACAAACGTCTGTCTTGTGTTTCACGTTGCGCCTCAATGCAAGCGGGGAGTCCCGAAAATAAAATTTCCATATTAATTCATTTCAAACTCTATTATTTATAGAATCAAAATTTTAACGCATTGGAACAAAGTTGCGTGCGTTTATTACGCCAAGCGCTTTTCGAATTATTATCGACCGTACCGACAGTTTTATCATAAAATCGAAACCAGAGTGGACGTAATGCGGGTCCCGAACGGTCAACATTTACAGCAGGAAATTATAAATTTATAGATTTACGAGTTAGGGCCAATTAATTTTATGGATGGCGATTTCGTAGTTGGTATATAACATCGGTCATCGCAATAACTGTTTTAAATGATTCATAAAAATGTTTGCTGCCTCTGCAAGCAAATAAAATTAAAAATTCCTTTTGTGGATAACGATATCAACTGGGTATAGGTGTAATATCCATGTTTGTCTAAGAGACTAGACAAATAATAATTAATGTAGCATTTTTCTTTACTGCCTCATAGATTTGCAGCAAAAAAATCACGAAACAAAAATATGTATAATTAACTAATCCTAGTAGCCTTTCTTTTGTACTATCTGAGAATTATCCTAGTATTCTAGTGACTGATGAAATATATGAAAGAAATAATATTTGTTCAGAAAATAACCAAACGTAATTTTTTTTAATTTTATTTTTAATCTTACAAATTATTCGTCTTTGTCTTCTTTAAAGTATTTCCCTTTGCTACTTATACACTTTACCCAGCTCTGCTCTCACTTCGAAAAAGCTTCTTTTGAAATTCACTTTCCGAATTTGATTTAATGTCATCAATGGACTTACCGGATCCTTTCAGTACTGGTTTCAATTTGGACAGATAATAGAAAGAAATCGCAGGAAGTAAGGTTTGGCAAATAGGAAGACTGAGAGAGGATAGTCATCCGATTTTTGGCATAAAATTGAGGAATTGACAAAGTAGAGTGAACGGGCACATTGTCATGGTGTAATAACCAAGAGTTGTCTCGCCACAACTTTGGTATCTTTCTGCGAATTTTTTTCATGTAACCGTTGCAAAATGCCTTGACAATACTCGCCGTTGACTGTTTAACCTTTAAGCAAAAATTCAAAATGCACAAGTCCATTAAAGTCAAAATATCAACAAGCATCACTTTGACATGGGATTGACTCTTTTTGGATTTGGAAATCCTTTGCTAATCCATGGTGACGATTAAATTTTGCCTCGATGTCGTAGTCCTAAACCCATCTATCGTCTCCCGTTATGATCTTCAGCATGGATGAATCATCGTTATTGGCTTGCTCAAGAAGCTGCCGGCATACATCCAGACGGTTTTGTTTTAATTGTTCGGTCATCAAACGAAAAAGAAGCTATGCTGCAATTCGACGCATGCCCAATTTGTCGGTTAAAATACCATGGTACAATCCTATTGAGATACTAACCTCTTCTGCAACTCCTCTGATAGTGAGATGATGGTTTAAACGCCCTAGATCCTTGATTTTCTTAACGTGGGCGTCACCAGTTGAAGTCGAAAGTTGTCTTTGTCGGAAATCATCTTCAATTGATTGGCAACCACTTTTGAATCGTGTAAACAATTCGCAGCATTACGTAAGGTACAGAACATTATCTACATAAGCTTACTTCAAAATCTGAAACGTTTCCATGAAATTTTTCCCCAATTGCTTCCGAAAATCGTACATTTGCAAAAATCTCTATGAACACCAAAACACTTTGCAGTCAAATAACAATAACACAAGAATTGGACGATATGTCAACAATACGAAAACATATGTGATTATAGGAAAGGTTATACTACTACAATATTGCCAACCGCACGCCATTAATGTCTCCGTTGGTGCTTAATTCAAAATGTTCGGTTATATATTGAAAAGAGACGTCGTATTTTCGGTGAAATGAGAACATCTATAGATCAGATAGTCCAGTTCGACTTGGTAAATGTGATCTCTTAGACCAATTTGCATACGCTTTTCCTCTTTTAAGACATTCTATAATTGCAGCCCGGCAACTAACAATGGACTATGAGGGCAGATATTTACAAGGACGACAATAGATTTATAATTAGATAGTTTGACTATGTGTATATGGCTTTTACGTTTTCTACTTTTCTCACTAGCAAATATTGAACAAATCGAAGTAAATTATTGACAGTTAGATACATAGTGTAGTGAAAAAAAACTTGAAAATGGTAAATAATTAAAAAAAATTCTAAAATTTAACATCGACCTGTCCAACCCTGTATAATCAAAAAATTAGTCAAGAAAAAATGTTTTAAAAACCAACTTAAACCATAACATTTTTAAATATCTTGTTAGATCCTTCCTTCTTTACCGGTGGAGTATTTTCTTCGTACCGAAGCCACTCATCAATCTCTGCCTGCTTGTAATTGACAGATAAGGAACTTTGTTATTTTAATCCTGCAGCATGTTCGTCATTTCGGCTGCGACAACAGTCGGTGTCAGAAAGCACTGACAGGGAAATTGACGTGTACAAAGAAGAAGCGAGAATCACTTAGCCGTTACAATAACAATAATGATAAAAAAAAGTAGAGTCTCGCGAGCGAGAATTGAACGTATACAGTTGACGATGGTGGGGCGGAGTAGGGTACGCGAGAGAAATATACAACAACAATGAACGAGCATTCCTCCGCAAACATAACTGTCAGATTATTTACATAAAAGAGCGGAAGTAAATTGGCCCTTGTTCTTCCTATAAAGATAACAAGACCCTTAATACTACGGGATCGCAAAAGTTATGCGAGTTCTTCTGAAAATTAATTATAAGTAATAAGGCGCACGTTTAACATTCACGGAATGGTGTTGCAGTAAAGCTAAAAAAAATACAAGAACGAAATTCTGAGAAGGGTGGGAGTTTTAAATCACATACTGAATATATCTATACACAGACAACATTCTACAGAACTATGTATATAGGCAGTGAAAAGAACAAGTTGTGCATGTGGGATGACATAATGTCAATGAAAGGTTAATCCACATCACAGGTGAAGTCAACTGTTGATTGGGTATGATAAAGGTTATAAATAGCGACATTTGTAAAGGTCGAACTATTTGAAATACAATTTAGATATTAGAAAATTATTGCCTGTTGTTTATTTTCCATTCTAAAATAAAATAGTTTGTATTTTACTATCAAACATCAATGTCTCTGTAATAATGTAGATTGTTGGGGCGTATTACAAAAAAATGCCTAAATAGAAGAGAACAAACACACATCTTAATTAGTTTTCGAAGATAGTTCCCATATTCAAAGTAAAAAGAAAGTGTGGTGGCTACTTATGCAGAGGCGACGTAATGCGTTACTAATTTTAACTTATTGTCAAATAGCCTGCGAAGAAAATGGTTTGAAATTTGACACAATTACTTACCAGTAAAACTAGAACCATTGCAACATCAAGTTTTCGTATATATAACAAAAATAATTTTTAAAATTAAGTAAAAAATGTTTAATATTTTGTTAACCTCGATTAGCCTACCTTATAGTAGCTAGTGGTTTCTCAAATAAATTTAATTACACTGAAATAAATTTAAGTTTAATTCTATTTTGGGTAATAAATTTAAAAGCAAAAATTATGAGCGGCACCACGAAGTTTCCTTTTATAGTAAAAAAAAATTAGACTAAATGAAAGTCTTACTACATGGCCAACATCTTTAATTCTTAGTTTGCCTGACTTCATTTTGGGTTACTTCGATCTTAATTCTTTTTTATTTTCATTTATTAAATAAAGCATTATTTTCGCGACGTTCCGTAATTCTATTGATTATTTTCAAATGATCAAAAAATTTAATTTACAATAAATGATTTTCAAAAATTAGTATTTTATTTAATGTAGTCAAAAAACTACAAAACGGCATCGTTAGGTTTTTGTTTTTTTAATCAGAAAGTTTAAAGCACGAAACCGCGTAAAAATAAAGAAATACAAAATAAGATTTAGTAAAACGAAAAAGAAAATTTAATCAGATAACGTTTTAAACGCCCACAAACAAAAATATATAATATAAGACAATTAGCATCGATAAAAAGAATATGATCATCCATAATACCTAGAACATAAACAGTATTGATAACAATAGGCTTCTCTATGGGCTTCACATCCCCAAACAGCCTATGTTAATTAAGGGGGGGGGGGCAGATCATGAGTTATTATATATATATATATATATATATATATATATATATATATTATAATCTTTTTCGTGGTGCGAATGAGAAAAGGAAGCTATGAAAAATCTTTCCGGGTAGGCCATCGGATGCGTACCCGAGATTAGCCACAGACTTACCACTGCGCTATCATCCAGCAGATTAACAATTATATTCAAACCTATACGGCTTATATGATTATCATCTGTCTTATCTTATCTTCATTTACTCACTACGGTAATCTGTATGGTTCTTTCGCGAATCTGAGAATTAAAAGGCGTGCTCAAGTTCTTCAAAATGCCTGCTTGCATTTTGAAGTTTTCTTTAGTATAGCGTTCAGTAATATACTAAACTGTTCACGCACTTCATTCATTTTTGTTATTCTTATTTAATTGTTCCCACAATCATAATGATGTATTACCAATCATAACGTCTCACTATTTAAAGTAGAACTAAATAATAAAGCTATAGTTGACTCCTCTGGAGTTTTGTTTGGGATTCTCACTATTCACAACAGTTTTTTAAAATAAGTGCATTTCGAAAATGATACATTATGTGTCTCTGACTTCTTTGCATATGCTTATTGGAGTTGGCCTTGATTACGGCTTTTTTGGTCTCTATGTAACCATAGCCCTGTCTCATCAGATTTTGCACTTTAGCTTTAGAAATTCAAGAGAACATAATTAATTCGACATCAGATTGACTTTATCTACAGTCTTGAACTTTTATAGCTTTATGTATCTTTATCTACTCAGATGATCTTGGTTTATTCTGATTTGTTTCTCCCATGGAGGGTTCTTGCCTTGCAGTTTCAGAATCTTTCGTGTGTTTTTTTTACTGTTCCCGGGAAAAATAACAGTAATAACAGTCAGCCCGTTCGGAGCCACCTTAATCTTGTAACTGTAAACCTCTGAAGAAATTTCAAAGATATAATTTTAATAGTAACATTATTTCTATATCTACTTAATTAATGCACTCTTTCGTACTGTTTTTAATTGCACTTCACAGTTACCCGTTGCATCATTTTAGCTGGGACTAACTGTATATGAAAACTAATAAATAGATGTGATTATAAAGGCTTTTCCAATATGGACTTGACAACTTTTTTTCAAAATAAAATGCAGACCATTTAAGATATTTCAAAAACTTTATTATCGGGTTGAAGTACAATCAAAACATTTATGAATGGAACTCGACATCGTTCATATGGCCACCGTGGGCACGTTTGCAGCGGTCGATTCGTTGGACCCAATTTTCGATGACTCGGCCACACAATTCGGCCGAAACGGCTGCTATTTCGCGTTCAATGTTGGCTCTGAGCTCTTCCAACATTGTCGGCTTGTTGGCATAGACCAATGACTTGACGTAGCCCCAAAGAAAAAAGTCTAGAGGCGTTAAGTCGCACGAACGAGGCGGCCAATCGACTGGTCAATTTCTTGAGATAACACACTCATCAAACTTCTTCTTCTATAAATCGATTGTAACCTGTGCTGTGTGGCTTGTGGCACCGTCCTGCTGAAACCACATGTTGTCCAAGTCCATATCTTCCAATTCGGGCCAAAAATAATCGGTAATCATGGCGCGATAACGATTACCAGTCACAGTAACGTGACGATTATTATCGTCGACGAAAAAATATGGCCCTAAGACGGCGCTGGCATGCAAACCGCACCAAACAGTTATTTTTTGTGGATGAAGTGGTGTTTCATGAAGCACATGTGGATTTTCACCCGACCAATAACGCATATTTTGCTTATTGACGAACCCATTGAGCCAAAAATGATCTTCGTCAATGAAAATGATTTTGCGATGAAATTGATCATCTTGGCGCATCTTTTCCAGAGCCCAATCGGAGAACGTACGTCGCTTCACATGGTCCATCGGCTTCAATTCTTGAGTCAGCTTGATCTTGTATGGGTATAACCCAAGATCCTTACGCAAAATTCGCCATAAAGTGGTCTGGACAATGCCCAACTCTTGAGAACGCCGTGGAATTGACTAATTTGGATCATTTGCTACGGACGTTTCAACGGCAGCTATATTTTCGACACTTCGACCAACCCGTTGTCTCACTGGCACGGCAACATCACACAACGAATATGTAGACTCAAATTTTTGCACTAAACTTGTTACTGTCTGTCTACTAGGGCGCGAATTACGACCGAAAATCGGAGTTAACGCTCTTAAAGTAGCGGTCACCGACACCGAATTTCTGTAGTAAATTTTTATAATTTGCAGACGTTGTTCGTTCGTGTACTTTACCATGATGAAAATGTTAAGTTTACTGAATAAATTGACAGTGACAGTTCGATGATTAGTGAAAGGGTGCGTTCACAAATTGAATTAAAAGTTGTCAAGTCCCTATTGGAAAACCCTTTATAACAGCAGTTCCTAAAAATAAATACTCATAATATAATAGATTTCGGTATAAAGTCTATATGAACTCTCCTCCCGTAATCAATATCTTGCAACCGTTATCAATTGAAAAGCTACAGATTATTTAATTATCCCTTTTATATATTACTGAAGTTAATATACGAGGTGCTACGCAAAAATATTACGGTTATTTTTGCGTAGCACCTCGTATATACAGTGAAATACCTTTCCCTACATGTTCTAGCAAATATATATTTATATATTTGCTTTATATACCCAAAAATAACCGGAATGGCAGCGCTGTGGGTGGGCTTGCCTAGCACGCATTCGGTGCAGTCGGTTCTTTCGACGGATAAGGTTGTGTCTGGCTACAGTGTATTTTTTGGTAAAAGCATTTTCTTTTGCTCGTCGTTTTTTGTAATGTCGCACTTCAGTGAATAATTGCCACCCGGTCAGACAGTTAATCAGGCATTCTGTTTAAAGTTTTGAGAAGACTGCGTGACAGTGTGCGACGAAAGTGAGCCGATTTGTGGCACCTGCTCGCACAACCTTAGCAGTCTTTTGCCTCACGCCCCCCACTCCCCTGGCCTTGTTCCATGTGCCTTTTTTGTTTCCACGAATGAAGGAGGCATTAAAGGCCATCGTTTTAACGTGGAAGAGGTGCAGGAAAAAACGACACATCAGCCCGCAGTCATACAGAACAAACGAGTGCGAATAATGTTTACAACAATTGAGTCATCGATTAGATAAGTGTATAAAGTTAAATGGAAAGTATATTGAAGGTGTCAAGGTTGTTTGGTAAAAAAAAATAAAATACAGGTTTTTATTGTTATTTTTGGATACCCCTCGTACCATCTGAAAGGACAAATGACATAAACCTAAGCTATTGCCCAGAATTTATAAATAGCATTTTAATCTGTAAATTAAATATATTTGTTTTGAATATTCTCAATACTTACTTAAAAGTTGTCAACATGAAAATTAGATCACATGATGTTTATAATGGAGCTTAATTTTAACAAATGTATATTACTACGTCATGAATAGAAAGCTGATTTGACTAAAACTTATTGATTTAATTTATATGTGCCAAATTAATGACCTGACAGCACAGCTCGAAAAGCACGTTAATACGTTACTCATAATTCTTCTCGACACTTCTAACGAAAGATAATTTATAACTAAAGTAAATATTCAATGTTTAATTGCTTCGAATACTCTCTGCCGACAGTATGGTACCATCTGTGTCCTCCTTTTTTGTCATCTTTCACTACTACTACACCAATAAAGAATTACAGCCGGTGAAGTTGTTATTAATTTGATCTATCGTGTTAATGCGGACATTTTTCAAAAGCGCCGACAGTTCAACACGGCAACACCCATACTGAAAGTTTTTTTTTATATTTTACTGTTTAAAACGATCTTTTCTCGACAATTGTCCTCTAACATATCGATACACGTACCGCGCTGTGCCTAGTTTTAAAATGAAGAGGGTTGAATACCGCTATTAATTACTAATCTGCCGCGTGCTTATGTTTTAATGGAGTGTTATTATTATCCGCATGAGGGATGCACACTGCACGCACCTCCACCTCCCGTGTTCTACATCCACCTACGCGCTTTGTGCTCTCTCTGTATCATTCGTAATGAATTCCGGAGCCTTACTTATCATGATTTACAACGTTATGTGTTTATTGCCGTCGAGAGACTGCCACTAATTAACAAGCATTAAGCTGTAATTAGCGGCCCTATTCGCACAGTAAGAAGAAAAATTACATCAGGGGCGGAATTAAGGGTGACTTTAAGTTAGATATCACAGAATTTGTATCAACGATGAAGTTCTATTTTGTGATATAGTAATCAACAAAACTACCCCGCTTAAATTTTTCGTTTATCCTAAAAATGACATTCTACTGTCAGTGTAAGGTATGTCTACTTTTTAACTTTCATCACAAATTTTAATCTTATTTATTTGTTTCATTTTAAATCCCTTTCTATTTGTAATGCTAATATAGATTTGTTTTCATCACTATTAGTATACATTAATCCACATCTTTAGATTATGGTTTGGGTCTTTGTCTTTATAGCATCCGCAAAAGCGTATTTTGTTATTACCACTTTCTACATACTTCAGCACTTCTCTAGACTGTACTAAACTAAACAGAATTGGATTGAGGACACTACCCTACCTAAATCCCATTGAGTGATCGAAGACAGCCTGGAATTAGGTCAATAGAAGGAACACTAGAGTACAAATTCCATGCAAAGAGCTACAAGCAATGGCGAAAATTCGTCTCTTGAGTACTGTGCAAGTATGTTCGCTTTCTTGGAAACAAAAAATTTTCATTCGACTCTTGAGTCTTTTACTTTTCCAAATATATGTTCAAAATAATTCCAAATTTGAAATCAAGCAATGTATTCAATACGATAAGCTATGATCC
Organism: Dermolepida albohirtum; assembly: GCA_031893035.1. Taxonomy (NCBI): domain Eukaryota; kingdom Metazoa; phylum Arthropoda; class Insecta; order Coleoptera; family Scarabaeidae; genus Dermolepida; species Dermolepida albohirtum. The sequence goes on from JAVIWB010001201.1 coordinate 92,537, forward strand.
TTTTTTTGTAATTATGTTCTAAGATTTATGAAGAACTATATGTTGCCTTATTATAGGGTGAAATCTACTGTGACAAAGCAATCTTATGTTAGTATGTCTTTGCAACTTTGGTTGCCAAGATTCAGGTAGACGTTTCAGTCCTTTCGAATAAACTACGAATTTTTGTATTTACACCTTATAGTTTCTTACTGAATCGAATATAACAGATGTGCTAGTCTTCTAGACCTTTCATCACCTACTCTGAGGCACAACAGAAATCTACTCTTAGACCACATTTATTCATATTGTAAATGATATTACTTCCAGAATTAGATCTGAAAAATTACTCTTCGTTGGCAATCTGAAGATTTTTCAGTTCTAAATGATGACTTAGACAGCAATATACTTTACTAAAACTTTCTTGAAACGTTAGCGTGGTGTGAAGTTAACAATCTACTACTTAACTATGACAATTGCAAAATTGGGGCTTTTTGAAGGAAATCCAATGTTGCAAATTATAAGTTATTCAGTTATTCAAATTTAATTGTACTACAATTACTCGTGAAAGACTTGAATATATTGTTCGACTAGAAGATGTATTTTAGGGAACATATTGTACATAATGGCATAAAAAACTAGGCAAGCGTTAGATTTCATTCTTTGTGAGCGGTGATTCTTGTTAAACATAATTCCTTGAGATCTAATACTTTTGTCTAACTAGATATAGTTTAGAATATTGTAGCATGTTTTAGTAACCACAATATGAGATGTATAAATCCAGTCTTGAATTAATTCCAAGGAAAATTTGATTTTGCTCTATTCCCTTGGAAGCTTTGGCGATTTGTCATTGATAACCCATATATGCTTTGATGTGGAAGACTATGACCATTATTTTTTAAACAATTTAAAATATAATTTCATTAATTGCTCTATTCTACTGCAACAATTAAATTCTTTATTTCTTCAATTCTTTTCATAACCGAATACTATTTATAAATCATCTTCATGTTATTATGTGATATTCGGTTTGGTACACTCAAATAATTAATAAGAATTCTATAATTGTAGTAAGTATATTCCCTTATTTAATCTTCTTAGTACTAATGTGTGTAGGTACTGGTCTAATTTGTATATAGGCACTTACACTGTTAACTATACATAGTGGTCATTGGTTATTCTAATGTCAGATCCTCAACTAGAGAATCTTCAAAATTTTTACATTAAAACTTACACCCAAAAGTTTCAGGGCAAATTTATATACCTTTATGGAAGAATTCAAATTAAAGAAAATTCTTTTGGCAATAAGGATTTTCAAACATAGTTTAGGAGGTATCCACCGTAACTGAGACTATTGATGGCGTTTTAAGAATTTTTTCCTGAATTTTAAGTTTTTTCAGTTTAGTATTAGATTGACAGTCAAGAGCCGCCAGAACAATGGCTCTAAGGACCAGTAAAACACACGATACAATACCCAAAAAGCCAACGATTCGTACGGTAAAATATCAAGACAAATATAAAGCGTGTTTCAAATTGCGCGGTTTTTTTTTAAGAATAAATAAAATATAGATGGCGCACTGAATTTGTCTGTGAATGCGGGCATTTAAAAAGTGTGATGTATGACATTTATAAAAATGGCTTCGTACACGGTACAACAACTCTTTCAAGTTGTTGAATTATTTTATGAAAATCAGCGTTCTGTGGAAAGAGTTTTTAGAAAATTACGTGAATTTTATGGTTTACATAATCGTCCATCTGAAAGCACTATTGGGCGAATTATTAAAAAATTTCAAGAGACTGGTTCCGTGGAAGATCAAAAAAGTGAAAAATGCAGTCATAGTGGTCGTTCACAAGAAAATATTGGTTTGGTTCGTGAAAGTGTTGCTGAAGATTCTGAAATGTCCATTAGACGACGTTCACAACAAGTCGGACTTAGTGGATCAACAACATGACGTATTTTACACAAGGATTTAGCTCTGAAGGCATATAAGGTTCAAATAACACAGGAACTGAAGCCATTAGATCATTTAAAACGTCGTTCATTTGTCAATTTCATCAATGAACAACCTGCTGATTTTTCTCAAAAAATAATGTTTTCCGATGAGGCACATTGTGAACTTGGTGGCTATGTTAATAATATATATATATATATATATATATATATATATATATATATATCTGGGGTGAGGAAAATCCACGAATAATTCATGAGAAACCTGTGCATCTAAACGAGCTACTCTTTAGTGTGCATTATGGTCAGGTGGTGTAATTTGACCTTACTTCTTTGAAAATGCTGCTGGTGAAGCTGAAACTGTCAATGGATAGATACCGTCGGATGATAACCGAATTTTTGAATTTTTGTGGCCTGAATTAATGAATATTGATCTAAAGGATATGTGGTTTCAACGGGATGGCGCTGCATCTCACTTTGCACACGAATCAATTGATTTATTGAGAGAAAAATATCCTGGACTTGTAATCTCAAGAAACAGTGATGTTAATTGGCCACCAAGATCAGGTGATTTGACACCGTTAGACTATTTTCTTTGGGGTTATGTGAAAAGTCAGGTTTATAAAAACAATCTACAATCAATTCCTGCTTTGAAAGGTGAAATTATTCGTGTCATTGGTGAGATAGAGCCTCAATTATGTTATGTCAAAATGTAATTGAAAATTTTAACAGTGGACGTCTGTGGAGCTGCAAGAGGAGGTCATTTGGCAGATATTATTGTTCGCATATAAATGTCATAACTGATACTTCAATTACCAATAACAAATTTTTGAAAGTGATTGCAAATTATGTGTTTTATTTATTCTTTAAAAAAAACGTGAAATTTGAAACAGCCTTTATATTTGTACATATATGTGTGTATATGTGCGAACTATATCTATATATACATATATATATGTATATATATATATATATATATATACATATATATATATACATATATACATATATATATATATATATATATATATCTTGTTAGAGGAATTTTCATTTATTACAATCTTTTTTCTAATTATTAATTATTTCAAATTCACGCTTCATAAAGCAAATTGCTTTACTCCACAGGATCTTCTTATTTTGCATCATTATTAAGTTTTACTAGTCGACAACCACCTGAGGTTCTCAGCTCGTTGTCTCTTCCTGTATACAGTCGGCGGCGGTAATAGTTATATGTCGCTCTTTACGATCTCCCCTGCGCATCTAAAGCATCCACCTAAATGGTTATGTTCGTCTTTTGTTCACTCCATAGGGTGACAATTTTTAATTTTTGTACTCAAAGGGTATAATGGTACACTTAGATTTCATGACCGTACCGGATTAATAGAAATTAAGTTGTAAGTTACGATACGGTCCGGGTGGCCAATTACCCGCCGTGTATTACCCATTTCGAAGCCGCTAACGTGAACTTTATACAAATCACCGCCGTCTTGCATTCATAATGTCCTCGGTCCGCGATTTATTAATATTGCTTGGGGAAGTGCAGAATTCCTGAATCTGATTCTTCGCCGATCCATTTGATATTGCGTCCCCAATCTTTAAAATCTGTTAGTTTACGAGGCGTAGACTTAAAAGCGGTGCCTTTTCCTTGTGACAACCCCAACCCCAACTGCTTGTGTATGTTTGTAATTCAAAACTTGGATGCCGACGTAGCTACATAGACGAAATGGAAGCATCTGTTTGCGCTTTTGTTTCTCCATTTAACTCAATAAAAGTCGAAATTGTAAATATTAACTTGTTATAGTTTCTATTGCTTTATTAATCAATATTTTTTGTCAAAATACTGTAACTAAAAATGATTATTTATTATTCATTATTGTATATATATATATATATATATATATATATATATAGAAGATTTTCTATTATAAATAAAATAAATTTATCCATGCTAGGTACTGGAATATGTTTTAATTTTGTCATACCCAAAATGTTAAATATTAGGAGGCTTAGAGTAGGTTTCTGAGGAATACCTGATGACTGAGTATGTAGTGTGAAATTAAAACTACTGTAGTAACCCTACTTGGATTAGCAATAAGAAAAGATGAAGTGAAGTAAAACGATTGCGAAGGCAAAAGCAACAAACTTGAATCATAGATATAATGAATAATTGAATCAAATCCTTTGGTGAAATTGCGAGGGCGGATAAATTAGTGAGTCTAGATAAGAAAACGCAGACTTTTTTGCAAAAACTTATTTTATTATTTATATTCATTCCGTCAGAAAAGTAGGCAAAAATATACGTTTGTTTCAGTGTTAACCTTCTCATTCTCTTTCCGCCGAGCCAAATCTCCAGGGTGGAAAAAAGGGAAAAGTCTGAGAGGGCCAAATCTGGTGAATAAGATGGATGTGGACATAGTTCAAAATGTAGTTGAATGCATTGCCAATAAAACAGTCGAACTGTGAACACGTGAATTATCTTGAACAGAAAGCACCCATTTCTTATAAGTAGGGCCTTTTTATTGTTTTACCTTTCCGAAAATAATCGATAAGAAGGATGCCGCTGTAGACAATAGCCATAACATTTCTGGTCGAGTTTATTGTCTTTGCCTTCTTCGAAGCACTTGTGCCAGTCTTAGTTAATTATTTCGATTGTTGCTTCATTTAGGCTGTGTAATGTTGTATCTAGATTTTATTAACCGTTATTATTTGCCGAAAGTCTTCCGAATTATGTCTTAACTTCCCTAAATTGAGAACTGAAACTGAACTTTCTTCTTCGCGTTTGTGGTCCAATTTTATGCATAATTTTTTCATACTTTATGCAAAATAGAAACCAATTTACCAAACCAAAACCAATTACTTTATACAAAATTAAAACCAATGACACATATGAGACATATAGCTCCTAACATCATATCGTGTACTTTTTTTTAAATTTCTAGAGTATACACGTCTTTCGGGCGTCCACTACGTTATTTATCAAATATACCGGGTTACTATTGCTGTTGTTGTTGCATTGAAACTGAATTTCAGTGCAATAATGACAGCAGTAGCAGTAGTTAAGCCCTAAAGATGTCTTATGGAAGTGAAGTGGTTCCAACTTGGAAGCCAAAATGAGGCACTCAAACTTTTATTAATATATTATCTGAGTAATAGAAGAATTATAAGTCTAAGTTCTGTTACTGACTTTATTAGCATTCTGTATAATATAGTTAATGTAGTTAGGAAGTTCAGATAGATATAGATTCGGATCGGAGTATATTAGGATACGACTTAATCAGTGGTTAATTTCAAGTAGGCAGTTTGCGTTTAATTTAAATCTCACTGTTAATATTGAGAGTTTGTTACGTAATTAACATCAAACAGCAGTGACAACACTAAAACACACGTGTATATTCAACAGCGGCGTCCACTCAAGCTGTGAATTTGCCGTACATGCATTTCCACAGTCGGTAACATTGTTTAAATAACACAATTGGACCAGAACGCGCGACGACTCTTCTCTCTCGATCGGCGTGATTGTCGTAGTACATAGGAGCCACTCAAAAAATTTTCAGCAACGTTTGTATCCACTTTTGACAGTCAGTCACGTGTCATCTCCTTTGTGTCCTATTTAAAAACTCCCGCCGCGTAGACATGCGACTCCGTGCATTGTGATTGTCGCCATTAGCAATTAGCCGTCGCCATGGGACTCAATGTGACACGGACTCACTTGAGTGACACTCTTCCGAGCAATTAACTTTTTCTAACATTTCATTATAACCGGTATATTATCGACTCAGCTGAATGAGAAGGATGAGATGAGGGCGTCGATTACCGCTAGAATTATCGTCTGAGATTTTCATGAAAGAAGTAAACTACAATATTATTAATAATAATCTGTTACAGTTCACTACTGAATGAAATTATTTAATAAAAATATGTTTATAAGTATGAAAATAAATATGCCTAATTATAGCTTATTAGGGAATGTTATTTTTTTGTATTAATTTTTAAAATTTTAATCATTTGTGTTTGAGTTTAAAAGACAGTTAATATAACATAGTAACATGAAGAATATGCTAAACGTTTTTGCTTGTATATAATATACAGAGAATAACTACATATTAACTGAGACAATATGCAATATTTTGAAAAAAAATCTAACTTATCTACTATGACATTGCCAATATTTTTATGAGGCACTACAACAAAAAAATTTCGTTTAGATATACATATGTATTTTCTCAATAATTTTCAATTGATGCTGTTATTAATAATAACAAACGTTACAATTTCAAGCATTTTATAACAGATTTCCCAATAGGAACATGACAATTTCGTCTTCTAATACGAACGTCAACGTTTTTCATGATCTCTCAAGGTCAAAACATCAGTCAAGGTTAACATTTTTATCATGGTGAAGTTCACAAATGAGCAACGTTTGGAATTATTAAAAATTACAACCGCAATTCTGAGTCGGTGGTCGCAACTTTAAGAAACCTTATTCGTCTTAATTATCTTAATCTTAACCGTCCCACCGGGAAGGTTGTGTGTGCTATAAGTGGATAAATTCAAGTCAAAATACTTACTATTGGATGTTCCTGTGGCAGTGACACAACGCACTGTTCGAAGTAGCGAAAATATCGCAGCCGTAAGTGCTCCAATTCGAAATGCGCCAAATCAATCGATTCTCGCAGTTCATTGGAATGGGAAATCTCTCAAACGACATTGTGGAGAATTTTGCGTCAAGATCTTGGCTTACACCCTTACGAGATAAATTAACTCAAGAACTGCAGCCTCTTGATCATTTGAAGAGCAAACTTTTCCTATTGGGCTCTGCTAAAGTTTGAAAAAAAATTCTGAATTTCATCGAAATATCGTCTTCAGCAATGAAACTTATTTTTCGCCTAATGGCTTTGTTAATAAGCAAAATATTCGTTATTGGTCAGCAACAAACCTACGAGTGTTTCAATAGACTCAATTATAACCACAAAAAGTTACCATGTGGTGGAGATGTCGAAAGTGTGATTGGGCCTTATTTTTTCGTCGACGAAAATGATGCCATGTTAAAAAACTATAATATTTTTGGCCAGAAGTGGACGAACCTGGCATCAGTGATAAGTGGTTCCAACAAGATGGTGGCACATGCCACACAGCTGGTCAAAATTGATCTATTGATTGGGAAGCTCAGTAACCGTGTAATCTCGAGAAATGGTCCGGTCAAGTGGCCACCTCGCTCATGCAATTTAACGCCGTTGTAATTATTTTTATGGAGTTACGTTAAGTCATTGGTTTAGGCCAATTAGCCAACAAAATTAGAGGAGCTCAAGAGATTATATCGAGCGCGAAATTGTCAACGTTCCGGCCGATATGTGTGAAAGAGTGGTGAAAAATTGGCTCCAGAAAATCTTTTTACAACTTTTTATATGTTTAAATGTAGCCAGAAATAAAGAATAAAATATTAATAATGGCTGAACATGTTCGACATTATTTTCTACAATTTACGAAACTACTTTTACCGAAAATATTGACAATAAACTTAAAAGATATGACGTAACGTCGAATGAACTGCTCTTAGTTTTCATTGAACTTTTCGAGGTGCGGGTGAGTTAACTGCAGCAATAACCGTGGCAGTAAGAGCAAATAACAAAAGGAAATTAAGTGCACGCGCACGTAAACATAAATATAAAAGAATATGCGACGAAGTCGCCTAGAATGCATTAGGCAAATTCATTTACGGTTGACTGGATGACAATCAAAGAGGGAAACGTTGGACGCTGCAATAGTCTTCAATATCCGCCTATATATTTGTGTATCCTGTTAGGTCTAACAGAGATTTTCGACGTATACTTAAAATGAAACATAAACTTTCAACTTAAAGAAATAGACAATTTTTATTTTATACAACAATTAGTATGTTGATAAGTTTACAAAAAAATATGAGGCCGAAAAGCAATTTCTTTTATATTTACAGAAGCTGGATTCTTCTCATTGACTGCTGCACTGAATTGTGTTCCTTTCTCCTCTCAATTGTTAAACAAAGGATAATCAAATTTTGTCTCAACTGTGATTCCTCTTAAGGCTACCAATATATGGTTGGTCAGTTTTAAAGTTTCAGAATAATATGGAATACTTCATGGAAACAATTTCAATTTAATATACAAAAAAAATGTAATTTTTTTTGCTTAATAAAATGCAATTTAATACACGTCTAAGAGATAAATAAAATATTTAGAGCTATTTCAGTACAATTTTAGTACTCTGATTTTTCGTTTCCAGTTTCATTACAGTAACGTTTAACATCTTGTTAAAAAAATCCGTAATAATCCTAACTTGAAAATCTCATAAGTGACTACTTTGCGCGGTTGCAATCCACGAACTAAAGACGATTATAGGCGTATTCATGTTCTGCCATTAACAGCATTGGAGAATATCTCGTCAGAAAATCAGTGAAACGTACCACACACAATTGGGGTGGTGAACTGATATACCTCGGGGGATGTTGCGAATCACTGATTTTAAATAATTAATTAAAAGCAATGTAATTAGTTTGTTAAGCATATTTACGGAAGGAGTTTTACATTTTCTTAATTACTTCCTTTCAGCAGATTTTACGAAGTTAATAAGATAATTGAAGCTTGGAAAAAACACTAATTGATCCTTGCAAAAACTTAATAAATGAAATTAAGTAAGCAACGACATTTTATTTTAGTTTCTTTATAATCGTTTAAAAAAGTTAATTTGAATAGTTACATAACAAAACTTAATTTATATATAACCATTATTTACTAAAATGTTTCTGGAGAATAAAATGCAAAGGTGACATTTGGGAAAATGGAAAAATTTTGACGCGGGTACTGGAAAGAACCGTAAAACTAATATTATACCAGCAATTTCAAAATTATTCGAAACGGACCAAAAGTAATCATAAAATATAAGAAGCTTAAGCCTGGTTATCTTCAGCTCAAAGGCGGAGATTTTCAGGATCGCAAACGCATATCGTACGGTTTTTGATCCAGCGTTGCTGGTGATTGCGGGAGTACCCCTATCGATGTACTGCATCAAGAAAGAAAGAGAGTCTACGAGATCTGTGAAGAAGTTGGAGAAAAACAAGTGGATGCAGAAGCTAATGAGCTCGCTCGACTAAACTGGCAAGAACGTTGGAGAAATGAAACGAGAGGACGATGGACGAGAAGATTGATGTATAACATCACGGACTGGATGGACCGCGACCACAATGAGGTAAACTACTACCTTACACAATTCCTCAGCGGATACGGATTCTTTTATACATACTTGACCAGAATGGGTAAAGTGGAGAACGCAATTTGTCAATATCAGGACTTCAGGACTCTGCAGAAGAAGATGCTCAACACACCTTTTTCTAGTGCGAGAGGCAGACGTAGCAGAGAGACGCGCTACAAGAAGAAGCAGGCCCTTTGACGCCGATAACGTTCACTGGCAGGAGATCGCCAGGTTCTTGGAAAGGGTGTTAAAAACGAAGAAAAGTGAGACCTAAGCAAGGCCAGTAGCCAATTAAGGCTAATTATAAGGTACCGCCCTGAAGCAATGCAAATAGCGGTTTCGGGATGGAGTTTTCACTTTGCCAAAGTGAGATTTGTAGTGGGTGCAAGCCCAACACAGCAGAGAACTTGGTCCCTTCCCTGAATGCGCTAGGCATTTTCCTCATTAAAAAAAAAGACTATTCATCAGTTTGGGTATTGGCAATGATATTCGACGATTCCGCAAAGAACGTAAAATATTATTTTTACTTTAGCAGAAAAGAAGAAGGCCTAACGTGACGCTTTGGTTTGTAAACTAAATTAACTCTTACCACTGCAATATGTTGAACTGTTAAAACCGTACATATCAAGTTGTATCAGATGCTTTGGAATTAAGCAGGAAAACGAATATTCAGATTATATTATATTATAGACCCGAAGAACCACGAGGTAGCATCCCAGAGTCATCTTCTATTTCTTATATACTTGCGGTATCCCACAGAGAATTTTATTGTATCAACAATTGCAAATGATACTGCAATACTATATGTTGGTAAAGATGAAGAAGAAACAACCACCTGGACTAAGAGGTGGACAATTCCCTTTTACTGTTAAATACTTCAGTATAACACTTGACGTTTAATTTAAATGAAATGTGTGCGAGAAAATAAATATAACATTCTTCTCAGAAGATGTATACCGTCAATGTAATGCAAAGATTCCAAAATAAAGTACTGCGGTTAATAATGATATCAATCGCTACTTACGAATGAGGGACGTAGTAAAAACGTTGACAAAGTACTGCAAGAAGACTAAAGACGATCTGTAATTCGATTCTTGAGTGCAAGAAAATTGGCAGCAGTGAAAATACACCATCAGATTTATGAAGTGTATAGTGATAATGCTATGAGTGATAGCAAAGTTAGAAAGCGTCACAACAAAATTCGGGAAGACCGACGATTCACGATTTCAAAGCTATCAATTGATTTTCCAGGTTTTCAAGGTTACTTTTGTACATCATTGTTTTGAAGAAACTGAAGAATCGAAAATTTTGTTCAGTGGGGTCCAAAAGTGCTTTCTGACGATTTGTGCTTTATCGTTTTTGACTGGATTGGACCACATCGTTGCAGGAGATGAAATTTGGGTGTCTCACACGACTCCTGGATCAAAGCAACGGTTAATTCGCGACACACAGAGTCGGCAACCAGAGTAAAATTCAATCAGACAATTTCAGCACGAGAGATCATGGCAATTGTCTTTTGAGACAGGAAAGGGATTTTGTTAGTGGATTTTGAGATCTTGAGAGGTCTCCAGTGTGCCATACAAAACAAGCGTCGTGGCCTACTGTCTTCCGATGTGATGTTGCTCCATAACAATACAAGAGCACATGTTTCTGCACAAACACAAAGTCTAATCACGTCTTTTGGATGGGAAGAACTGGATTATCCACCTTACAGTGTAGACATTGCATCCAGTGATTTTCACCTGATTCGGTACTTAAAAAGGTTCCTTCGTGGTCAACGGTTCAACGATGACGAAGTAGTGAACTCCGCAGTTATGGATTGAGCTCCTTCACAGGCGGCTGATTTCTTTGATGTTGGAATTCAAAAACTTGTTTAACGACATGACAAATGTTTGAATAAAAGTGAAATTATGTAGAAAAGTAGATGAAAGTAGAATTTAATGATATTTACAGTATTTTTCTTCTTATTACTCGCATATGTAGATTTTTTTTGAAAAAATTCCATCCCACCGCACGAGCGTCGTTTCATCTCATGTTACTCGAGCATACGTTTTCACCCTTAGACCACGGAAAACGGGGAATTCAAGTTTTCTAACGTGTTCATAAAACATTTCGAGTAAGTGCAACATTAAACCATCAAAACTTTTCTTTCAAACACCTCATATATTTTTTTCTCATTCAAATACAGAATTTACTTCTATATCAACAGGTAAAAACATTCTCTGTACTGATTTGCCATTCTTTTCGTATTATAAAAAGTTTTTCTATTGATTTTGGTAAAATGAATTACAAATTGCAATGATTTTTAGAGAAAAAAAAAAGCAGTAATTCCAATATGTCCAACTAACGGCTTCGATCAATTACCTTGTATTATTGAATAAAAAGTATTTTAACAAAATGCTTTTGCTTCTTTTTTGCAATGACAAATACGCAAGGACCAATTTGCTCGTCGTCAGAATGTCACTTGTACTAAAACGTTTTAGAATTATTGGGTTGGCAACCAAGTACTTTCGGTTTTTACTGATAGAGAGCGTTGCTTTATTTTTTGTATAACGTATGTTAGTGTTGTACTTTACCTTTGTCGCGTGATACTAGTCACATTGACGTAACTTCAGAAGCAACTAGTGCGTGATTTTTATTAAAGCTATTAGTTGTGAGTTAATTTTAAATGGAGTGCAGAAACGAATATTTTCGACATATTTTACTATATTATTTCCGTAAAGGAAAGAAAGCTGCTGCGGCTCACAAAAAGATATGTGAAGTTTATGGTGCTAATTGCTTAACAGAGCGCACGTGTCAGAATTGGTATACAAAATTCCGTTCTGGAGATTTTTCCCTCAAAGATGAACAACGTTCTAGTCAGCCTACTGAAGTTGATGATGACCAAATCAAAGTCATAATTGAAGAGGATCGTCATTATAACTGTTCGAGAGGTTGCGGAGAAGCTACATGTATCGCACACAACAACTGAAAAACATTTAAAATGTCTTGGGCTAGTTAAGAAGCTTGATATTTGGGTACCTCACGAATTGAAAGAAATTCATTTAACACAAAGAAACAACTTTTGCGATATGCACCTTAGACGAAATGAAACCGACCCTTTCTTAAAAAGAATCATCACTGGTGATGAAAAATGGGTCCTGTACAGTAACATAGTTCGAAAACGATCATGGGGCGAACACGATAAACCAGCTCAAACCACAATGAAAGTTGAATTGCATCCAAAAAAGATCATGCTGTCAGTTTGGTGGGATTACAAAGGTGTTGTGTTTTTTGAGCTTCCTCCAAGGAACCAAACGATCAATTCTGATGTTTACTGTCAACAATTAATAAAACTGGATGAAGCAATCAAAGAAAAACGGCAAAAGTTGTCAAATCGGAAAGGTGTAGTTTTCCACCAAGATAATGCAAGGACTCACACATCTTTGTCAACTCGTGGGAAACTATTGGAGCTTGGCTGGGAAGTGATGCCACATCCCCTATATAGCCCTGATCTAGCACCATCTGATTACCATTTATTTCGAAGTTTGCAGAATTCTTTGAATGATAAAACTTTCACAAATGACGATGACCTTCACACGCACCTGGTTCACTTTTTTGCTGATAAGGACCAGAAATTTTATGAGCGCGGAATCATGCAGCTGAAAGAAAGATCGCAAAAGGTCATTAGGCAAAATGGAAAATATATAATTGATTAAAAACTATTTTTTGTTTAAAAAAGTGTTTTATTTTATACTACAAAACCGAAAGTACTTAGTTGCCAACCCAATACATATGAAATGCTAATTGGAAGTATTTAAAATCCAGAACGCAATTCGAATTTATAATTAATCATGTATTTATTCGCTCTGTTAATAAAGTATTTTAAAATTAAAATAAACCTATACACACAAATGTCTCATTAAAATGACAATGATTTAATGTATTCCGCATTCTGCTTTAGAATAGCTAAATATTAAAATTTCTATTGGCAATTCATTACAGATACGTACATACACGTTTGTATGTATTTTCATATTTTAAATCCATCAAATGAAGGTATATTATTTATCCGGTGAATAACAACTGGATAATGATTATTTTCTAATCAATGGGAGAATGATTTGTATTCGGAAAGCATATACATACATACATACATATATACAGATATGCATGTTGTACACCTACGTATTATACACACGTAGAAGACTTATCATAGGACAACGTTTAACAGCATATCACGGACCAGGCATGGTTTTACAACAGTAATCGAGCTATGATGAACTGCCAGCTTAATAAGGTATACTGCCATTCTGGTAATCCCGTTTTGCGCTTATAACAGTCCACGATTCAAACTATGATTAATGTTAAATGCGATCTCGTTGCCATTCATCGATATGCAACTGAATTTAGCCGTTTAAACGACGGATCATATAATTTAAATTACCGAAATCAATTAATTCCGTTATTTTACTGCACTAATTTAAATGCGTTTCAATTAAAATTTAATTTAATTTACTTAAGACGCTTACATACACTGTGTGTTTGGAGTATGATGCTATGTAAAAATAATTTTAGGAAAAACTCTTTCGCCTATTATATATAACGAGGGTGGGTAGCCGTTTATACAATATTTTGGGAACTGGCAATACTGTTAGTGTTGCCTCCGATCTGATGATTGCATCGTGAAGTTTGTCATTTTTTACAATATATTTACCTTGACAGTTCTATTGTCCGGTCGCTATTTCTATTGTTGACAGTAACTTGAAAATTTTATGTCAGCGAAAAAATGGAATTAACTCGCGAACATTTTCGTGTAATTATTTTTCATAACTTTCGGCGTGGATTATCTCAACAAGAATGCACACATTTTCCATCGTTGCTACGTCTGTTCTGCTGTCAATTTTAATTCATTAGGCTCTCCTTTGCATGGTCTGTTTAATCTTTGCCAATTTGTGAAAATGACGATCTACATACGTGTGACGATTGCGGCACACCGTCAAAGAGTCCTTTGGTAACAATTCTTTCGAAACGTCGCTCATCTCGAAGATTTGCTTTACCTTTCCTGAAATTATGAAACCAGTATTGCGCAGATCCGTCTGAGATAATATTCAGACTTCAGATTCACACAGAGTATACGCTCGGCATCAATTGCGTTCCTGTCTAATTTTCAGTAATGACGTAAAATTGCGAAAATCGCTTTATTTGTGTTGATCATTTTGAGTTCAGAAAAAGTGGATAATGTATCAATAAAATCTCAAGATAACTTATTTACACACACTTACGACAATCATATTTAATATAACATTAATAATGACAACCATTTTTCGTTTATTTTTCAGTTCTATAAATACGAAGTATATCTATCCAAAAACATGAAAATTAATGGAGAAATGAGCTTCATCACTAAACATAATTCATTGATAAAAATGCTCATCTTCAGCCAGTTTCAAATGAGTCCAATCAGCAAAAATGCGACGCAAACGATAATCGTTTGGCTTCAATTCTTGCATGAGCTATATTTTATAGGCACATAAGCCAAGATCCTTACGTAAAATTTTCCACGTAGTTGAAGAACAAAGGCCAACAAGTTAAGAACGACGACGAATCGACATTTCTGCGTCTTCTTCATTACTTCGCGCTACAGCAGCAATATTTTCTTCGGTATGCAAATTTCTTTATCTTGTTGATGGTTTTGAACCGAGAAGAGTAAAATTAGTGCGAAAACGATCAATAACTGCACGAATTGCTTGCTCACTAGGCCGATTATGTTGACCGTAAAATGAACAAAGTGCTCTATGAACTTCGCGAAAGATTTATGTTTTTCAAAGTAAATTTCCACAACTTAAAAATTGAAAACAAATTTACGATAATTATAAAGGTTTATTTGACCGCAAAAATAATTTCAAAACACTGGGTTATCTTTAATGGAGTTAATGCAAATTATGAACAATGTATGTACACTCACTGCTATCTACTACAAGTGACATAAAAAAATATGTGTGTTGTAGAAAAGTTCGAGAGTGTTACAAACAAAGATTTCCATTTACCAGATTAAGACAAATTTGTGATGGTGCGTATAGATCCGTTATTTATTTCTAAAGATTATTTTAATTATTTATTATTAATTTTGGAAACGTACGTCATGCTGCAGACATTTTATCAGTCATATCCATTTTGTGCTATGCAATAACTGCTGTGAATAATGTGTTATTTTTAAAACAAAACATAAATGATACAGATAACGCATGCATCGCAAGGCCCGATTGTTCGTACACTCACCTTGTTACGATCCTGAGCCACAGAAAACATATTAGCACTCTACTGATGGTATTCAAACTTATTAAAATACTTTTTTATATAAGGTCTTCGATATTTTCTAGAATTTTTAACGTTTCGACATCTATCGGCCTAGAAAAATAGACTATCATAGCTTCCTAAAAATATAAAATGCAGTCCTTGATTACGTTATTAGAAGAAAAATCCATAGCACCCATTTTATGTGCCATCCAACGTAGAGTTTCAAGTACTGTGACTTTTCAGCTTGTGTCAAACTGCTGATATATCTTACAGTGACATGTTTTATTTTTTAAAATTAATTTCCTCTAATTTCATTATTAGTATTTACCTTGTTTAACAGTAGTTTCCATTCCAAGAATCCAAATCTCTTCAACTGCTATATATTAAATTGTAAATACATATGTACACTCACAAAGTAACGATATTTTCTATAAAGTAAGGGTTATGTTGAAATGAGTATCAGTGATATTTCTTTAAAAGTTAGAGTGAGATTGAACACTAGTTTCATTTTATGGTAGGTCTATATAGGATACAAATTGTCAAAATGTATTCAAATCTACTTCTTCCTCTGTTATATTACAATCGAACATCAGCGAAAACAATACAAAAAGCCCTGAAGCACTAATAGAAATCCTCACAAAGTTTCGAACCGGAGGCTAGAAAGTTTTTAAATCGTTTATAGCATTATAAATCTGCGCAAATATCTATTTGAAATTTACTTTACTTTATTTTTTTCATGCAAAATTTAATTTAACACAACGCGAGTTTTCTGTTAGTATTTCATTTCTTTTCACCTACTTTTTCTCCGTGTCTCCGTCTATCATACACGATGTAACTTCAAACTGGGTCACTTTTTTCTAATGCACTAGGAAACACACGCGTTCCGAACTTGTTGAGACTAGGTAATTATTTAAAGAAGAGCTTCCGAAGTTTATTACCGGGATATTTCTGTAAAAGCTCTTCTACGCATGTAGGATTAATTAGCTCTCGACTATTTCATTTTGGGATGATTTTCCAATTAACTTTCAAGGATAAGAATCGGCCACGTGGTAAACTTAATCCTGCGCTCTCGTGTCTAATTGAGATAATTATCTACTTACACATTTTCTTTTGTATGTTTTTTAAATTGTGAAGATTTTTCGTTTTTTTACTATGTTTTATTGAAGACAAGCTTCTAAGAGCAAAACAACGAAAAAAAGCGGGAAACTTGAATACAAAATATTTACTTTTCGGCAACGGAATTTCAAGCGATCATGTTTTAGTTTACCGATTCACCGGTGGAATTGGAAAATTTATATACAGTACGTAAGGAGTTTCTATGCCCATCCGAAGCTATACGATTCCGAGTCTACATAAAAAATAAAGCTAATACAACCGTTTAAAATTACTATGCTAAAAGTGTAATAATTGTTGACGTTTGTAATTTTACGTCATGAACAAAAACTTAAAAAAAAGAAGGCTAAAGAATAGTTTATTAATACGTTAGCATGTTAATCTGGTACGTAGACTTCTGCGATCATGGTCCATGCTATCTGCTTCTGGGCTTCCGGGCTGGAACCGTTCAGTTTCAGTGCAGTAGTTGAGCCCTGAAGATATCCCATACAAATGGGTACGAAACGTCGGCAGATATACAAGTGACGCGGTTCCAGCCCGGAAGCCCAGAAGCAGATAACGTTAGCATGTTAATCATTCGTCCAATAGGAAACAAACTACTCAACTCCATAAATAGTATCCAACTGTCACTGTTAAGAACTTCGTTATCTGATATAGTATGCAAAAGCGGCGAAAGAATATATGTACATATATTAAAAACTATCATGAAATACCATAAATATATAAAAATAAGATTACTCAAATAATTACAATAAATACATTATTTAATTTGTAATTTCTCTTTGTCTAAGTGATTTTCTTTGGATGTAATCATAGTATTTGGAATCAAAATATTGCCAGGCTTATAAAATTTGTTTTGATAAATTATATCAAAACTTGTAACATTTTGTGGATGAATGTCTATAGTTTTCTATCCAAATGCATCCTACATATGCTGAATGCGAGGCAAGTACAGACCTTTAAAGAATTACCCATGACGTTTTAATTAACCTGCACTTCTTTATTATCCGAAATAATGGGACACGTTTGTTGTGTTTTGGATTATCTTGCTGGAGTAAAAATGATTAGAAGAGATGCCCGCCGAATGACTGTAGTCGTAACTTTATTTAGACATCAATGTGTTACTAAAATCTCTTACAAATAATACTAAAACTGATAGGGGTTGACTATCTTTACTTGTAGAAACAAATTTATTCCATTTTTTTCCAATCGACTCAGGCTTTACAGAAATATACTATGATTTTTAATGCGTCTGCTGCTTCTTTTTGTCATCTTGAAACCTTTACACTCTTATTATGTATTTTGGAACGTTATCTTCCTCGAGTAGGAACGATTATGTGAGATGACTTTCGAATGAGTGTAATCAGAAAAAATATCTTTTCTCAATATTTGCATCTCTGTTATCAAGATTTTTACGAATAATACTAAAATTGTTAGCATATTGCAGTTAATTGTCTTTATTTTTCCGATCAAATGTGCCTCACGAATGCTCAATGGGAGACAAAACTTCAATCGACCTGTAGCTTCTTTCTGTTATATGAAATTTTAGCAAACCTTTCCTGTTTTGGTTCATCATCCTGTTAAAATACAGGCGTATAATCAACGAGGTGACTTTAATTAAAGTTTAAGATTTTCTAATTAGTTGAAGACTCTTCTAATTTCGTCGTTTTATTAACGACTTCAATCAATATCTCTACTTTAGTATTTTACAGAAAATATTATAGCTGCAACACGATGTCTATTAGCTTATCGGTGAATGAAAATTATCCACTTTGAACCAAATGGGATTTAGTTTTCTAATCAACCAGGTTTCAGTTTTCATATTCTTTTGCCCGCCCTAATCTTCTAGTTTTTTACACAGGTTTAATAATAATAATAATAGTAAATTTTAATTTAGAACTCATCCATGTTATATCAATAATATCAGAAACTTTTTATTTCACAGCGAATTCTTTTGGGTTATTTTTCTATTTTGCTGTCTTTTATTAAACGTGATTATTGGCAAATAAATTAATTTAAAAACACATATTCTAAAGTAAAAAAACCTTTCTCTGAAA
Source organism: Dermolepida albohirtum (assembly GCA_031893035.1). Taxonomy (NCBI): domain Eukaryota; kingdom Metazoa; phylum Arthropoda; class Insecta; order Coleoptera; family Scarabaeidae; genus Dermolepida; species Dermolepida albohirtum. The sequence goes on from JAVIWB010001201.1 coordinate 111,137, forward strand.
GAAACATTAACGCTGTGTCGGCGTCCGTACCATCGTTCGCAATTACAATACTCTAGCTTATGAAAGGCAAGCTTAGATCTTTTCTCCAACTGAAGGTAGATTGCAGGTCTTTACACAGAACTTCAACTCATTAGTAAAGTACTGAAACATTTTACGAAAAAGAAAAAATGTATAACGCAGGAATGTAATGGGACTGAAATTGTATGTATGTCATCTTTAGTGTGGATCATTGTAACATAATGGTTCGTAAAGAAATATATAAATTCAACACGTCTACTAGAATTTATAATGCAGAAACAGAAACCTTAGCAGCATTTGAAAAATTCAACTATAAACATAAAATCAAGTAACAAGGGACTTAAGAATAGCAAAATGGTAACAGTATAACCTCCCAATAACGGACGCTCACAGGCAATCCTAAAATGTTATTTAATACATATTAATATTAAAATAAAGCGTTCTACATAATTATCAAGAAATAGGAAAGAAAATTAAAAAGCATAAATTTATAATATACCTAAAAATACGTAAGTACTTGGAAGAAGAAGCAATGCTTAGCTTTCCTAAAAAATATACGAGGGAGCGTTTTTATATTCGCGGAATGGGGGACAAGGAGTGGAAATAAAAAAACCAAATTATTTTTCTTTTTCAATATATTCACCTGCAAGACGGATACATTTTTCACATCTTTCAATTAATTTATTTATACCCTCATAAAAAAATGATTTCTCTTTATCTGCAAAATACGCCGAAACTGCCTCCTTGACTTCATCATCGGCAGTAAATTTTTTACCCCACAGCTCTTTTTTCATTTTCGGAAACAGGTAATAATCACTCGGAGCCAGGTCTGGGCTGTAGGGTGGGTGATTCACAATTTCGAAGCCCACCTTATGCAGGGCAGCTAACGCAACGCGGCTCTTGTGGACGGGCGCGTTGTCGTGCAAAAGCAGAACACCTTTTGTCAATTTTCCCCGTCTTTTCTCTTTAATGGCTTCTTTTAGTCGCTCTAATATTGAAGCGTAATATTCTCCGGTTATAGAAACACCTTTATCTTTATAATCAATCAACAATATTCCTTCCGAGTCCCAAAATACCGTTGCCATGAGTTTCCCAGCTGATTGTGACACTTTAAATTTTTTGGGAGGTGCTGTGCCCTTTTTATGCCACTGCATGGAGTCTTGTTTGGACTCAGGTTCATAATGATGAACCCAAGTTTCGTCTCCAGTAACAATTCCACTCAATACACCATCCTTGTCTTCATTACAGAGGTCCAGAAATGCACGCGAACACTCTACGCGCTGTTGTTTTTGCGGCGGCGTGAGCATTCTCGGCACCCATCTTGCGCTGACCTTAGACATGCCGAGAGGATTTTAAAAATTGTTGTATCGGATACTCCAACCATTTCTGCGAGTTGTTCTAAGGAACTTTATAACGGCACGATATTCGATTTTTTCCATACTTCACTTTTCACTCCTGATTATGTTACTTGGTTGACGATAGCTCAAAGACTAACTGTCTAATAACAATGAAACTTCGTATTTATACTAATCATGAGTCGCTGCACAGGCCACGCCCCCAATGCGCCTACTCACCCCTCTACAACCCGCTCATTCCGCGAATATAAAAACGCTCCCTCGTATATGCAAGCATTTGACGATACATACACGTATAATCTATCTAAAACTACTGCTTATTGAAAATAGTTTTTAATTAACTTCTGTTTCTTGCATTTGATTTTGATATGTTTTAGATTAGTATCCAAATAGAGCTTGAAAAACATTCTTATCGATGTTAAAATTGATAATGCTCAAAAAATAAGATCTTTCAATCTCGTTAGGGGTTCTGAAATATTCATTTGATTAATACAGTCAATGATAGGAACATTTCGATTTTCAGTTATTCATCATTAGTTAATGAGTATATTTTTAAATCTAAATTAGTGATACTAAAATTTGGAAATCAAAATGCTAATGGTGTATCGCCTTCTATATCACACATTAAATCCACACTTTAGATAACAGTTTTTTACTGTAATGCTTTTCTCTGCCATTTACAGTGATTTTTCCACCCCCATTAGTGCCAAAAATCTAATATTCTTGTACTATATTTAATATACGAGTGTGGTCCCGGAAGTATCCGACCTAACAAAGAAAAAACAAAAATTTTGGAAAGAAATATATTTATTTTTCAACATAATTTCCTTCCAGCTCTATACACTTTTCCAGGAGATGTTCAATAAGTTCGATAGCCTTTTTATAATAAGAATTGTCTTGCTCCTTAAAATAGCCATTAGCTGCCAACATCACTTCTTCATCGTTGGAAAATCTTTGACCACAGAGCCATTTTTTCAAGTTTAGGAACAGAAAATAATCCGAGGGTGATAAATCTGGCGAATAGGGTGCATGAGGTAGCAATGCAAACATTAATTCATTAATTTTGGCCATTGCAATAACGGATTTGTGAGCTGGTACATTGTCTTGATGAAACAACACTTTCTTGTTAGCCAAATGCGGCAATTTTTGCTTGATTTCTTCGCTTAAACGTTGCAATAAGTTCGCATAATACTCGCCGATGATAGTTTTTCCTTTTTCGAGATAGTCATTGAAAATTATTCCACGGGCATCCCAAAAAACCGATGCCGTGACCTTGCCTGCAGATGAAACGGTCTTCGCCTTCTTTGGAGCCGGTTCTCCCTTTTGAGTCCATTGTTTTGATTGTTCTTTTGTCTCGGCTGTGAAGTGATGGACCCATGTTTCATCCATGGTTATGAAACGGCGCAAAAATTCTGCTTTGTTGCTGTGAAATTTCGCTAAACTCTTAATTGAAACATCTTCACAACACTGTTTTTACTCGAGTGTGAGCAAACGCGGCACCCATCTTGCACACAGCTTTCTCATGTTAAAATTTTCAGATAATATGCGATGTACCGCACTTTTTGAAGTGCCTACTATGTCTGCTAGCTTGCGCACTTTCAGTTGACGATCACCGAGTACCGCTTTGTGGATTTTCTTCACCATTTCTGGAGTCGTCACCTCATATGATCGACCACTGGGATGCCTGCCTTGGCAGCTCGTACGGCCTCGTTTAAACTGCTACCCAATGAACGAAGGAGCAGACTCGCCCAGAGTAGAATCCAGTTCAGCTTTTATATCGGTTGGGCTGAGGCCTTTCAAATAAAACTATTGTATCAAGTAAGGATCATCAATTTTCTCTATTTTTACAAATTCTCTGAAAACGATGGCTGCCAAACAAATACTAAGCAACCAGGCGTCTTCAAACTGGAAACATATGCTTTATAAATTGTGTAGTTTCTAATACAGTGATATTTTTTAAACAACTACCGCCATCTTTAGGTCAGGTCGGGTACTTACGGGACCACCCTCGTATATTTACCTATATTTCTATAAATGAGTTAGTGTTTTGAATGATGTCCTGGTTCATAGGTTGGCAAGCGAGGTGGTATTCGGAAAAGCAAAATTAGTTCTACGATTTCTAACGAAATATTCGGATGAGAAATTGCATTATCGAGAAATAAGACTACATTTCTCTCTTCTTTCATCTTGCTGTCAAAATCTTTTGACCATGTTGACATCCACAGTCGCTTTACTGGAGACCTCATCTAGTGACAATTAATCCACGCATTTTCCTTTTAAAACATCTGGGCTTTTTACTTTTGCCAATAACTAACGGCTCTTCCTTATTTCCTTCCATGTTTGAGCACAACAGTCCTGTGAAGATTTTCCCCCTGTACATCTATAATTTCTTAATGCAAATAGTTTAGGAGGAAATACACGAAAAAAGCTTGCATCTGCATTAAAAATATCATTTAGTGCGTAATCCTCAAATATTATTAGCAACTTAGCTTTCCAATCTTCAACATTTTGCAAGTTACATAAACAGATTCGTCACACACGGTTTTAAAGAAAATTTCTTGCATCTGATAAAATTAGTAGCTTTGAAGTCAGTTAGTTGCAAACTTTAATCTGCTTCCTTTTCTTTGAGTAGAGGTCCAGGTATGGGAATATTCTTGTTTGGCACCATACTAAAGCAATGAAAAACTGTTTCATCAATTGCCAAACCAGCAGTTTTTGGAAATTTTCTTTTTTTGCTCCAAGTTTCCATTCTTCTCGTAAAGTTTTTTAATTTCATCTTTATTTTTCAATATATCACTAACTTCTCTTTTGCCGACGTTAAACTTTTCCGCGAGTTTTCAGACACTGCAATTGTTGTTCTCTAGTTGCAATAAAATTAATTTCATCTTGAATACATAACCGCTTTCTTTATACATTTCTTTATACATGATACACTATTGAAGATGAATATAAACTAAATTATGTAATAGATAACTGTACACCCATTCCCTAATTACTGGTAACACAACAAATTTTGCATTGATTTTGTATTTCCAAGAATTCAAATATACACATTATCATAGCAGAATCATAGAAATATTTTAGATGACTATCTGCTTCTGGGCTTCCGGGCTGGAACCGCGTCACTGGTATAACTGCCGACGTTTCGTACCCACTCGTATGGGACATCTGTTTCAGTGAGAGTTTCAGTGCGACAGACAGTAGCAGTAGTTGAGCCCTGAAGATGTCCCATACATACTAGTGAGTACGAAACGTTGGCAGTTATACTAGTGATGCGGTTCCAGCCCAAAAGCCCAGAAGCATATAGCATTCCATTAGCTTTAATAAGCATTTCAGTTGCTGACTTAATGGTTATTGTAGCTGTATTTTTTAAATTACTTTTTGTTCTGTAATTGGTTACCTGTTGGACAAATAAAGATGATTATTATTATTGTTATTATTAAAATTGTCAGTAGTTTGTTTGATGAAGCCACTGTATGAATAAAATAGATTCTATTAAGTAATACCAAGTCCACCTCCATTTTAAACGAACAATATTTAGAACGTATATATACTAGTCCAGTCTCTCTTTGTCTGTCCACTATTTTTTATACATATTTTAGTATCTTGGCAAAGAATAGAGTGTCCACGTCCACTTTCTAGAGAATCTTTTATTAAGAAGTGGTAATATAAAGAAAACCCTATTGTAAAATTCCATGAAAGCAAAATTGTATTATTTAGAGTTGTCTGGTAGTATTCTCAACGGTGTTCATAAATAGAGATTTTATTATAATAGCAAAATCTATGAAGTGTTTGCTCGACCAATAAATACTTTCAACGAATATAAAAGCAAAAATGTAAGAAACGAAACAAAACACTGGAACAATTGAAATGAAAATACTGTATTAAAGAAAGAAAATTAATGGTCGAATAAATCAGTAATCTGAAACGAAAAAAGATGGGAATAAACATGTGGATATGATACCGGAAGTCAGACCGGATGTTTCTACGTACGAGTATATTTGTGGATAATAGCAAAAAAAGGAGAAGAATGAGAAAAATATTACTGTTCCATAAACACGAAAAACTATAAATAGATTTTTCCAAAAACATTCTGCCACGTTTGCAATATATTTTCTAATGTCGGTTAAAGTGAAATGGATAATGGAAATTTTCATAATAATCTAAAATACGTGTGAATAATATTAATTGTTGTAATTATATTCTCATTTAATTTATTGACATTTTTTCTATTAACCTACAGTATAAAGAGTAAATTATACTTTAAAGAAATGGAATTAATGAAATTAATTCTTCCTGATTGTGTGAGAATACTTTAACTATTGCAGGGTATTTATTCCCTAACTGTAAACGGTAATATAATATCTTGTTTTACCTTATATCAGGTCAAGGTTTCATTCAAGATTGATGAAATCTAAGAAAGTCAAAGCATGACAAAATAATTTACTAATACAAATACCCAAACTAAATTAAAATCGGTCGATTACTTGTATGTTTACGTGAATATAGACAGTCTGTTGCAGGGACAATCGAACTTTTTTAAAATACGAACAAAAGTTTACTATTTTGGTAAAATTCATTTATTTTAAATAAAACGTCTGGCACGGTCAATTAACATGTCGAATGAATTTTTAAGTTCATCTTTATCGATGACTTTTTTAATGGCTTCGACGTCGACATAACGCTGTCCTTTCATCGGCAAATGTAGTTTGGAGAATAGATAGAAGTCACAGGGGGGAAATCCGGTGAATAGGGCGAATGGTTGATGGTTAAAATGTCATTTGTAGTTAGAAAATCAGAGATATATAATAACATCAAGACAATATACAGCATTGACTGTTTGACTAGTTGGTACATACTCTTTGTGCAATATGCCTTTCCAATCATAAAAACAATACAACATTATCTTCACTTTTCACTTCGCTGAACGGCTTTTTTCGGCCTTTCTTCGCTTAGATACTTCCATTCAGAACTTTGACGCTTGGTCTCTGGATTATATTGAAAACACCACGTCTCATCGCCAGTTACAATAGAATACCTGAAGTTTTCGTCCTTTTTTGAGCCTTTAATTAAGTCTGCACAATGTTGAGTTCGGAGCAATTTTTGATCATCAGTTATCTTGTATGGTACGAACCTTGCACAAATCTTTCTCAGTAACGAATGCTGGGTCAAAATGCGATGAATTGAATCTTTGGAAACATTTAATTCCATTCCAACGTATTGCAATGAGGATATCGGCTCATTTCTGATAAATTCGCGCACAAGTTCGATATTACTTTCCGTAATCAAAGATTTTTTTGCACCAAGATGTTCGTCATTAGTTATGCTCGTACAATCGTCTTTAAATCGTTTATACTTTCATCAAGTTAAACGTTTCAGTAAACGATTTACCGAGTTTAAAACAGAACTTGATATTTGCTCTTTGTTCAAAATTTATTTTTCGACCAATGCCAAATACACACTGTTACTTTATGGGCAATTTCTTTGTTTCTAATGATGCAAACGTCGTGATATTTTGGCATAACATTAGTGAAGGATCTACCTTACTGACGCATATCTTTTTTAATAGACGGCGCCTCTACGGATTACTATTTTAAAAAGATTCAGTTTTCTCTGCGACAGACTGTGTAATTCTAGAAACAAATTCTATTTGCTACAATTGGAAATTTTTCACCAAGTTGCAGAAATTATAAATAAGAAATGAAAGAAAATTAGCTGGTGAGTGTAAATGTAAATAAAAACGCATTTATTTAAAACAGAAGTTTTAAACATGACAGATAATGCTACGCACAGTTTGCAAAAGCGCAAAAGCATATCTGTAACTGTTACTAAAGCCATAAGTAAAATCAATGACTAAAGAAATCGCTAATAATTTTTTTTAGGATGCGCGTGGAATAATTTTCATTGACTATCTTGAAAAAAGGAAAAACTATCAACGGCGAGTATTATGCAAACTTATTGTAACGTTTGACCGAAGAAATCAAGCAAAAACGGCCGTACTTGGCTAAGAAAAACGTGTTGTTTCATCAAGACAATGCACCAGCTCACAAATCCGTTATTGCAATGGCCAAAATTAGTGAATTAAAGTGGTCAAAAATTTTCCAACGATAAAGAAGTGATGTCGGCAGTTAATGGCTATTTTGAGGAGCAAGACAGTTCTTATTATAAAAAGAGTATCCAACGAAAAGTGTATAGAGCTGAAAGGAGATTATGTTGAAAAATAAATATATTTCTTTCTAAAATTTTTGTGTTTTCTTTGTTGGGTCGGGTACATCTGGGACCACCCTCGCAAGTATTCTCATTTTGCTCTAAATTTCTTCATACTCTTTCCATTACATAGTTACATAGTCTGCACACGCGATACGTTGACGCTTACTGATTTAATAGTCCGTTTGTATGGATTTTTCTCTTTTCTACTAACTAATAACGATACTTGCATTCACTTTGCCTAAAAAGCTCTTTTTATAGTGAAGCTCGAAATTCACAATAGTTTACCATCTAATCCTACCTAGCGTCAAAAATATTTTTTTATTTCTATAAAATACTTCAAACTTATATTCAGTAGCGCATTTATTGTTGCAAAGATTTTCTGTTTTGCTCTGTAAAACTTATGCTTCACAAGAGTATTGATTAGAAACCTAAATTGTTATTGCAGTCAGTGCATTTCAGTACTGTATCTTTTAACGACGAAATTATTCTACGTAATTTTTCTCGATGATATACACATGTTTACATTAAAAGTGTATTTTAAAATGGAGTACATTCGAGTTAAATTTTTCACTTTTAATTCATTTTGCGTTATACAACTCAAATCTAAATGCCAGTACACGAGAGGTAGATATTAAAAAAAAACGCTATATGTTCGTGTGTTAGCCTATCCTCTTATGATCCCTTAATCAAAGTAATATTCAATTAAAGTCGTTGAATAGGACTGCAGCGTGTAGCGGGAGTCTAGTTTCTATACTAATTCCAGTAGTAATATGCCGAAATATGGCATAGAAACCAATTAAATTCTGAATGATCGACATATACGCATCCAGTATACTCATTGTGAATGTGTAGAAGCGAATCCACTACAAATGCATAGAACTATAACGGAGTTTCAGCACTGAATACCAGTGGTAGTGGACAGCGGAATATTGGTGGGTAAAGCCGGGCGATTACGGTGTTCACTTTGGTGGAACGGGGAATCCGATCACTACAGTAATACCGGGCTAAAACGGTATGCAACCCCCAACGCATGCATATTGGAAATTGAATCTGTGCAATAGCACCGCCAATAGTGCCGACCGTGTGACAATGCATATCCATCTACTGCACCTCTGAAGCCGACATACACCGATTCAATATGTGACAAGCTTGTTTGCCAATACAGAAACGGATTATTCAAACTTGTCAACTGGAATTCATTTGCCGACAAATGCTTTCGGCACCTGCACCGACTCAAAGAACTGTTTGCCCTTTTATTTTTGCCGTTTCTGGTTTGTCAAATTGCAATTAACCAGTAAAAGAAAGGCAATCCACAATAATGCGAATGCGTTTTACCTTTCATTCGAGTCATGTCTGCATAATATATTCATATTTCCATTGTGTAAACTGTACGATTTCAAAACTGTAAACAATTTGTAAATTATGTAATGTAAAAGAAGTGTATTAATGTTAAATTAACGTGAAGAAGGTTATTAACTACACATTCTCAAATTCTTATCCAATTAACATTTTTAATTAATTTTTTAGAAACGACTGGCTATTAATAAATCCATCCTGCCTGAAAGGCAATAGTCGACAACTACATCAGAAGGCTAAGTAAATTTATTTAGTTTAATTTTCAACATATTTACATACGCGTGTTTATTTTAGAAGTTCCTTAATCAATTATTTAAACGTGCAGGCATGTATACTTACTCCTTTATTTACCACACGTCAGTTTCTTTGTGTTCATGATAAGTTGTGAGATGTCATTAACAAAGTCCCTTCCACTACTTAATATTTACTTATTAATTAGTAAACTATTAACAATAGTAATTACGGACTTCGCTAATAAAGGGTGTTTCAAATTTCGCGGTTTTTTTAATGAATAAATAAAACATAATTTGAATTCAATTTAAAAAACTTTTTATTGGTAATTGAAGTATCAGTTATGACATTTATATGCGAAAAATAATATCTGCCTAATGGCCTCCTATTGCAGTTTCACAAACGTCCACTCTTTCGTTAAAATTTTCAATGTCATTCTGACATATGTAATTGAGGCTCTGTTACCAATGACACGAATATTTTCATCTTTCAAAGCAGGAATTGATTGCGGATTGTTTTTATAAACCTGACTTTTCACATAACTCCAAAGAAAATAGTCTGACGGTGTCAAATCACATGATCTTGGTGACCAATTAACATCCCCGTTTCTTGAGATTACACGTCCAGGAAATTTTTCTCTCAATAAATCAATTGTTTCGTGTGCAAAGTGAGGTGTAGCGCCATCCTGTTAAAACCACATATCCTCTAGATCAATATTCGTTAATTCAGGCCACAAAAATTAGGTTATCATCCGACGATATCGATCACCATTGACAGTTACAGCTTCACCAGCAGTATTTTCAAAGAAGTAAGGTCCAATTACACCACCTGACCATAATGCACACCAAACAGTAAGTCGTTTAGGATGCATAGGTTTTTCATGAATAATTCGTGGATTTTCCTCACCTCAAATACGGCAATTTTGTTTATTAACATAGCCACCAAGTTCAAAATGTGCCTCATCGGAAAACATTATTTTTGAGAAAAATCAGCTGGTTGTTTATTGATGAAATTGACAAATGAACGACGTTTTAAATTATCTAATGGCTTCAGTTCCTGTGTTATTTGAACCGTATATGCCTTCAGAGCTAAATCCTTGTGTAAAATACGCCATGTTATTCATCCACTACTCCAAGTTGTTGTGAACGTCGTCTAATGGACATTTCAAGATCTTTAGCAACACTTTCACAAACCAAATCAATATTTTCTTGTGAACGACCACTACGCTTATATTTTTTACTTTTTTGATCTTTCACGGAGCCGGTCTCTTGAAATTTTTTAATAATTCGACCAATAGTGCTTTCAGATGGACGATTATGTAAACCATAAACTTCACATAATTTTCTGAAATCTCTTTTCACAGAACACTGATTTTCATAAAATAATTCAACAATTTGAACACGTTATTGTACCGTGTACGAAGCCATTTTTATAAATGTCATACATCACACTTTTTAAATGTCCACATACCTAGACAAATTCAGTGCGCCATCTATATTATATTTGTTCTTAAAAAAAATGCGCAATTTGAAACAGCCTTTAGATGCATCTATTGATATTTTTAGGTATATTTACGTTGTCGAAATATCGAACCAATATCTTTAATTTCATTTAGTAAAAATATTGTATATAATATATCGGAAAGGGTAGTTTTATTTGCCGTCGATTTAAAAATGCAGCATTCTCTTATTTTATTTTTTTTTACTCATATAACAGAAAAACGTATCGTAAGTTCACAAGAAGTTACGTGCTCTTTTAAAATAATGGTGACATCAAAATTGATTCTTGTGATTCTTCAATCTAACATAAACAACGCTCTGGATGCAAGTCATCATAGCACAACACGTGAGATTGCGGACAGCCTGACCCCTAATATACAAAAACTGAAAAAACGTTTAAAATAACTTAGCTGTATAGAAAATCTTGATTTATGAGTTTCTCATGAATTTTAAAAAATTCGCTTAACACAACGCATCAACATTTATGACTTATATGGCTTTATGTGACAATGCAATTTATTACTTTAATTTTGAGTACAATCTATATTTAGAAGCAATTGTTTCGTCTTTTAACCAAAGCAATTCAGATGTACTATTCAGGTTTATCATTTGTAATTCTAAAATCAACTATTTAAATCATTTTATTGCCGAATTAGCTTGAAAAAGCTTATATTGTAGTTTCAAAAGTATGGAATTTTTATTATTCGCCAAACTTCATTACAATAGATCAGAATTTTCCCATTATACAATTGAACATTTACCTATTGTACTATTATTCCATCCATCCGACCGTTGCCAGCATATTTCTATTTTATTAGCAAGGTGTGTCTAGCAAGGTTATACTACTTTACTTTTATTTCATTTTTCCTCAATGTAATTCATTAGGAATCCTCAAACTTTTTAAGTAACTGTCGCAATATATTTACGAAGAAATCCTAATTACGAACTTGTTATTAAACTGTTTCGCGTTGTTTGAGCTACGTCCAGTATTTGTGAAATTTTCATATTTCGATTTTGACAATGTTTGTGTCCTTGCATTAGGACTACCTACCCTACAGACAACAGTGCACAAACGATGGAAATAGCCAAAATAACAACTCAAACTATATTCCATCGTCAACACGCTGCAAGGAAACCGTTTGTGTGAATAAATATCTAAATAATAAACGCAGTTGTATTTTACTAAAATAGACAAGTTTTGGTCCTTCAAAAAAAACAAACAAAAAACATTCTCTTCGTAAAGCATCAAGCAAGATGGCGACAAAACTTTCAAACCGAGAAAATCATGGAGAAAATAGGAGGAACCAACATAAATAACAAAAGAAAGTTATATTACTAGTTTAGTGAAATTTCAAAGGAAGTGTCTTTAAAATTTTACCAGGCAACCAAGCGATCAATTCAAATATATGTACATCTGAATTGATCCTTTGGTTGCCCATTCAATAACCAAAAAAGAAAAAAGTTCGGTAACAAGATGCATTTATACCAACAGTTTAGATTTGGTGAGAAAAAAATTATACGAAATCACTTTGAAAATTAGCTGCAGAACTAAATGTGAGTGCATCTTTTACATGTCGTATTTATTCTACCAACAAAATAAAAGCTACAAAATTAGTGATCCCAATTTTTACGAAAATATTATATTTTCCGATTAATAGACGTTTTCTAGAATGAGACGAATCCAGATTGAATCATTCAAAATTCAAGAAAACTAATATTCCGTGTACGATGCTATACGATGGAATTATTCGCCTCCCCCCCCCCTTTTTTTTGTAATAACATTTCGTAAAGATTATACTTTGGACAAGATGGGTATACAGCATAATCGTTGGATGTCATGAAAAAGTGGGTAATATTACACTTTCTACCAGCTTTCACCAAAAACAGCTCTTTTTTTGGAAATACTCTATACAAAAGATATAAGATATACATAGGCTGCTTTAAAAGTTTTGCGGTTCACCTATTTCCCGTAAAGTGGAATATATTTGTCGTATTCTCTGAGATTTTTTAGTCTGAATAGCATTTGCAGACTGCTAGCATATGCTGTTGTCTCTTTTTAGTAATTTTTTAAATAAAGTGAATTTTGTGAAAAATGGAATTAACGGGCGAAAATTTTCGCAAAAAATCAAACGATTTCTTTGGTGATGAAACATCATCCTTGGCGACTGTTGAACGGTGATACAACAAGTTTCAGCGTGGACGTGTTCCGCTCAATGACAAGCATAGTTAGGGACGTCCTGCCACTGCAGTCACACCAAAAAACCTCGAGATCTTGTACAACATGATAAAGGCAGACAACTACTGCACGTACAGGGACATTCGGGCATCATTGGGCATAGATATGATCCAAATCAGAACTATGCTGCATGATTATCTTGCCATCAGAAAGTTTTGCGCTCGATGGATACCACACAATTCAATAGAAACTCAAAAAAGCGCGTATAAATTGGTGCAAATAAATGCTTAAAAAATTCAACAGAAGTCGAGCAAAATCAGTGTACAACATCGTTACAGGTGACGAAAGTTGAATTTATTGTTGCGAGCCAGAAAGCAAGCGACAATCGGCTCAATGGGTCTTCAAAGACGAGGAGAAACCCACGAAAGTGAGATGCGGATGAAGCTCTGGGAAGAAAATGATGGCTTTTTTTCAGACGCACCGGTCATCTTGTTACTATTTCGCTAGATGATCGTCGCACAATCAATGCTGAATGGTATACAACTATTTGATCGCCAACTGTGTTCCAAAAAGCGCGCGAAATGACCAAGAGGACGAATCATTCTGCACCAAGACAATACGCCATCACACAACGCATCTGAAATATCAGAGTTTATAGCAGCTTCATAAACGGATTTGATGACTCATCCGCCTTTGCATCTTGTGACTTCTTTTTATTCCCATATACAAAAGAAATGCGTGGATTGAAATTTAATACTCCGGAAGCGAGTTTAATACCACGAAAGCGACTATGGAAGCCTACGAAAACTTCATATCTGAGGTGACTGAAGGATAATGGGCCCAAATTTTTGCGAACTGGTTCCGCCCAATGCAGACGTGCATATATTTAACAATAAAAAGAATTGATTGAAATAATTGATATTGTCTGTATCATCCGCAAAACTTTTAAAGCAACCTACGTGTAATATCTCTCTCTATTAAACAAAGAACATGTTTTAAGGAATTCCATAACACGTGCTATCTAAAACATCATATTACAATTAATTTAAGATGTTTCACGTTGAGGCTAGATTTATATGCAGGGGATGAATACATTTTCTCGGGTTTGACTAATTTTCGATCTAATCTTATGTAGGAGACATAAGAATATTAATTCACAAATTATTAAATGACGCGTAAGGATTCTCTCCATGGAAAAATTTATTTTATTTACGATTTATTTAACTAAAATCACTATACAAATCTATTTAATCTACTAAATTATATAAATTCACATGCTAACATGTTGGAAATTGAAGATCTCTTTCAATTAAGTAATTGAGAATATACCAGAAGGGTATTGGTTATTAAACTTAAGAATTTATTTTAGACATATTGTTAGCCGTATCCCAATTGAGTCCCATAGTTCTAGTTTTAATAGTAATTTATATATTAGTAGTACCTAAATCCAGTTGCGATTATCTAACAATTTTTCAGTAGAGTTGATGTATTTTTAGAATTAGCTAACTTCAGTTGGTAATTTTATAAGTTTCCTACGCCGTTCTTCTATCCGAATCTGACTCAAGAGGTTTCGCATAAATGTTTTGATAAGCTGCTAACTGGTTAACTCTGTTTATGTCGGAACGGATAAATATCGGTTCTCTCTTACTGTAAAAGTTACATGAATTGATCGTAATTTATAGTGTAAAAAATAAACCATGTATTCAATATATTAACATGGATCTGTAATTTCTTCAAAGAAAGAGGAAATCGTTCCTATTGTGAATATAACCATACATAGCAAGTAGTAAAGCACCGGAAATAATTTTGTTGCTGTTTAATTTGTTCTTTAAACATATTTACAAAACATAAAAAATACAAATCTTATAATCTTTATTGTCATCTATTTTACTTAACTGTAGTTTATTTGTCGCTTTTTTTAAATAATCGTGGTTATTACCCTCAGAATTAAATAACAAAAATGTTTCCAACTACAATAGTTTATCTGAATGTATCGCTTTCTCTATTAAACTACCTGCTTCCACATTTTTGACTTTTGAATTCCTTAATTCTATTCAAAATTAGTTTTAAATCAAGCAAAATCTTGCATCATGCATTTAAGAAACAAATTAGATTTTTAGCTTTTTTATGCTTTCAGGCTGACCTTCTAGCAAATTTGAATAGTAATTTAGTCTCAATTTTATCTGTCAGTAAATCTATATGTAAAACGCCTCTCATACCCCAATAGAATGTGATCCATTTTCCCAGCTGAGCAAATAGATTTCGCTTTCTTGTCGACGAAAGGTGTTGTCAATGAATTAACACTGTTTTAATTTTGTAGGTAAAATGGTGTATCCATCAATAGTCAAAATAGACTCTGAAAAGCCATCCTCACCTTCTTCACATCGTGCCAATGGAGAATAAATGATATGCGCATACGAGTCTACTTGTGTCGCCCCATTAATAATTGGAATCCATCGTGCACATGCTCTTCGATAGTTAAATTAAGCTGTCTGTACTGCCAACGTTAATATTCAATCTTAAAGCAACATCTCCCACCGTAATTCTACAAACATCTTGAATAACTGTCAGAAGTCCATGCTGAGAGAATGTGGTTCGTTCTCTACACGTTGTTGGTCATCTTTTAACGGTTAAGACACAATTTGTAGGTGCTTATGTTTGACGTCTTCTCGCCAAACTATCTCTAGAATTTGTTACAAATTTCTGATGGTTTCATACTTTCATTTGCACGAAATTTATTAATAGTGTATTGTTCAACACTAGATTCCATTTTATATTCCCTCACAATTGTCAATGTAGAATGAAATCTAAGGGAAGTAAGTTGATATTTGATCATCCTCCTGTTTTCTTGGAATTATATTTTTTCCTGCACAGCTTTGTATTCCCTATTTTTTCTTTCCAACTGCACACTCCTGCCTGCCCAAAATCCTCCTCCATTTGCTTAATCCATTTCATTCTAGATCGCCCTCGCCCTCTTCTTCCTCCTTTGTAGCACTAAAAATGGTTCTGCTAATGTCCATATGTCCTAACCATTTTATTCTTTGATTTTATTATGTTCTCTCCCCTAGCTTCATCCAACGTATTCAACTTTCTGAATTTTTAGGCTTGGCACAAAATTTGAATTATAATTTTAATTTGAACACTCCTTGTACTTATTGGAAGACTTAAGATAAAAAATGTGTTTCATATACGATATTAATACGTATTTACTCAGAATCAGACCACCCAGTGAAAGTTTAGAGACCTAACATTTGCAATGAAGCATCTGTTTTAGTTGTACCTGATATTAGAATCGACGAGAAATACATATGTATGTATAAAATTTTCATGTAAGAAATCGTAACAGTGAGCAGACAAGCATTACAATTTACAGTCGTAAAAGTGATGTAAATCACCCGTTTTTGAAATCGATGGGGGCTCGCTCTACTACTAGAAATGTTTGCGAATCGCTCGCATTGTTATTTTAAAAACATTTCAGCATCTTTATATCCTCCTCCACCCTCGCGCGGAGATTCGTAACGATAATGCACCTACGTATGTGTAGAAAGAGAACGACATAGAGTGAGTTTAGAGTTTATAGCAATTCAGTACGATTTATAGGATTTTAAGAAATGCATTAGTAAAATATAAGCGCTTAAAATCCATTAGGCGACGAGTTCGTCGGAAAATTTGTCGGGGTATGCGATCCCTTGTTCAGTTGCAACAGTCCCAGAGGTAAATGTTAATAGTATAAATCTAATATTTTCTACACTTACGACGGATTAAACAACATTTATACTAGAGCGGTACAGCGGGGAATTGATATTCGTTATTCACGCTAACATGGACGTGAGTAATTTTGTAGAATTGTTAAAATACTACGATGTCGACAAAATTGTCCACGAAGAAATAGTCGCTGCAGACTTGATAAAATTCCATTGTAATTACCTTTAATTGTTTGCGAATAAATTTATTGATTGTATTTAGTTACTGAATACACGTTAGGCAGAGACATGTTATGCAAAATAAAATTTTACTTACCAGCGGAAACAAGGGCTCTAAATGTGTTCGATCGTCGGATATCTGACGGTCTGAAACAAATAAAACTTATTAATTTAAGTAATTTCACACAAACATTGACACTAATGGAAGCAAGTTGTTAAATGTACGAGGAGTGATCATTTAATTTATGCAATACATAAAGCTTAATTTGAATCTTTTCCAAAACAAGAGACCCCAAATAGAAGGAAAAGTAAGGAATGTGAAGGGACATTGGAATGCACAAACGAAAATATGCCTAAGCTACATCATCTAAATAATCCACATTAGATATATATCTAATATGGATTATACGGATAGAAGTGAATGGATTAATAAAACATACGATACCAAACAAGTACAAACTTATTACAGACAAGTCGAAGTCTACAAAGAGTACTAGGAAAGTTTTGCAATATGACGCAACAATGAATCGTAGGAAGTTGATTGTTCCTACATGTTAAAACATGTTCATACGTGCATAGTAACCGCCGCGCCATGTCGATAGGCTCAGTTGTTCATTAGCAGTGAGAGTGTAAAGTGCAGTTTTGCGTTATAATTTCGTGCGTGGTTTAAACATAGACCAGCGCTTCGAAGAAATGACTCTTGCACTAGATGACATTTGTCCACATCGCACAAAGATATTCAGGTGGTATAGAAAATTCTAAAGGGGAAATTTAACTGTGGAGGATGCTGAGAGGCCACGAACGTCAGTTGCGGAGGAACACGTTACTACTGTGAGGAAAATGCTTGGCGAGGACAGGCGAGTGACCTACCAACAGATAGAGGGTACTTCAGGCCTAAATGCACCAGCAATTCGTTCGATTCTGCATGATCATTTGCACGTGAAGAAACTTTGTTCGCTCTGAGTACCGCATCGACTGACTGAAGAAAAGATGACACGACGTGTGACTTGGTGCCGGGAGATGCTAAAAAAGTTTAATAAGGGACAATCTCGGTACGTGAACAACATCGTGACAGGTGACGAGACTTGGCTGTACTATTATAATGTACCGACTAAAGCTCAAAACGAAGTTTAGGTCTTTGATGATGAGGACATGCCCATAGTTGTCAGAAAATCCCGATCTATAAAGAAGAAAATGATAGCTGTATTTTTCAAATCGAGTGCAATAGTGAAACGCGTCGTTTTAGATACACAGAAGAGTCACAACTAAGTGGTATATTGAACAGTGCCTGCCTAAAGCCATTGGATCTACGAAGAACCTGCGGCCAAAGTCAAGAATAGACACCTGGTTCCTCCATCACGATAACGCTCCAGCTAACCGCACCAAAGCCTGCACCGAATATTTGACCACGACAGGACTGATACTTCTCGAGCACCCTCCGACAGTCCAGATCTTGCTCACTGCGACTTTGCACTGTTCCCGCATGTGAAAATGAAGCTAAAAGGGAGGCGATTTTCCAGTGATGAGGACCTTCTGCGGGCTTGGGAGAGCGAGTGTGCTTTACTCCCTAGTGAAATTTGGCAGAATTGGTTTAAAGATTAGTTTCGGGGAATGAACAGGTATATTGAGTGTAGAGGAAATTAAATAAACGAAGCTGTATTGCAAAACTTTGCTAGTACCCTTTGTGTTAGTAGGTAATTGGATAAGACTCCAAAACTAAGTACTATAGCTATGAAACCATACTTCAATGCCTAAAAGACAACAATAGGTCCATTTACGTTGAGACTGCTATAAAAATAATTCAAACTTATTATCAGAATTAAGTAGAACTAATTTGAATAGAAAGATACCATGGACTTAAAAGTAATGAGAAAGATAATGAACTAGCTAGAGAAAGAGCAGAGTCGTTGTTAGTACTATACTTGGTCTTGAAAATAATCAAAAGTCCGGACAGAGGTCATATGACAAAAGAAAAAAAGACGCCGTTATACAAAGAAAAATTTCAAACATTCTCAGTGAGTGTATCCACACAAAAACTAGGCGAAGAATGTATACATCAGTAAAAGAACACCTAGATTAGATTGAATCATAACAAGAGAGTCTTAGATGCAGGCTGTATAATATGGATCAAGAAATAATAAAGTATTTGAAGACCAGAATGTAGAACTTGAATTGTACAGAACCTACTAAAAATTTCTACCATGAGGGGCTTACAGATAATGTATGAGAAGAGGAGCAAACTCGTGATGAGCCTGAGCTAAACCCAAACTTAGGTGTAAGGCAATATACTAGGTATTGCGTGGCTGCGAAAGCAACTAGTAATTAATTCTTTGCATATTCATTGAACATTTTAAAAACATTTTTAGCCAAAAAAAAAGAAATACAAAATTTTATAAATAAAACACACTTATTATTCAAATTAGCTTCAATACAGCAATTGGCACAGTTAGTCAGTTAGATTAGTGATCACTACCGTTTTAACATTTTCAAATGTGTGTGTCGTTGTTTCCTGTCATTAACAAATAAATTCGAGAAAAAAGAAGCTGAACGATGAGATGGCGCATTATCATCTAAAAGATATCAGATACTTATCTTATGGTGCGACGAATGCTATATTAATAAATCCCATCATTGACGATTTAGTCAAACACAGTGAATTATTTGTAAATAGTACCATTAAATCACAGAAATAAATTACTATTTACATTTACCTTTTACTCTTCTGAGCGACTATCTTACGAATACGTCTTAATTCGATTTATATTTTGTTCGCAAATCAACTTGCCAGAGTAACAAATTATGAATTTAATCTAGAAAGACTGAAACGTTGTTTCCAGATGATGTAAAATTAATTTCAAAATTCTCAATTTATCTTAGATTTCACTTCAAGATTCGATGAAAGCGCACATTTTTCGAAGGCTAATTTTTGGACATTTCTTTTTATTTATAACCATGCATTTTTCGAAACGTTTAATAGTTCCAGTAAAGTTTTTCGCAAATTGAGCACAAAAAACAATTATAGTTCTTTATTTGAAATTAATTTTTTTATCACTTTTCGCGCGATAACTCAGTTTTTAATTAACAAATATCACGAACGACCGACACATTACTAATGAACGTTGCCAGTTTTGGTAACAAAATGATGCAACAGGTGGCGCCATCAGTTTCTTCAATTTGCGAATTTCGGGTTCTTTTTAGACAGAGGGTGTATTTACTTCCATTTTTCTTAACTGTATTTTAATTAAACGGGAAATATTTTAGTATGAACCAATTGTCGAATGCTTTTAATGTTAAAAGTCTTTTTATATTCTAATAATTCCTTAAGAATTTATATTATAACATTTCAGTCTTTTATTAAATAAAGACGGGAACTCTCAGCGGTACATTTTGATGGAATTTATTTGTATTTACATACCATCTAAAAAACAATATGTTCGAATGGAAATATTTTCAAAAGAAAAGAAATGTTCACGTGCGAAGAAAACGAAACAAAGTATATTATTAACGAAACGTTTCACATTAGAGATAAATTACACCGCACATAAATTTTATTAATAATGTTTGATTAGTCAGTCGGTTACATATTTATTTGTAACCTCTGTTAATTTTAAATTCGTTTCCATTGTAATTTTAGTGCACCATAAAATACGTAGTGTTAACGATACAACATTACAGTTAATGAATCAATAAAATCCATCACTATTTAAAAAGAGGCGTTAAATAAAGTTGAAGCCGTTGTTGCAAACTAAACGGGTTGAATAGCGCTAAATAACACAAAAAGGAATGAACGGTCGCGTCTAAAAGTGGCGTACGAGATATCAAATTTTATTTCAAAACACCGTAAAACACCGAGTTCATAAACTGCGCGTGAAATACACGTTAATAAAAACGAAATTAATCCTTAACTAGCTAGTTAGATTGGAATTCTATATTTTCAAGATAAAAATTATGTGTACGTTTCTTTAATAAAACTGGAATTTATGAAAGAATATATTAATTTTTCGAATTTCTTTCTTTGGTATTTGATAAACGTTTTTTAATAAAATTTCAATTTTATTAAAAATAATAAAGACAAGACATTGAAATAGCACAAATCAAAACAAATTGTAATAATATACAAGGTGATTGATTGTAACCGTTCGTTAGACGTATTGGTGGGTACATTTCATTTTTCTTCTGAAAATATTCCAGCAGAGAAAATAATTTCTTGACGGCTACGTTTCTGCTTAAGCCGGAAGTTGCCACCAACTCTTTTATTTTAAATAAAAGAATATACTTTTTTATATTGCATATTTCAATTCTACAAGATATTCTAGAAAAACTTTCCTGTATTTGTAGTTCGTTTTAGATAAAAATGTTAACCTTGACTGACGTTTTGATGAATGGTAATTTGGCAAAACAGACTGAATAAATGGCAGCCAATTCGACAGATGTAGCTTCAATAATACGGACGCTAGCAACTGTCAAAGTTCGGAAGTACCTATTGGAAGACCTGTTATATCTTACTTAAGGAAAGTTGATCTATCCATTAAAAGCAATACTAAAGGAACTTTTAGATACGCAACTTCAGAAAATGTTCAAGTAGAATCCCAAATTTCTTGTATTTTAATGACGTGTTGTTGAACTGTCTCCAAATAAGTATTAATGCTTTCTTGAATAAGTTTTTATCTGTGTATGTTACTAACTCCATTTGCTCTCCTTCTGAATGTATGGGTTCAGTCTCTTTTTCCCTAGAAACAGTAAATGAATACGAACTTATCAAAATTATTAACCATTCGAATTACTTTATACCCATCTATTGTATTGGGTCTGGGAAAAAGTTCGTGGCGTTTTTCCCGATAGATGGCATTGGTTGCCGATAACTAAAGAACAACAAGTCACAGCGACACCACCGACGGCTCGTTTTTTAGATGACCTTCCGAACGTTAGTTTGAGCGTAGAAACATTGTAATCGGTGCAGTGGTTGGAAAGTTATTCGCACTTGAAAATGGAGAAGAATAATGAGAAATTTCGCTATATTCTGCAATATTATTATGATAAGGGGAAGAACGCTGCGCAGGCTTGTGATAAAATTTGTGCTGTGTACGGTGAAGGTACTTTATCGAAATCTGTTGCGCGGAAAGGGTTCGCTCGCTTTCGTTCTGGAAATTTCAATGTGAAAGATGAGTCACGCTCCGGTCGTCCAATCACTGAAAAATCTGATGAAATTCTTGAAAAAGTCCAACAAGATAAGCATATCAGCAGTGTCAATATTGGCATGGAGCTAGGCATTGACCACAAAACTGTTTTGAACTATTTACACAAAGCTGGTTACAAAAAAAAGCTTGACGTATGGGTTCCTCATGAGTTGAGCGTGAAAAACATGATGGACCGAATTAACATCTGCGATGCGCTGCTGAAACGGAATGAAATCGAGCCGTTTCTGAAACGTTTAATAACCGGAGATGAAAAATGGATTACGTACGATAATCGGAAGCGTAAAAGATCGTGGATAAAGGATGGTGAGCCGTCACAAGCGTTCGCTAAGCCAACATTGACGCCAAAAAAAGTGTGTATGGTGGGACTGGAGGGGAATCGTCCACTACGAGCTACTTCCAACTGGTCAGACGATTGATTCTCAACTCTACTGTGCACAACTAGAGAGATTACGCCAGGCGATTGAAAGAAAACGGCCCGAATTGATTAATAGGAAAGGTGTTGTCTTCCATCATGACAACGCCCGACCACACACTTCTTTGATGACCCGTCAAAAATTGAGAGAGTTTGGTTGGGAAGTTTTGATGCACCCACCTTACAGTCCGGATATAGCACCCTCTGACTATCATCTGTTTCGATCTCTGCAGAACTCTCTCAATGGAATTAAGTTGGTTTCAAAAGAAGCCTGTGAAAACTACTTGATTCAGTTTTTCGACCAGAAACCACAGAAGTTTTTCACCGATGGGATCATGGATCTATCAAAAAAATGGCGAAACATTGTCGATAATAATGGAGCATATTCGGTTTAAATGAATTAGTCCACGCGCCATGCGGGGACCAGTTGAATTTTACTGAAAAAACGCCACGAACTTTTTCCCAGACCCAATATATATAACTTAGGGCCATTGCTACTCTTAGTCTTCGTAAATGATCTATGCGAAGAAATTCAATATTAGAAATTGTATGCTGATGATCCAAAGCTTTCTCACCAATAGCAATAACCTATATATAAATATTTCCTCTCATATTTTAAGTTTATGTATTGTAAAACAATGGGCTTTCTTATGCATACTTCTAAGCATTTTAGTAACACACCATTTTAAAAATTACTATCCACGAGTTTTATTGTTAACTAGCTGTACCCTGCGCGCGTTGCTACGCCACAAACTAAAATAAATTTGAAGGAAAGATATTACACAAATAATCAATTCATTTTGAGTCATTTTAGTGATTTTGTTCATTTTGAAAAAATTGTGACATTGCAGCGTTTCGTTTCAATTCGATATTTATTGAAGTGCTGTGTGATACACAATATTTCTTATTTTTCCATCTGATGCGTAAACGAATAAATCAGAAGGTTTTCCGACGCGTGAGCAGGTCACATAGAGCTGCCCATGTGAGAAGCATGGATTCTCCAAATTTAATCCACACACTTGCAACGATTGTCCTTGTGCTTTGTTGATAGTCATTGCGAGTCATACCGGGAACTGCAAACGTTTGAATTCGAATGCCATATCTGTCTGGATAATTGGGATACGTGGCAACAGTACGTCTTCACCTTTCAATTTTCCAGTCAAAATTGTTGCCTCGATAACATTGTTCATCATTTTCTTGACTGAGAGTCTGGTTCCGTTGCAGAGTCGTGGTGGATTTATGTTTCGAAGAAGAATGATGGGTACGCCAATTTTCAATGTAAGAACGTGCGGTGGCATGCCTGGCAAATCAAGCAAATTCAAGAATTCAGTTGGATAGTTGACAACTTCGTCTTGATTCACCACAGTATCGATGGACTTATATGTTGTCGTTTTGCTGGGTATTCCATTCTGAATGGTGAAGTTGATGGTATTGACATCGATGTTTTTGGCCGCTAATATAGCACGCGTACTGAGCCACTGATGATTTTTGTAGTTCTGTGCAATGTTTGGGAAAACTTTTTGCACCAATTCGTCTATGCTTTCTGTGATCTTACAGAAGTTTGCTGGCAAGGTGATATATTGCGTACATTCATCAATTTGCATTCGCCCATTTCCAAAATCCATTAATTGTTTTGCAAAATTTCCAATTGGAATGGCAGTGGCACCATCTGTCGAAAATTGGTCGTACCAACTTAGAAACCTTCGTGGGCTCATGCACAACAACTTTGCTAAAGATCATCACATGATTAAATGCATAGTTTACGATTCTATAAAGGACATACAGACAAACATTCATTTTTATGTATATATAGATGAATTGGAATACAGTTCTCCTGTTGAACCTAATTGCATTTACTTTTATCTTACCATTGCAAAAGTTCAGCATAAGATACGTAATTGAATAGACAGGATATGGATTATTTGTCCTATCAACGAGAAATTCATATATTTGAAAGATCATCTATGATGTAATTTACAGTCCACAATTGATTACTTGCATGTTTAGATACCCACATTTCCCAAAATAATAAACTGAAAGTATGTGAAGACCTGGGAGCAAGATCTTCACATACTTTTAGTTTTCCATTTGCAAGAACTAATATTCTTCGCGAATCTCTGTTATTTAAGATATGCCGATTGACCAATTTACACTACAAGAATATTTTTCACGATTCCGGTAACATTGTAGTTTAAAATAAGATTTAGTTTTCTGTAAATTTATATATGATATCTTTTAATTTACTTCAATGTATAATTATACACAATTTATTTTGTCTTGTTATAAGGAAACCGTTGAACTCTTCCGTCCATTTCATAAACTTGATCAATTAATTTTAAATTCCTTAGATGTCTCGATCATAATAAAAGAATAATCTTAAGATTTTCCTATAACAATGTACAATAATTTAGTATTGTATACATCTGCGTCTCTTCCTAATTGCCCTGACCATAAACATGTAAGTGACACTTTTATATGTACGAGCTTGTCTACAATAAAGTAAAAGCTGAAGAAGCGACTCTGGAACAGTTGTCCTCTAAAATAAATGTGAGATTAAGTGTAGATATTACAGTTTTAATTGAAATAATTAACCTCTTCCACATTAGCCTTGTGTTTTTATATTTATTCCAAACATTTTTATGTCTCTTTCTTCAAAATAGTATAATTATAAATATATTTTAGACTATCAGAATAGTTAGAAAAACCTAAAATATATAATAAATATGATGAAAATCTTAGCAAAAATATAAATTAAGTCAAATTAAAATTAAATTCCCTCCATATTTGTTATTTAAAAACTAGATTAGCACAAAGGTACATAACTGTTCTATCAAAAGCATTTTTATCAATTCTTCGTTGTTTTGCTCAATTGTTTTCCACCACAATAGACGCTCACAAATTAGAACTCGCACAAATTCGAATCTTGCGGAAATTAGAATCTGAGATTTTAATGCATTAAAGGTTCTAAAATTAGAACTTTAAGTTCTAATTCTCGAGCGTTCCTTTTTGTGCTGAAGGGAAATCACCGAATTATACGAGTACATTTAGGCGGGGATTTCCTTCACGAGTGAACGTGAATATTGAATACGTGCACACATATTTTGCTGACGCTCCGTTGAAAAGTGCAAGTGAGTGAAATTGAACATGTCAAATAAACGTAAAAAAAACAAAAGTGAAGATATTAAGAATACTCGATGAGGGTGTCCAAGGGAATCGTTTAGCCGTAGATTTCAATGTAACAAAGTCTACGATCAGCTATATAAAATCGAAAAAAGATGCTATATTAAATGCTGTTTCCAACACGTATCGGGTTTCAAAAGCTAAATCTTCACATAGCGCTGAATATCCCGAAATGGACATTCGTCTTTATGAGTGGTTTTTAAATCAACGCGAAAAAAGGTGCACAATAACTGGACCTATATTAAAAACGAAGGCTAAGACGATTTTTGGTGAAGTATATCCCGATAAAGATGAAAGTGCATTCCATGCAAGTGATCGATGGTTAACCAATTATAAGCATCGACACGGTATTCGTTACTTGAAAATTGCCGGGGAAATACTTTCTAGTGATGTTGAGGCGGTGACTCCATTTATTCATAAACTTCGAGCCAAACTAACTAAAATGGGGCTTATGCAGACACAAATATATAATGTCGATGAAAGTGGTTTATCTTTGCGTTGCCTACCAGATAAGACATATGTTGCTGCTAATGAAAAATCTACCGCTGGATACAAAATACATAAAGAACGCATTTGAATTTTACTAGGGGCAAATTCTGATGGGTTAAATTAAAGCCATTAGTTATTGGAAATGCGAGAAAGCCAAGGTGTTTCAAAGGATTTAATAATCCACTTCATTACAATTTTTCAAAAAAAATGCTTGGATGACTTTGCGGATCTTTCATGATTGGTTTCACAAAGTATTTATTAAAGAGGTGAGGACAATATAGCTTGTTTTTTAGATTTAGAATTTTTAATATATTTTTCGTTCAACAGATCATCCATTTTTCTGAAGAGAATAATTTTCTTCCGAAGGCCCTTTTACTTATTGATAATTGCTCTGCTCATTCTCCAACCGAGGAACTTCATAGTGCTGCCGATAGAAACATAGTTACATATTTCTTTCCACCAAATGTGACAGCAGCCGTGCAACCAATGGACCAAAATCCTATAAAGATAACAAAGTTCACTTACAGAAGTAAACTTCTTGCTCATATAATAGCTGAAAGTGGTGCAATGAATACTGTTTTGAAACGCCATTCAAGCTTGTGATGAGCTCCCACAAAGCGTACTAAAGAATTCTTGGTTCAAATTGTTAAATTGCGACTTTAATTAATACAACAGCGACGATGATTTGCCCTTAGCACAATTACTTCAAAAAGATCATGTGTGGAATGAAGTTCTTGAAAGGAACCTAAGTCTTTTAGAAGAAATTGCGCCAAACAATTCCATTGGTGTAGACGAAATCGAATAATGGAATAAAGATGTTGTTAGAAACGGACTTGGAGACGAACTCAATAGCGATGATGATGCTTTAGATAGCAGCGACGACAGAGTTATGGAAGACATACCAATAATTCCTTTTTCTATAGCCATGGAAAGCGTCAACGACTTGATACAATGGTGCAAAAAGTTGAATTCCAACAAAGCACATGTCCAATCTCTTGTTCCTCCGTAACGACGTAGTTCGTTCTAATATTATAAAACTAAAAAAACAAACTCACATTACAGATTATTTCTGTACAAGCAATGATAAATAAATAATAAACAAAAAACCTTTTTGAACAATTAATTTTTTTTTCCTCGGTGTTATTTTTAGCTATTTTGGGCTAATTGTAGAAAAAGTTCGGAAATCAGAACAATTTTAAAATTAGAATTGCCCCGATAACAAAGTGGTTCTAATCCGTGAGAGTCTACTGTATTTGAGAGGTAAGATTTTCTTGCATTTTCTTTCAATGTGCAACAATATACTTCTATATATGAATATATAAAAATTCCAATGAACGAGTTTCAGTTTGTTAAAAACATTAAGAAGAAATATCGTTTAGGGCGAAGTTTGCGAAATTAAGCTGGGAAACCGCTAGTCTGTTGAAAAAAATTACAAACAAACCCAAACAATGAATTCCCATAAATATAAATAATATTCAGATACCATATGCAGATACAAGAAAATATCTGGATACTAACCTTGACGCCAAGCGACGCTAAAAAGCTCAAAAACAAAGAGCTTAACATCAGATATAAGAAAATATATTGAGGCTGTTAGAAGACACAATTTGTATGGTATAATCAGATTATCAAACTTGTATGAACATATAGCAACAGCAAGAGTATTACATTCATTCATTCAATGATTTCAAGATAAGTATCAAGGAGTTTTGACAATGCTCTTTGATAAAGTAACTTTCACAGAGATCTGGTAAGCAGACTATAGTGAAATTTGCCAGGAGTTATGAACATTAAGGCTATCTAGCTCCTAGATAATACAAACTTGATCAGAAGGCTCAAAAGAAAGAAACCCTTTAAACTCCTTTGTTAACATCTGAGATTTACTAGTGAGAAAATCCCTAATTTAAGTTTTGCTTAGTTTAAGTTTCTTGCTCTTATATTCCTTGTTGATTTCATTTACTGTAATTCCAATAAAATAAAGTTTTATCATATTAAAAATGCCTACAATAAACTATTGGCCGCCTACGAAGATTTTGGAGTGTACATTGACGACGTCAACACAGCACGTATGGCAGAGAAAAGATACAACGATACCTGGAAGGTATTTTATATTCTTATCAAAATGATATGTACACACATCTAATTAAATAGAATTTGACCAAATGTTTTTCTTAGAGAGTATAAGACGAACAAACATTTTTATTCTTTAAATGCGTCTCTTGGGGGGTCATGATTTCTTTTTCAAGTCTATTTCTCATTTAGTAGGATTGTGAAAAATTACTTTTCTCAGGCAGAAACTTTTTATAATACGTAGCAGATTCTTTATGCAAATATTTCGGCGAAATATTGTTTGATCTTTATAATATTTGTTAAGAAATATTCCCGAAATTCTCGCACAATAATTTCTTTAATAACAAAAGATCAGTTTAGATATACATTTCACCCATATACATATTGAGTTAATTCGTAAATACTTGTCTATACAAATAGTAGATAATTAGAATTTTTCAAAATCCTTTACTGCAGGAGGGACTTTTTCTTTGAGGTTACAGTTACGACCCGACCATTCTCAAGTCGGACATTGAAAAATGCATACATTAATATTTATTAATATGTTTTCCACCTACTTGATACTCAAAAACATTATCAAGATTAATTTATTTGCCTCCAAACAACATGACACCAAAATGCTCGAAATTCAAGTAATACGTACCAGTGTTAATAGCAAACAACTTTATAGAACGTTTGCTTTTAATGAAATTTCAACGAAATATTCTTATAATTTGCTTTGATTGGCATACTTCAAAGAGAACACGCATTTAAGACCGATAGCAATTTAATTAATTTAATAATACACACACGGTGTGTAACTCCTTTGTATCTCTGCTTGCTAAAAAACATCCAAATATACAAAATATTCGAACCAGTATATGGAAATGAGTCGAAGGAAGGACGTCACTCCTCGACAGAGGGTGCAGATTAAATTATAAAAAGAGGTAGATACTAATTTTTGACTATCGCGCAACGATTAAATATTTCATAAACTGTATACATACAAGTAATCTAATTTATAAATAAAACAAACTCAACCAACAATGAAGCTAGAAAATGAAGAATTGTACAAAAGAACAGGATTCTGTATCGTTTCTCGAAAGCCAAACTCATAAGACAGCTAGAGAACTAGGCAGGTTAGGTTTAGATGACGCTGTCAGATTTTAATCAGAAAAGATAAATAAAACCCTCTACCAATGTTCAAATTCTGTAAACGTACATATGTCGAAAACTAAGTTGTCACCATCAGCAGATTATTAATGGCAGTGACACATCAGGATTCGCGATAATACTTACACGGAAAAATTCACCGTACTCGTCCAACCAAAACCAAGAAAACGCACTAAGTTGTGTGTGTTTTGGCTTGCAGTGTGTGCTTTTGATTAATTCAATCAACCGCAGTTCATTCAAACTTACTTGCCGGGTTTTAAATAAAGCTGGTCCAGATATCAGCAGCAACATTAGTGTCCGTACAGTGGGAGGAAGATTGAATGAATTTAATTTAATAGGTCTGGTAGGAATAGCACGCAAGTAGCTTCTTAAATCCGAACGTAATCGGAAATGAAATGCATATCAAATTTGCAGAAGATCGCCACTTGACTTTGAAGGAATAGGGAAAAGTGATTTTCACAGATGAATCCAGTTTATAAAACTGGTCTATAAGACTTGGCTCGTATGGTAAATTATAACATGTTTTCCAATAAGAACATAACAATTTTGTCTCGAGCAGCGTTTGGAAATTATTAAAAATTACTACCGCAATTCTGAGTCGCATGTTCTTGTGCCAGTAAAACAATGCACCGGTCAACGTGCCGAAAATATCGCAGCCGTATGTCCTTCAGTTCAAAATGAGTCAAATCAGTCGATTCCACGCCGTTCACAGGAATTGAGAATCTCCCAAACCACATTGTGGCGAATTTTGTGTACAAATCTTGGCTCATTTCCTTACAAGAACAAACTAACTCAAGAACTGAATTTGAACGCCGAAACTTTTCCGATTGGGTTATACTAAAGTTTGAAGAAAATCCTGAATTTCATCGGAAAATCATCTCAGTCATGAAACTCATTTTTGTGTTAATGGCTCTGTCGATAAGCAAAATATGGGTTACTGAACAGCAACAAACCCACATGTAGTTCAAGGGACTTTATCACAACCACAAAAAGTGACCTTGTGGTATGGATTTCATGTCAATGAAAATAATGGCCATATTACGGTCAATGGAGTTCGCTATCCTGTCCATGTTCCAAAACTGTTTTTGACCAGAATTGGATGGACTTGACATCAGTGATATATGGTTCCAACAAAATGGTGCCACAAGCCACACAACTGGTCAAACAACTAATCTATTAAACGGGAAGTTCGGTAACTGTGTAATCTCGAGAAATGGTTCGGTCGAGTGGCCACCTCACCTGTGGTTACGTTAAGTCGTTGGTTTACGACAACAAGCCAACATTGGAGGAGATAAGGGATAATATCGAACGCGAAATTGCTAACATTTCGGTCGATATGTGTGAAGGTGGAAAATTGACTCCAAAGAATCGATCGCTGCAAACGTGCTCGCGATGTTCATATGAACGAGATCGAATTCCATAGTTAAATGTAACATGTGTACTGCACCTGGAATAAATTTCAGCGCAATATCTCAACTATTCTGTGTTTTTTATTTAAATACAAAATCGTTATGTCCTTATTGAAAAACTCGATACATTCGACGACGCGTCCATGAAGAATATTCCAGTAAATGCATAAAACCAACTGTGAAAGGTAGAGGAGGTCCTGTGAATGTTTGGGGTGGCATGATTGTGGAAGGCGTTGGCCCAATTCATCAAAATAACGGTATCATGGATCAATATGTACACATGAACATACTAAATGGCGTCCTATTACTATTTGCTAATGATCACATCCCGATCGATTGGCTACCATGGCTTTCGCATTCTCCACTCCGATTGAGATATGGATTGACGTCGATGAGCATATTAAAAAAACAGCAGGTTTGGACCAAATGTATGCCACTATTGAGGAAGGTTGGCATACCTACCGAAAGTTGTTGTAGGTGAATAGAGTCGCTACCACGGCCATGCAAAGAAGTGATTCGTTAGAAAAAAAACAATTTGTTATTGATATGTTTATCAAATATCCCATGTAAAGCTCATTTTTCTTAAGAAATTACAAAAACTACAAATTGCCTTACACAAGTATCCAGGAAGAATCGAGTTATATTTATTATTATTAAAACGAATTAAAATATGTATAGCGTTGAGAAAGAGAATTGCTTTAGTTTTAGATTATGCTACGTTTAATATGTTTAAATTAAATTTAAACATTTTGTAATAAAATATTCCAAAGATAGATTTCTTTTATTACCAAAATTACTGTGAGTCTTAAGTAGCTGACCGTCACTGTATGTAACTTGATATATTTTATAGTTTACTTGTAGGTCATAATAATAATAATGTTTTATTTTTTACTGTTGGTAACGATGAACTGATCTTATTTTAAAATGTTAAACATATCTTAAATAAAACGAACAATACTTAAAAACGTGATCAACATTTTATTTTACGTATCCTCATTTATTAGGTTAAACTGTGCATCAGTACATAAAGCAAAGTATGAAGTGTTAAGTGATATACATAGTTCTTTGTAAACACCTCACTTATAATAGCAGTCTAACGTATAGAGTTTCATAGAGAACGTGACTCATCATGTTGAAACGACTAATCAGAGAAGCAAAGCGAAGGGTCTTTTTCATCACAATATTAAAGTAGCAAACATCGTTAACAAAAATTTGATACGCGTCTTGCTCACCGAAGAAAACGGAAGCGATTCGAAGTAACTTTTAACAATTATTTTCAAATAAGCATTATAATCGATGTTAGAAAGAGGGACATAGGTAATTGTAAATAAATTATCTCGAACAATGGTTTCGATAACTAGACGGATTGTGGAAAGACATTTTCGCTGTAGACTAGATAGGTGTACTGTACTCATGAAGGGGAAGTTAGATACAATTATTTACAACCGCCCTTTGTGTAGCAGAGCACTAATAATAAATGTCAAGTATCCAGGAATAAAATCGATAAAGTCGCGGTAATAGTAGTGGTAGTAGAACATAAGGACAAGAAAAGGGATGCTCCTCAATTACATTTTCCTGTTTATACCTAACATAAATGGCTGGGGATTCAGAATGTGTCGCCTTGAAGTGTGCACTTTGCTCGGTATGCGGGCAGACTATTTGGAAGGCGCCATAAACGAGGAATCACGGAGAAACTACCAGAAGAATGATCTTCCAGTAGACATATGCTATTCCCATCCTAAATATTCACTTGACAAAAGAGAGCTGATACTTTGCTGTGGATGTTTTTATGATGCCGTCCTGAATCAGAACGATGAGCAAGGATTTTTATTGAAATGTCCGTATATAAACGTAAAAATATAGGACAAGAAACTGCTAAAGTGTACATCACTTTTCTATTCACATTTAGGACAATGACACGGAATAAAGTTATACGTATGTATGCTACATTGGAATATTTAGGCGGTAACATAAAACAATTTGCAAATAAATATTTTTATTCACATTATATAATTTATTCAAAATTAAAAAGTTAATATTAATATATACATGTACATATATGTACATAAGTATACAGGGTTTTCAGAAATTCAAAGATAATCGTCATGTAAGGCGATTCTATTATTAATTCTGAGTCGACAATCCTAATACAAAAATATTTTATTTCCATTTGTTAAGCCATATGAATTGCTTAAAAGAAGCGTAAATTTGGCAACATGGTACAATATTATTCTGGGCCAAAGTTGTTATATGTATTTTAACGTAAGAAAGTAATTAAAAAATGTTTAGTAAAGTAAAATATTGGGATAAAACGATTAATTACACCAACGTAGTGTTGCATAATT
The DNA here is from genome assembly GCA_031893035.1 of Dermolepida albohirtum. Lineage (NCBI taxonomy): Eukaryota > Metazoa > Arthropoda > Insecta > Coleoptera > Scarabaeidae > Dermolepida > Dermolepida albohirtum. The sequence continues at coordinate 144,160 of JAVIWB010001201.1, forward strand.
TTATTTGACAGTTACTTTCCCACGGAAAATTTCAAAAAGTTCAAAGTATTTTTAGTCGCACATTTTCAACATTGATGTTTCCGTCTATCTGAACGATTGACAATTTCTGTATTAGGATTATCGACTCAGAATTAATCATAGCATGTCCTACTTGACGATTATTCATGAATTCGGACTAAAAAATAGACGTCGAATAGCAGGTTCAAACACCAAACAGTCAATTTAAGTATATGTAATGCTTCTTCATGCATTACTTCTGGCTGATTTTCAAACCAAATATGACAGTTTTGCTTATTCACAAAACCATTAAACCAGAAGAGAGTTGCGTGGCTAAAGATGACTTTCTTATGATATTCGGGATCATTTTTTATTCCCTAAAATGCAATTACTGAATCTGTGACACAAAAAATGATAGTTTGGTTTAAGTTTTTGAGTGAGAAAAATGATGTAAGTATATTGGACAAGATATTTTCGCAAAATTCACTACAAACTGGTGTTGAAAATGCTCAACTTCATAAACACACTGACTTACAGTTATAATATTCCCTTCGCTTGTTGCACTTTTTTGCCTCATTGGCACGGGAACGTTATGAAGTGAATATGTAGGTTCGAACTTTTGCACAAGACGTTGCATATGCCAATAAAAAAAATGACGTTGCTACATATTTTATTGTTTTTCACTCCCCCTTATCCTAATACTGCTGCTTTTGTTCAAAGACATGACGGCAAACATTCTTTGAGAGTTTCTTCAAAATCTCATCCAACTCACTTTGAAACCACCGTCCTAGGTTTTTTTTTACTAGAGGGTATGTACAAAATTCACATGGGGCTATTTCCGTATTACACCGAGAGTACGGTAATGGAATTTTACTGTTTAAGAATTCCGTCAAAATAACCTCTAGCGGGTGAAGCTTTCGAATCAGCTCAAGCAGTTGCCTAGCTATGTTATCAGTAACTATCGCGAGACGTCTTTATAATAATTGGGGGTTACTGCAGCGCAATGCTGGAATCTTGGTACCCCCATGCGATCAAAAAATGTTATGTCCATAGCTATAAAGGTAGATATTTGAGTGCTTTTTGTAGGAGTGAACCTCTTTACATAGCAATAGTCTTCCGTCATTCTTCACTGTTTTTCTTGAATTTGCTGTTTCCAGTACTCAGCAAACGCAAACGGCATGTTTAAATGTTTGTGTAAAAGGTTAAAGCATTTCCAAATGATATTTCCGAAATTAGCTAACGTGGATCTGCACGAATATTACTGCTGCAATGTTAATGATTGCCTAAATTAGCAAACTAGAAGCAGATAGACCGCGTGACCATATTTAAACTTTTTATGCCACCGAAAGCAAGCAGACCTTGCCAAACTCAAATATATAATTTATGATAATTGTTTTACAAAATGAAAGAAATCTATCTGGATATTTTCTGTTTCTTAGCGTTTTGTAGCTAATCGCACATAGGACCGTAATAAATTAAGTCCTAATCCTTACTTAAAGATCCTAGTATATGCATTATTTTGAGATAAAAAATTATAACAAAATTGCATATATTATACCATTACCTTGCAATAGTTTGTAATAATTTTTTTGCAAATATATGAACACCGATGTTACTTCATACAAATGTTTGCAAAAACCACGTAGAAGGGCGGACAATGGCTAAGAAATTAAGAACCTAGGTTTTATTGGGCATTTTTTTTCGTTTAAACGCAAATCATACATTTCTTTGATTATTATAAATTGTGCAATAATGACATATGTAATATTAAAACAAAAGAAAAATATTTTCGTCTAGCTGTTTCAGATCTCAAAGCAGTAATAATTTATAAAGCTGCTACAAAAAAGCATCGTAACATGTATTTGTATAGCATTGAGAATGGAATTGCTGTCCATTGGTATTATATCATATTCTATTGTTTCATCCGCTTTATAGGTGTAGTTATCTTGTAATAGCCGCAATAAACCACATTTTCGATTACCGTGTTTATGCGTACTTATACATTAAATACGAAAGAAATCAGCTAACATTGTCGTAAGTAGAAGGAAATGCTAAATTTTACAAAAAAAAATTTCTATCAACAGTACAATATGTTCGAAATTATACATACACAGATTAAAAATATTATAAATTTTTCCCATATAAAATTATAAGGAAGTATAATACAAATGTAAATTTGTACATTGTTTACCAAAAATTTATAATATGAAGGGACCAAAAAATAAATCACAATTTCTCAAAACATTGAATCTTGTATGTCCGAAAAAGTTAACACTTCGTTAAAGTATTAAAATATAAAAATCTATGACAAATCTTTAAAATACGTTGTATAAAAATACATAGAAAGTAATATAAGGAGTATTAGATTAATAATAATTTATATTTATTTATATTTTAATTATTTAACATAATACGAAACTAATATCTTTCTGAACGCTTCTAATGATCTGTATATCACATAAATAACGGTCAATAACAAGAGGAAGTGCCAAAATTAAAATTATATGAAATAAATAACAAGGAAACTTAAGCTAAGTAAATTAAATAGTTTTAACAATCTAAAAGTGAGTTAAATATAATTTGCTTTCTAATCTAACCCAATCGATCTGTTTTCACCAATATAATAATATATAGAGCTCATAGCTATAGATTGTAATTTACGTACCTTTTAGCTATGGATATTTCCGTAATTATCAGGTTATGTTCGAATAGTTAAACGTGAAAGTACGCGGTTCCACCTGGGATGGACAGCTTCTTGGTCTGTTAATGTTCAACGAAATCATCGGACTGTTCTCTTCGCGTTAACAGGATTGCAAGATGGTTAGAAGGAATTCACTAATTCACTATTCATTGGTTAAGGCGCGAAACTCTAGAGATGTTCTCAAAATATTAACTTTTACAAGTAGATTTTAATGATATTAGAAACTTCACTCTGTTTGTTTAATGATTTATATTGTTAATTTGTATTAATATAATTCTAGCAAGTGTCTTTTTTGTTCAATTTTTACTTCACATTTTTTAATACTGTCAAACGTATATGCTTGACATTGTAAAATAAGATGCTTCAATATTGTATTTGTGACCAACTTCAAAAAATTAAAACTACAGTGTTAAAAAGAAATACCATTAATTAATAACCAAAACAGGTCTCATAAAATGCACTATTTAGAATTAAAATAAACAATAATATATTAAAATACAAGTTTCATAAGACATGATTTTTCCACAAAAGTTCAAATTCTAAGAGAAAAAGAATGTTCAAAATATAGTAAATTTGAATTATTTCGCTTAAAAGTTGGAAGTATTAGTTTTATTTGTAGTAGTTGGTGATATTGACATTTGAAAGTTCAGGAATTATTAGATTTCATTAACATTACTTATACATTGTTTAAAAATATAAATATAACATAGACACAAATATATATTGCACTCCATTTTAAATGTGCTTAAATGTATTAAAAAAGAACTAATAAGATATCTACTCCGGTGTTCAATAATCCAATATTGGAAAATGAAAGAGTTAAACAAATTCTTTTCGATACTGTTTTAAGTTTCGTAATAACTTCATTATCAATGTACAATAGACAAAATATATTTATGATATTTGTAAAATTTAATATTAGACTAGTTTTTTATATAAAGTGTTACCAAAACGTCAAAGTATGAAATAATACAACTGCCATAAATCTTTAGAAGTAAATTATCAACTAAAAAGAACTGCCGTTAATTTGTTCAAATGCAAATTAAATGATAAAATTTCAATAATGTTCTGATATAAAATTTAATAAATATACGTGCCTGCTTCTTAAGCTAATTAAGGACATTCTAGAACGTAAAGTTAAATAAATGTTTATTTACTGTATTTTGTTTCGGTGGGTGGTACAATGAAATTCACGGTAATAATCCGAAGAAGACGTTACCGATATACATCAGCCAAACGTCATTAAGGATAATGTGCATTTACCAATGAAACGTGGGGGGCGAAGTTACGGAAACAGCATTAGCATTTCCCGGGCAGGCTCCGATTTGGCGGCTTGTGTTCTCGTTAAGAGAGCGTCCGACCGTTGATAAGCGATTCGTAACGTTTCCTGAAAAATGAATGCAGATTGAATTCTTTACCCAGCCACTTTTGCCTCCGGTCTATGTATCTTTATAACGTTGACGTTGGCTACGGGATTTTCGACTTTCTCGACTCTGGTCCGACAATTGTTCTTATTATAATGCACTGACGCTTTCATACATTAATAGTGCCGCCATTTACGGTCAATATATTTTGCTAATAGAAACGTTTTACGGATAAACAAGATCAACTGGTACAATAGAAAACAAAACGAAAAGGTTTTGACATTATTTATGTTAAATAAAAATGTGTTTATTTACTAACAAACAAATAAAGTAAGCCCAAATACAAAGGAAAAGGAAAAATTATATTTTTAGAAATAGATAAGCAATTCGACTTCTTAATGTTTATCTACCTATTTACCTGCCCAATACAATCATATAAATTTTATTTTACTTTACTTTTAGATAAAATAATCAATTAACTCTTTTCCACAATAATATTCTTTATACGTATTTCGACAATTAAGTTGTCATCATCAGCAGATAATTAATCACAATGTCGCACCTAGAACCATGGCAAAATTCGCACAAAAACTAAATCCGTACTAGACTTACACCGTCGAAAGCCAAACATGCACTATAAATTCGTTTTACATAGTTTGTGTACGAAAATTGTTGTGAGAAGGCGTTATATTAACCTTAATTGATTAATTTAATCAACCACAGTCTCTATCAAAAGTTACTGACAATAAAAAGATTAAAAATAAATTAGGAGGGATTTATTCTCAGTGCTAAATCTAGTTTAGTAGAACATAATATTTCATACTGAATATTAAACACAACATTTTTGGAGGTATTTCTCATTAAAGTCAATATAACCTTGCATTCGAAAGAAATAGTTTTAAAAATATTCCTTCCATATGTTATTCATTTATCATTTGATACCACTGGGCAACTTCACTGGAACTATACAGTGGATGACCCATGAATTCAAAATGTCTTGTTGACATAGACAGTCCACTGTTTGAGCAACGATCTGTAGGCAAGTGTTACCATGATGGGGTATTACTGTTCTTTTTAGTAAATTATGCCCTATTATTATTATCCAGGACTATGTCCAGTGATACTGAAAAATTTCGTTGTTAAATGTTTTTAAGAAAACTTTGGTTCAAGCAGATTCATTTCGAAAACACGCTAGTGGGTTTTCGACGGTTGCATAGATAGATTCCACTTTCATCTATTGCTAAAAGTGGAAAACGTACGTGTGAGGTTTAGGAAACGACTTTGCACCAGTGGACATGAATTGTCCTTCAGCTAGTTTTAAGTTACAGACAATCCAATGTACATATATACATATATCTTTTCTAAACCCATATCGCAGTTATTTAAATCAAGCTAACAGGGTCGTCCTCAATCATGCAGCGTATAGTTGTTGTTAGTGACAATTGTTTTTTAACACCCTGTAAGAAGATCCGCGACTAAAGCGCTTATTTAACATGATGATTCATCAAAACATTCTTGTCGTCTTCTTTCATGGTTAAAGCCAAAAAATGTTATTGAACTCAAATGAATATAACTTGAAAGCTCTACAACACTTTTATTAAAGTTACGACAGATTAACTTTGAAAATTTTCCGGGCCCTATTACACCTTATCAAATTTGGTTAGCCAGCAATTTTATCTAAATTAAGGAATCACTCCCATTACGATCTAGCTGGTGTCGCCTATACCTTCTTTTTTGATGCGCCTTGGCAATAGAAAATTTATTAGTTTGGCCATGTCCGCGTGATCCACAGTGTTCTAATCTGGGTTCACTACTCTTTGTCTTTTTCATAAACGACCTTTTAAAAGTGTGTCCTCACATTCTAACCTTTTCTGACGATATAAAAATATATTCTAAAATTCCTAGATCATATTACGGACTAGTGTAACAAATTTTTATAAAAACTGAATATCGATAAGTGTTGCGTTGTTACCTATAAGAAGAATACTACTCCACTTCTATTGGATTATAAAGTCGTCGACAAAATTTTGACCAGACGCTCAGTTTTCAAGGATTTAAGAGCCGCTTTTGGTTCACAGTCTACATTTCGACCACATATTGATGTATTATTTGCTTCTTTATGAAAATCTCTTGGTTTTCTTATACGAATCCCAAAATACTTTAGAGGTCCCAATCCTTTAAAGTCTCTATTTTAGTTAGAAACAATATCGAATACGCTGATATTGTATGGTAACCCATCCATAATTCTCACTGTATATTGCTGGATCTGATTCTCAGAAGATCCACGAGATACCTACTTTATAAAATAGCACCTATTAGAACTAGTCGACCTGAATTGCTTGTGGAGCCTAGTAGATAACAAAATGGATGGCGAATTATAACCGTCAAATTTCTCATGTCTAAAGAGTTTCTGTCAAGTATGAGAGCACTTTCCATCTACTAACTATTTTCGTGTAACATGGCACTAACTACAATATTATGTTAAAATATACACACACTTTTCACATATGTTTTTCTTTCAGTTTAATTGAAAAATTTGTTTTATATGTTCTTTTTATAATTTACTATAGCTGCGTAATTGTTGTTTATTTTTATTATTTTTCTGTACATGTGTGTAATACCTATTTTACAATCAAAGCAAATTAATGTTTGAATAAGTATTTTTTAATAAATTAAAGCATTTTTTCATATGTGTCCTTTTCTTTAAATGATAAGTACAAATAATAACATTCTAACGTCACTTCTTTAAAATAATCTGACATCGGGTCTCATTCTCCATGTCAACGTACATAAGTGGAATGCATACATGTGAAAAATTCGATCAAATTCCTATCGGTGTATATGGTAGACCACACAATAGATAATAGAAGGATTATCATTAAAACTCCTTTGAAATACGTTACTATTCATTGAATGACCTCTAAATGACGTATCTATTATGTTAAGAAGAAGCTTTTGTCGCTCAACACTGAATAGCCAGGCGCGTCTTTTTCATTCGTTCACTGTCTTAGTTCGGCGTTAACAAAATATTTGTGGAAGTTGACGGGTCCGTCTGGCTTGATACGGTTACCGACAATTATCGTAACCACCCTGCAGCGCCAATGAGTCCGACAATAACATTATTTATGAGTTTATGACTTGTATATGGGTGGTATTTTCGGCTGGTATAATATACGTTTGGGGTAAAAACTGCCGAAATACAACAATGTTGCGACTTGCAGTTGCTCTTTTGAATCGAATTGATTACTGACAATATACTTTCAAAGTGAAAGCAAAAAATAATAAATATCTTTACCTAAAAGTTAATGTCATAGAACAAATTTCCTTTTTTTATTGTGTTTTGTTGAAGCGTTCAATGAATGTCTTACAATGTATAAAGACTTTATAAATTTAATAAAATTACGATAAATGTTCTCTGTGGAAATTCTTAAACATTTTCTTTTAAAAAAATACTCTTGTTTATTTACAAGGCAACCTTCGTTCCCTATTTGTTTTCTCAATATTTTTATGTATATTAATGCATCTAGTTTAATTAAAAGAAATAATAAAGGTAGAATCTCATGTTATAATAATGTTTATTGATATAAATAATAAATATAAAATAAATTAATATGATGATAACTAGTAAAATGTTTTGTAAGAACCGTAATGTAACAGTCGCAACATAAAAACGGATATTATCTTGCTGGAATGTGGCAATATTTACCCCTTAGTATATGGTAAAGCGAATGGTTTTAGAACTTCGTAAATGTACTGTCAATAATTATACATAAACATATAATTTTTCACGATGGGAAATTTTAATGAAATTTTAATTTCATTCGTAATTGTACCTTTGAGTACGAGGGTGGTCCCAGAAGTACTCGACCCAACAAAGAAAACATACAAATTTTGGAAAGAAATATATTTATTTTTTAACATAATTTCCTTTCAGCTCTATACACTTTTCTCAGCGATGTTCAATAAGTTCAATACCCTTTTTATAATAAGAACTGTCTTGCTCCTCCAAGTAGTCATTAACTACCGACATCACTTCTTCATCGTTGGAAAATTTTTGACCACTGAGCCAGTTTTGCAAGTTTGGGAACAGAAAAATAGTCTAAGGGGGCTAAATCTGGCGACTAGGGTGCATGAGGTAGCAATGTAAACTTTAATTTATTAATTTTGGCCATTGCAATAACGGATTTGTGAGCTAGTGTATTGTCTTTATGAAACAACACTTTTTTCTTAGCCAAATGCGGCCGTTTTTGCTTAATTTCTTCGCTCAAACGTTGCAATAAGTTCGCATAATATTTGCCGTTGATAGTTTTCCTTTTTCAAAATAGGCAATGAAAATTATTCCACGCGCATCCCAAAAAACCGATGCATGACCTTGCCTGCAGATGAAACGGTCTTCGCCTTCTTTGGTGCCGGTTCTCCCTTTTGAGTTCATTGTTTTGATTGTTCTTTTGTCTCGGGTGTGAAGTGATGGACCCATGTTGCATCCATGGTTATGAAACGGCGTAAAAATTCTGCTTCGTTGCTGTGAAACTTCACTAAACACTCAGTTGAAGATACTGTTGTAGTCCGAGTGCGAGCAAAAACGGCACCCATCTTGCACATAGCTTTCTTATGTCCAAATTTTCAGAAAATATGCGATTGGTCGACCATTGCAATGCTCGTCTTGTAAGCTCGTACGGCCTAGTTTAAACTCTGCTACCCAATATTTCACTGTTGTAAACGAAGGAGCAGACTCACCCAGAGTAGAATCCAGTTCAGCTTTTATATCGGTTGGACTGAGGCCTTTCAAATGAAAGTATTCTATTACGTAACGATGACCAATTTTCTCCATTTTTACAAATTCACTGAAAACGTTCACTATTGATGGCTGCCAAACAAATACTAAACAACGTGGCGTCTTCAAACTTGAATATATGCTTTATAGAATGTGTACTTTCTAATACAGTGATATTTTTCAAACAGCTACCGCCATCCCTAGGTCAGGCCGGGTACTTATGGGATCACCCTCGTGTTTAAATGGCCTCAAAGAAGCTCTAAAGTCCTTCTCCCTATACCTATTTCGCCCTGAACCAACAATCCTCTCGTAAGTGCCCTCTCACGTTGTACGGAAGAATTAAAAACTCCGTCTTTCCTCTGAGATTGAACTCGTCTACGACCACCAAACTCTCACAAGACCCATGAAAAAAAATATTTTATTTGTTGGAACCCATTTAAATGTTAAATAGTATGTTTACGAATGTTAGGGAACCATTCGCTTTACCAGTGCTCGTTATCATGTTGCGACTATATTACGATCCTTGTAAGAGTCCAACATCAATATTTTCAATTCCTGCCCAGTCACCAGACATATCGCCTATAAAACATGTCTGATATATAATAAGTCGAAAGGTCGCTGTACTTTCTAACCATTACAACTTACAACATCTACATGATGATGGAATATGAAAAGTCGAAAGATTGCTCTACTTCCTAACCCTCCAATGAACTTATAACAGCTACATGATACCCTGATTGGAATGAGTTTCCGCAGAAGTCCATAAACCATCTTATTAGAAGCCTACTACTACAATAATAATTACATGCGATAGCGCGTTATCGTAGTGAAGCCACTTTTTAATCAGTTCATGTCGTTTTCTTTAATTGACGCAAGACTTCTTTATTATAATTGACAGTTCCTGTAGTTCCATATAAAACTCTATGCGTATACACCATTCCTTGTAATCAAAAAAAATTTATGACCAGCCACTAATTTTTAGTTGCCTGCCTTTTTGTACCAATTGCATGCTTTGTTGCTTCATTTCTCATTTTTATAATTTCCTTCTATCCTTTCTTAACTTAATCTTAAACACACTATTTCCAGTATTCGCAAATTGTTGCTTTATCCGCTTTCCAATCCGATGTAAGCAAAGGCGCAATGCAATGAGCACAAACTCTAGACGTACTTAATTGTTTATGTAAGAGGGTAAATGTACTTCCAACTAATATTTCAAAGATGTTAGAAGGTTGAATATATGGGAGTAATTACTGTTTCAGTGTTAATAGTTTTCTGAGTACACTAATTATAACACCTAGACCACTAGCAACTCGCAATTCTCCGACAAACTCTTTATGCTAACGAAAATAACCAGATCTTTCCATAAATGTTTTCCAAACACTGTAATAAATTCAGCCTTGCTCTTTGTTAAAAGACTCATATTTACGCACAAAATTGAAAATTCACAATTGCTAGGTATAGCAAATTTAATAAACTTACAAGCAATGGAATGTGTGGGTTGTAATTTTGCCATGCTGACCTTAATACCAATAGAATACAGTCAAATAATACAATAAGTAATTAATAATTATTATATCCACACTGTTGGTGTAAATAAAGAAATGAAAAAAGGTTAAATTACTATCTGGTTTTTGAGAATCTGTTTCTTCTGTATTTACTCATCACTTCGTACATTCTCTGATTACAACAAAGATAAACGATATTGAACTTTCGACATATTGCCCCGCCCGTAGTTGCATAACACATAATCTTTCTCCGTTATCCAGCCGTTTGCGTTATTATTTTCTATTACAATGTACTGTATTTTTCTTGTTCATGTCAAAATCCTAATTTCAATAAAGCATATCATTGAATTTTTATTAAAACAAAAACTGAATGTATTTGTATATCGATTCTAAATTTTATAATTTAATTAATATCTAGAAATATTAAAAATGACTAGAAGAATTGTAAAATTAAAACTAAATCTATAAGATGATAAAGAGAGTGTATCCTCTTCGTGACTTTTAAAAGCTAATTTAAATTACAAATTTTTAAATAACATACATTACATTTTTTAGAACAAAGTATACTAGATTTTAAATATTTAGATTCCAGGAGTAGACAACCAATCATACTTTCAAGTTAAAAACAAAGATATTTATGTTCATATATGTAGAAATACATTTTGAACTTCGGAATACAAACATTCTCTTTTATCAACCTTACATTTTCCATTTCTAAGTATATTAAAAATAACGTTTTAATATCTACATAAAAATATTTTACAAAAACGCAGTTCAAAAGGTGTTAATCCTATTTATTGAGATATAAAATAAAATACCATGGAATGTTTAATACAAATTCTTGAATACAACCTATTAATGATTACGTTTTATAAACTTGTAAATTAAACAGGAAGTGAAGAAGAAAAGAGTATGTACATGGAACCGGAAAATCTAATAAAAAGAGATAGTGCAGGAGCTTGACAACACCAATCTTTGTGAGTAGAAAGTCAGTGAGAGAATACAAAAGAGATTTTTTAAATATTTAGATTTGTTAATTATAATGTTATTTCTATGCCATGATTATAATTTTTCAGGATTTAGAAGAGATTTTACAATTTTAACTCAACTGGCTATTAATAGGTGGTGAACCTAAAATCTCGTTTTTGAATGTCCTAAATTATGTCGTTGCCTCTGTTTTGACGATGGATAAAAAAATCCAACCACCATCTAGTGGCAATTAAATGCGAAAAAACACAACAACAACAGTTTCTTCGGAGAAGTTCGGTAATGTCGATTCTCATTTTTTTTTCTACAGCATGTAATGTATTATAATTATGGTGAGAACTTCAGATTTCTTTTCAATATATTTTCACATAGTATAGTCTAATAAGTAGATTTGATCGAAATTGACTTTGTATTGTGCATTATTTTGTAAAATCTTGAATATTTTCAAACAAAATTTAATCCAATTATTTCTATATTGCTCCTAAGAAATTTTGTAGTTAAGCTGATTTGACATAATCTAAGCCCGAACAAATAAACTGAGCGCGTGCATTTTACAGGATCGACATGTCATTTTAAGTAACGTCAAAAACGCCTCAATCACACGATAATAATTTTTTTCAAAATGTGAAAATTATCGTGCCATAAGACCTCCCATGCATCAAAAAATATTGACAATCATTCAAATGACAATTACTAAAGTGACCGGAAGAACTAACAGAAAATCAATTTGAATTCAGAATGAATTCTGGTGGAAGGTAGGAATACACTCAGACTATTGAGAAAAGAACAAGGAAAGATAAACCAAACACATATGGCCTTTACTGATATGAGTAGAAGAGACCTTCGAGCGATCTAAATTATTCGAAATACTGAAGGCAATATTCTAGTCTTAACTACAAGGACAGGTGTATTACCTATGTGTTATGTAAAAAAGAGAAAACTATTATAAAATTAGGAGATCTAATCAGGGAAGCGAATATTAATGAAGGTGTGCGTCAGGTATATTCGGTTGCGTCAATAATGTTCAATATTTACAGTTAAACATCAATAAACTAAATACGGAAATATATATGGGAGTCGAGAAAACAGCTTTGCTGGTCGAAGCAGAGAATGATCTAGAAAAAGTTTTAAATGTCATGGATAGTACACTAAAACAATATAATAAGAAAATTAATTTTTACATAATACTAATTACCAAAAATACTAGTATGCACAAAAACTCCATGGGAACCAATATCAATTGGTATAGGAAATAAGATGACAAAGGAAGTAAAAGATTTTCAATAACTGGTGGAGCGCTTTAGAAATAATAAAACAACTTACAACAAGAAAAACTATCATTCTACAAGAAGAAGAAGACGTTAACTTCAGATGGAATATGAATAAAAAGAAAACAACGTTTAAGAACATTCATCTACAGCATTGCTTTATAGGCATGTGACAAGGTTGCTAGTTAAAGAGAGAAGAAAGCTTTCGAGATGTGGTGTTTCACAAAAACGTTAAAAGTCAGATGAATAAATCAAATAAGAAATGGCGAAGTGTTAGCACTATTTCATGTGCTAAGTGCAGAAGGGAACTTACTTATAGGACATATTCTGAGAAATAAAAGTCTACTAGAAACAATAGCGAATATCCACCCGCTGGCTACGAATACAGTACATTATTCGAATCATAGACGACGAAAAATGTGAAACGTACAGACAAATAAAGAGATTAATGGTGGACAAAAGAAAATAGTAATTTCTTGTATTGAACACAACCAATCAAAAAAATCGATAACCTTGATGATGATGAGATGATCAAAATAGAATTAGCTTTAGAATTACTTGCTTGAATATTGAGAAAATTGTTAGGAATTGAATAAGTATATTTCATCTGGCTCATAAACTTCCGCGGTCGTTGTTCATACTTTCTCCATCTTGGCTTCCAGACCGGAACTGCGTCTTTGATAGTTCTGGTACCGACGTTTCCTCACCCCTTTTATGGGACATTTTCAGGGTTTAACTAAGACTAGTGTAAGTTTGTGGTGGATGGTTTCATATAGGGATATTGGTTACGCATTAATGGAGCGTTACGGTTCTGGTTGAGTAGTTGGGAGATACAAGATTGTCAGCGTTGTATAGAGCGTAACCGTCATCACGGTTTAGTTTATAAGGGTGTTTAAAGATCTCTATTACAGATTTTTCGGACATAATAATGACTAGTGTGAGAGGATTTTAGTAAAGTTGAACTGGATATGGTGCCCGGTTTCAAGCCTATGCTCAGCAACGCTCATGGTCTGAAACAAGAGTGCCGACAGAACTCTTTGTTTCGTTAATATATACACTGCCACACGAGCAAAGGATCCTGTACACACCAGATGATTCTTAGAGAAACACGATCTTTTACTAAAAATGTGTCTGAAAGTTTGGAATGGGGTTTTTAAGAAGAATTCTACTTTACAGAAATTGTTGTTTAAATAGTCATTGGTAATGTAACTTAATTTTTGTGGGAGAGAATCAGATCAGATATATTGAAACCTCTTTGGACTAAGGAGTTGATGACGCCTTTCTCTTTGAGCGGGACGATGATGAGAAAGGGCGTTTAGATACCAGTCAGTGTGTTTGCGGTAAACTGAATGTCCTAGTGAACCATTGAGACGACGATTTACGAAGGCGTCTAGGAGAAGGACAAGGAACCTTCTGATTCAGCCTCCATGGTAAATCCTATAGAATATTATACAATTCCTGATTATTCATTCATTACATTTTGTTATTGTTCAAATTCGTAATGGCTGAAAAATTATCCGGATGTATCTACCCTAATTTTAAATGCACAATGCCGTTATCTCTGAAACTATAAGTCTTGAAAGAAAGATGCTTACTAAAAATGGATGTTAATCATGTAAATGTTTGTTCTGTACAGACAGCAGATCTACCTCATGTGTTGGAAGTATTAAATCCAACGGATTATTATTATTATAAAATTTAGAGTTGCATAAAAATACTCAGTACCTTCACTATAATCGCATCGATGCTAACACGAGTTCGGTATCAATGTATAGGCTAATATTCTTGGCAGTTGTTTAGTTGGGTTGAATCTCTATTCAAATTGTCTCACTTGCTCGACTTCCTTGACTTTCTAGCAAGAAATACTGCTGATATTTAGAAGGTGTACATTCCCCAAATATGTCGTCCAAGACTACACAAACATTCAGTAACGTATGAGTCGGGGGAAAGGAATCAGTTGCATGGTCCCTACCTTTATTGTATTTTACTTTATTTTTTGTATTAATTTATAAAGAGATCTGCTGGTACATTTTCTGGTTGTGACTCCAAAGAATGTTTAGCAGTAAGAGTTCACCAAAACATGCTTCGGAAATGAAAATACGTATTACTCTAGTTCTTTTATATTTATTTGAAGACATCTTTTGAATTTAGAGAGTATTTGCTGGCACGTCTACTGGCTGTAACGTAAAAACCCCAAAGAATGCTTGTCCTTTCTAAAAGCGTTCAACGAAATATACTTCGATCATGAAAATAAGAAAATTGTCATGTTTGAAAAATAAATAAAGTTATTATGGACATTATTTACAGTATTCAATTACAATGAACTTTCGTATCCAGTTTTAGCTCAAAAATAATGGCCTTCTGGATGTAAGTTGTCTGTTAAAAGTTTGTTTATTATAGATATCCTACATGACCTCTAAGTTTGTAACACTTATTCATTAAAACTTTGTTGTTGATTAATCTTTATAAGGTGACAATAGTAATGGCAAAAGAATACCGATGAACTACTAAAATATTTCGCTTTATTAACAACTTTTCAGTTTAAAAAAAATATAAGACAACTGACCTGAAATTTCCATGAAAGCTCTAAAATCCCCGGTCATCGATCCATACGTTTGTATTTGACTCTGGACCTAATTTGATGTAATTTGTGACAAATGTACATGTCAATAAGAGTTCAGCGAACTTAAAATCCTGACGCCTGAGAGAATAATCACCTAATAAGTCTATAAATCCTTTTATAATAGCTTTCATTTTAACTTGATCCATTTTGAAATAAACGCAAACACTAACACGTATTAAAATTGTCTGGAACATTTCTTAACACTGCTAATAATACTAAAGCATATTCTGCCACTTACAGACCGGACAATATATCATGGAAAATGGAAAATCAGAAACCAGAAATAGTAAATATATAAAATTGAATCAATTGCAACGATATATTCCTCCAAAATTGCCTAAACTATTCTTGCCAAAGATGGAAAAGACAACTAATTTATGCCAGATATTTTACGATATGACAGTTATATATATTTATTAGCTACGCCGAACAATACGTTCAAAATGATTCGAAGAGAATTTTATACTGGTCTGGGCAGAGAATTTATAGGACATATAAGACGAAGATACGACATCTAGAGTAGGACCGTCAACACAATCTCGCAAATCAAGGCCCGTAAGAACCTTTGAAACGTTTGTATACGTGCTCGAAAAAACCCAAGGTAAAAAATCACGTGCAAATAGTGTGGCTAGGATATCTACAAGGATCATTTCGTGTTACGAATTACACGAGATATTCGGAAAAGTAAATAATGGAAATTTAGTTACGTTTTGAGTACGGAAGAGAATAACACCTTTTCAGTGACTAAAATATGTTCATGAACAAATATCCTGGTCAGACCTTTTATATACAGATATGGTAGACGAAATTCGACATTAATTAGAACTATTATATAGATACCTAACGAGGATACATGTATGTCCTCCTTATTTCCGTTAGCACCTAGAATAAACAAGCGCTGTCCTTCATTACATATTAGTCTAGAACGTACACGTGTGTTGAAACATTGGTCCATAGAAGTATAATTTGTTTGTCTCGAGCCGCTATATAGTATGTTCTTACGTAAATATCATTTTTCAGGAAATGTGAGTTACGTATAAGATAAATTTTGGCTTATTCGTATTATATTTTAAGTACATATTATTGTTCAGTTTCGGAGAAGAGAAAATATGAGGTTAAATGTCTCTTAATAAGTTTTGGCGCTAATTCTCATTCGTTTATATATGAAAAAACAATACCTTCCTCTTTCGTTCAAACATACGAATGTACGAACGAACGAACAAGGGCGTGTCATCTCGCTAAAATCGGTAACAAAGTTACCATTGCGTAAATAGACAAACACTTTAAAATCTTGGCGAATAGCCATTAGGTTAAGGTTAGAAGAACTATTCAAATGTTGATAACACCTTGTTTACTACGCGTTTCAAGGAATTCACCTCTCATCAGGTAAACTTGTGGACGAACGATTCTTTGTGGGCCTATCGTACCATTTGGATATAGAAAAATGATGAACGATAAGCCCACAAAGGATCGTTCTTTAATAACACAAGTTTGTGTAAGTATGTACAGTATATTTTCCCCTCCCGACAATAGACATCCCTAATCAATGGACAGTTTCTGATGCACCGACCGTCAGTATACTATTTGCTATATAACAATATCTCTCACCAAAGAACATTATTAACAATGGACACAGACAGTAATATACATCCACTACAGTAAATTTAAATGAACGTATATTTCCTTACAATGGACATTAGTACTTCTTAAAATTCATATTTTGGAATAAGATTAATTTTATTGCCTACAGAGGTATATAAAAAATTTATTGTAATTCCAATAATTTCTAAACATAATGACATATTTTAATATAATAAGTGCTGTAATGATGGTCTTTGGTTTATTATATGTAATTACATAAATATAAATGTATAATAATTATGACCGTTCTAACATTGTTAACAATGGACATGGACAACATATAACTAAAGCAAGTAATAAGTGCAACTGTAATGATGGTCTTATATAAAACAGCTATAGCTTTTATAGCTTTCAGTTGATATTTAGTGCTCTAACAAGTTAGATGTTTTAGTATTCGTACAAGTAATATGGCTACGAAAAAGAGAAGCAATTTAGAAGAAAAAGTTGATGTTACTCAGTGTGTAGAGAAGAATAAAGTTAGTGTGAGACTGCTTGCAAAAAGATTCTGTATCGGTAAAAGTCGAGGGGGCGATATTTTGAAAAACAAAGTTGATATTAATAGATGGTTTGCTGAAAATGGAAATTCACAGCAAAAGGGGAAATTTGTGAAAACAAAAGGAGCTGCACTGGATTAAATAATGTATGACTGATTTTGCAAAGTGCGCCCTAAGAATATTCCATTGTCCGGTAAAATAATAAGGGAAAAAGCTCTCGAAGTTCCACAAGAGCTAAATTATTAATTCGAAGCTTCAAGTGGGTGGTTTGACAAGTTTTCTCTGCGACACAACATATAGCTTCAAACAATTTGTGGTGAAGCCGTCGCAGTAAATGTGGATGAAATATCTGAAGACATTTGCAAGGATATAGACTCCAGTGCTGAAGTCGATGTGCCACTGTCAGAACTTTGTAAATCCTATCCTGACATATTATTGTATGCACAAATTGATGATAATTTACACACCGAGAATCCCGATATTAACGTACAAGAGTGTGTCCGTGAATTTCAAAACTGTACCATTTTACGTAATAGCGACAGTGAGGATGATGATGCTAATATTTCAGAAACTAAAAACATTAATGAAGCTTATGAAAAGCTAAATGACATCTAAAGCTTCTTTTTTTTGTCTGGCCACATTACTCAAGGAGAAAAAGTCGCTGAGATAGTATGCAATGTAGAAACACAAATTGTGAAAAGAAGAATTGAAAATCTAAAACAATCTGAACAATGGACAATTCTATATACACCGCTATTATCCGTTATACAGAGAACTTACTGTACTTAGTACTTATTAGAATTTCTCATACTTTTTATTTTTTCTATTCTGTATCTGCAATATACAAATATTTCAAAACGTTTTATGTAGTCCAAAATATTGCTCTTCCTCAGCTGAACAAATTACAGCATACACAATAAGTGAACGTGAGCTATTATCATACTTCCTGTTCAAATAAAGAATGAATAGGAATAGGTTCATAACAGTCAGTTGCAAACAGGTGTATATAGTCTATAAAATATGTTATGTATAAAAATGAATGGTATGGAGAAGAATATGCGGGGTATTTACTAACATGCGGCAAAAATCTGGAGGTTATTGCTTGGACTATTGTAAGATTTTTTTTGTCCTGGGATGATTTTCGAAAAGACGCCTTGTTTCAAAGATATACGGCCATAGAAGTTTTCGAAAAGAAAGCAATGCTTTATTACTTACATGTAAAGATTCTTAATCTATGACAATTACTGAAAATAACAGCTATTATTTATCTGATTTCTCAAATCTTCATTTTCCACTGGCATAGTATCCACTAATATCTTCAAAGGGTCCCATTGGGAGATCATAGGTGAAGTTCACCTCTATTAATTAAACTATCTTCATATGTTGCGTTTAAAAACTCACGAGCAACCACTCTAAAATGTGCTGGTTCACCATCGTGCATAAATTATGGTGTACTGCCCTGTGTAGTACACCATAATTTTACTTAGAGTACATTAAGAATTTAAAAAATATTAAACATTTATAGCCTTGTATTTTCTTCCGAAAATTATCCAAGAGCGAAAAAAATTTTAAAATAGTCCACGGAATAACCCACTGAATTTTTGAATGTTTAGTAAACAGATTATATAGCGTATTAATAAATCGTTTCTTGACGTATTTATTTTAGTTTTTATTCAACATACAAATGGAAAATGGAAAACAATAATAACGAAAATACTGTTGCAGAGTATAATTTTTATTATACGAGAGAAATTGATTGCATCCCCTAATAACGTTATATAGTCTTCAACATTTTTTTATTTATTTGTCAAATTTTTTGTGTTGTTTTTCGCAACGAAAAAATAAACTTTGTGAAGTTAGAACATCGCAGTGTCAACAAGTTTTTGATAAAGGAACAGAATACTACTAAAAATATTCACGAATGAATGATTGCAGTGAATGGGAACGAGGAATGAAATAGCTTCGGTAGAGGTCTGCATCCATTGGCAACAAGTCTTTTGCCTAACTATTAATAAAATTATATAAGCTTATTTAGCAAAAACGTTCATGTGTGTGTCAAAAAGAAGTCTTCTTAACAATTCGCGTGTTCACAAGGCAGCCAAAGTCCAACCCACCCTCCACGAGTGTAACATTTTGAGCTGAACCACACACGCCATATAGTTCGGATTTGAAAAGTCACTTAAGAGTCAGTGGAATGGAGATGAAATAAAGTTGTTACAAGACAGGTGGTGCAAGTGCGTTGAATTTAAGGAAGATTACGTTGAAAAATAGAATTATTAAAAGAATCGTAAGTCTACTGTTTCATTGTTGAATTGAGAACTTTTCTAGTTCCCCTCGTACAAGCGCCATCCAACTTTAAGGTTTTGTTTATTTTAGTAATCATTTAAACTCTGAATTGTATAGAATCTGGTAACCATGGAAGCTGCTCACGTACTGTATACTACTGAATCATTGTCACTGTGCGTTTCCTATATAATATTTGAAGTATGTATTCAAAACAATTAAGTGAAAATTTCTAATTACATAATAACCAGAAAAATATCTACTTTAAGAAACATATAAATATATAAATATAGTTGACGTGTTAATACGTCGAGATATTATAGATTGCACATCGTTTTAACCTTGCGGTGACACGAAAATACTATACTTACGTACAAGTCTTAGACAAGAAGTATCTACTATTTATATTTTATGAACCATTCTGACACGTACATTTACACTGCAGATGAATATATAGACTAGTTTGATGTTTGTATATTTTTGGACTCTGGCAGTAAAATCGGTGAAACAAATATTAATTAATATTCGAAATGAAATAAATTTCGAACAAAAGAAATTTCTATTAAATGCATTGACAACACGGATAGAGTTCTAGAGAGAAAAGTAGCTGTGAAATGCCGTTAGTGTGTGTTTTAACATAAGAAGGAGACAGCTAATAACATTGCTTAACAAGTTAGTAAAGGATGTATAGTGGAATTATCACGTCACTAAGGCAATGTCATAATTACGTACTCTCTATACTTCATCCATTAACTTTTATGGAATAAATTCAGTAATTCAAAAACTGAAAATATTACACAAAATCTGCTGAAAGAATTAACTAATTATTTTCGTGAAGCTGCATTTTATGTTTTATATGCTGAGTTATGACGTTATATGCATTTATTTTAATCGAATAATATTTTTAGGTAGTTTTTTTCACTGACACTAAATCTTTGCACAACTATTAAAGATCTTTATGTTTAATAGTTTCTGAGACTTTGAAAATTTTACCCATATCTTTGAACAAAATGTTTAAAATAGTGTCAAAGAGTGATCCTGACAACAGTTGCTGATTATTTGTTATTAAAACATTGCAATGTACCTCCATTAAATCTGAAAGTTCTAAATACTGCATTTGTATGATTGCCTCCGATATTCTGATACTGTGCAATTAATGTCTGCCTACGATAGGCAGCTTTAGAGTGAAGTGTGTGTCCTTCTTCACCGATTACCTGTTTCAAATTAATATTAATTTAGGGCGAGTTATAGTTTTCCATGTTTGTTATAAATTGAACTGATTGATTGCGCAAAAAACTTTTCGAATAAAATGCGTTAACCTTTCTAATGTAGAGTTTATAATGTAAGATTCGATTAAATTCGGACTTATCATAGTCATGTAAGTCCTGCGCATCATTATGTAGGAACTTTACTGAGCTAAAAGCAGTGATTTTTAGCTTGAGAAATGATACTGAGGTGCTGAAATCTGCAATTTCCGGATTGTCATGCGTTTACACTACTGAATCTTTGCACACCGAGCAAATACTACAAATTTCGTATAGAGAATTTAGAAGGTGCAATGCTATTCTTTGTAGCTGTGTAGATGGTAATGCTAAGTCTAATGTAGCACATCTAGAAGCTGGCGTATTCATCATTAACCATAAATACATCAGCTTCTAGCTGTGCCATTTTCGCTGTTGGTTTGAACCCCTCGGGATTGAAACCAACGAGATTGGAAGGTTAGATTTCAGCAACACTTGACGTTGCCCACCAATAAAGATCAACCTTCCTTCTGAGTCGGATGTCCTGTCTGTTTTAAGAAAATCAACTGACTTAAAATCTAAAATTTGAAAATCCAAATCTTGAAAAGGAATATATAAAAATGTAAAATATGAAAATAAAATATCTTGCGAGTAGTACCAAAATGATCGTAGTCTTAAATCGAAATCTCATGTGTTTTCTAATAATTTCCAATGTGATGTGCTTTTTGAGACTCGTCTCACTACGTCATCTGCAATATATATATATATATATATATATATATATATATATATATGTATATATATATGTTCGAACGAAGATTCTCGCGGTTGTAAGTACGAGTAATATTAGATTCTCGGGCTCTCCGCGTAGCGAAGAAGATGATTGAGATGTTATCGAAACGTCGAGAAGCCGATTCTTTCGAGAACTTCTATCCAACATCGCGGAGAGCCCAAGAATCTAATATTACTCATATATATATATATATATATATATATGTCTTAATAGTATGTACTACACGGTAGTGGCCAAAATAATAGCAGCATCGCACTATGAATTTGAAGTAAATGTTGATAAATTTCTTGAAAGTAGCAGTAGCAGTAATAATAATAATCTTTATTATCCAACGTTATATTGTTAGAGGATAAATAGAAGAAATATACATACGCATCCACGAAAAATGCATAAAATAAAACATATGTATATAGAAACTATAATCAAAAATTTTAAAAAATTATGAAGAAAAAACTGAAAAAATTATGAAGAAAAAATACGATTATAAAGTGTTTCAGCATTCTGGCACATAGAAGAAGCGAAAGGATAAATTGTGTAAAAAAATTACTAGAGGAAAGTCATTTTGGGGAGTCAATAAAGCCATGAATAAATTTTTTGCTCCATGAATCTATTGACGATCCTATAGAGACTGCACACGAACTATAATATATTACGTGCATCAATTCTGTAACTTACGCATTTCAAAAGATGCTATAGGATCTTTTCTATAGCCAATTGCAAACAATTATAGTACGGCGGCCGTACGGGTGAAGCATATACCAGTTTACTAACAACAAAGAAGAAAATTAACGCGTTGCTGAACAATATCAACCCAGTATACTTTTATGTGAAAATAGTACCATTTTCAAAAATATTATAATCGTTTCACAACTACATATATTAGCTTATCGATTTTTCAATACTATTTTTTTGTCCACTACTGTAAGTTTTCTAATTATTGTGGTTAACTGTCGGGCCATAAATGCATTATTATTATTATGGCACAGATTTCTCGCACTTCCTGAACCTAACGCCGGGAAATTTTTCACTCAACTCACATATCTGTGGGTTTGAGCTCAGACTGTACACGGCTGTTATTGTACGATTCTTTCCATCACAAAACGGTATTTACTTCAAGTTTTACAATGTTTTGTACGCCCGTTTCAAGGTTGTTATCATAGCTGCGATTGTGTTGATCAAATGATGAATATTATATGATTTATTGTTGATTAAGAATTTTTCTAACTATTGCTGTCCTTATAATGACTGCTTTTTGTATGTTTGTGTGTGTATGTGGATTTATTTCTAGAGTTTGAATGTGATGGACAAATTGTTTTGTATTATCTATTACTGGCATTACAATCGGCACTATTGTTACTGGTTTTTGGTTCCAAAGGTATTTTACTTCGATTGCAACTGGTGTATATTTTACTACTTCTTCTTGTTCTTTTTATGTAATGTTTGTATTATTTGGTATAATTGTTATTACAAAGAATGCCAATATCCTCTCGTGGAACTGTATGTCTATGTAAACCTAGTTGCCTTTAAATAAAACAGGAAGATGCTTCTAAATAATTTACAAGATAAAAATGATGTTATAAACATTTTGATGGACATTATTTTTTTAAATTTAGTGTAGTTTCTAACAAAAAAGTTCCCATCCAACAATCGGATGTATTACAAACATTACATGTACTTATATACCGTATGAACATATAAATGCTCATGTCTGGCCTTGGATTTGTGATGACAAATAAGTACACCAATGTATTACAGACAACCAACAACTCCTAGATAAGAAATATCTATTTTTATATCACCAAAGGTGCGGTTATATTGCCACTAGAGGGAATAACAAACGACTGCAATTAAACAAGGAAAAGTATAATTATTAATTATTTTCTCTGTGGGCATATTTATGCTTCGCCGTTTAGATATGCAGACCTTATCCTTGGAGTCTTTATTTAAAGAAAACCAACAAAAAAAGCCTCGTAATTGCATAAGTGTTCCGTACAGCATAATCTGCTGTGCAATAATAATTAACATTTAATGTGTTCATATATATTTGAGATTTATAAATGTTGTTTCTTTATTTTACATTTTTAGTACCAATTTAAACATAAAACTGATTTGCAACAGAAGTAAACGAATAGCGCACATGGTTATTTAACTTTCCTTTGTTGTATTTAAGATATTTTAGTGTATACAGTTAGTTTTAGTTTCGTATATCTGCATACAGAGAAATTCTGTAAAAATAAAATTAGTGAAAATTGTAAAATTTTGTTTTAATTTAGTCATCAATTTTCATCAAGTAAAGGCCGAATTAATCGAACATGAATTTAAATACTTTACTTGTTCGATATTTAGAAAAACCAATAATATATGTATATGTTAATAATTATATACTGTAATTAACCTACAACCTGTGTCATTTACTCTTACTTAAACAAAAAGCACTAACAAGGAAACAGGTAAGTGTCGCTCACTGATTTAAATGACACTTTGTTGGTTTATAGTCCAATCTAGTGTAACAAAAATGGTAACTTTCTTAGCTGCCCAATCGCTACTAACGGGGACTAAACCGCCCCCAGCTTAACACTACCCTTCGCTATTTAATTCAATAACTCAGAAACTATAAGAGGTATCGAAAACAAGTTAAGACTAGATTTAAACTGTTTTATATGCTCTTAACCATGGTGAAAACATTTTCTATATAGCAAATAGATGATTAGGAAAACAACCCCCCGCCCACTTATTTTTTGCAAATATCAGAATTTTTATATACCACAAACATATAGAGGCTACGTAGAATACACGCGCACACACACACACAAATATATATAACACATATATATTATACATAGGGTACTAGGAAAGTTTTGCAATATAGCTTTGTTTATTTAATTTTTCAAAGTAATTTCCTCTACACTCAATAACCTCTCCATCCTCCGAAACCAATCTTTAAACCAGTTCTGCCAAGTTTCACTAGGGAGTAAAGCACACTCGTTGCCCCAAGCCCGTAGAAGATCCTCATCACTGGAAAATCGCCTCCCTTTTAGCTTCATTTTCATATGCGGGAACAGAGCAAAGTCGCATGGAGCAAGATCTGGACTGTAGGGAGGGTGCTCGAGAAGTTTCAATCCTGTCGTGGTCAAATATTCTTCATAGATACAATGACTTTAGACAAGCACTGTTCAGTATACCACTTAGCTGTGACTGTCTTCTGTGTGTCCAAAACGACGCGTTCCACAATTCCACTCGATTTGAAAAATACAGCTATCATTTTCTTCTCTACAGACCGGGATTTTCTGACAACTACGCGTGTGTCCTCATCACTAAAGACCCAAACTTTGATTTGAGCTTTTGTCAGCACATCGTAATAGTACAGCCAAGCCTCGTCACCTATCACGATGTTGTTCATATACCGAGATTGTCCCTTATTAAATTTTTTAGTATCTCCCGGCACCAAGTCACACGTCGTGTCATCTGCTCTTCAGTCAGTCGATGCGGCACCCAGAGAGAACAAAGTTTCTTCACGTGCAAATGATCATGAGGAACCGAACGAATTGCTGGTGCATTTAGGCCTGAAATACTCTCTATCTGTTGCTAGGTCACTCGCTTGTCCTCACCAAGCATTTTCCTCACAGTGGTAATGTTTTCCTCCGTAACCGACGTTCGTGGCCTTCCCGACCTCTCAGCATCCTCCGCAGTTAAATTTCTCCTTTGGAATACTCTATACCACCTGAATAGCGTTGTGCGACGTGGACAAACATCACCTAGTGCAAGAGTCATTTCTTCGAAGCACTGATCTATGTTTAAGCCACGCACGAAATTATAACGCAAAACTGCCCTTATCTCATTTCGTAACCACGATACCATCGCAAGCACTTTACACTCTTACTGCTAATGAATAACTGAGCCCATCAACATGGCGCGGCGGCTACTATGTACTTATGAACATGTCTCAACATGCAGCAACAAGCAGCTTCCTATGATTTATTGTTGCGTCATATTGCAAAACTTTCCCAGTACCCTATGTATATAATGTATTAATATATTTAATAATATGTAATTATTATTCGTTCTTTATTTACATTTTTAATGGTACCCATATTTTTGATCGAGACTGTACATATGCATATGTCGAATTCCAATATAATATTATATGTTATATTTCAGGACAAACAATATTCATATAAACTTGTTTACGGTTTTGCAGAAATGTATTCTTTTATTATCATTGTTATCTACGCATTTGCTTCTATCGTAGATTTATCTCTCTTCTTCTTATTTATTATACATATATTGTTTATATTTAAAATATTTTCAATATTTTACATAATTAAATACTGTATAAAACAATTTGTAATAAAAATTATTTAAATTCAATTTATTTTTTCGACTCTGTCGACTCTCTAACTGACGCTATGTAACGAACTCAATCATGTACAGTTATTGTAAAAGATCCACATTTTTATTTTAAAACGTACAAAACGGTTATGTTTGATCGTTGAAGATGACTCACACACCTGGGGTCATCGCCATAAAATGATTCACTTGAATATAAAATTTTCGCACATGAAAAAGTTAAAAATGAGAGGGTACTAATTAAAACATATGAGTTCGTTAATAGAAAAAGAAATACAGTTTTAAACTGCGGGTATATTTATCGCGTTTTACTACTAATATCAAATTTATTATGTTTAGAATATAATCGTATAATAGCTTAGGGCAATTGCATTTAATTTATACGTAGAACATAAAAAAGGAAATTATAATAAGTAAAACCAGCTATATGAAGAATAAGAATTAATACTTCAGTAAAGTAAAGAAGCACAACCAAGACCACAAACAGATTAAAGATTAATTAAAAGAAAATATTAAACACGATAGAACAGGATTAAAAAAATATATTAAAAGAAATATTCAGGAAATAAAAAGGTGATATAAAAGATATTTAAGTACCGATGCACACTCATCACCAATAAATTATACGTATTAGAGAAGATATAAAGATGAAAAATGAGTGAGCAAAAGAAAAGGAAGATTAAAACAATTATAAGTGACGGATAAGGGATTGAAAACAACTTAGTAGCAACTAGAATTAACATTATTTTAAAACAAAGAATGATTCGAGGTGAAATCTCAAATCCAAGTAAGCGAACCGATAGAAAAAGTAACCATTTTAAAAAATTCGGTGAAACAAGGCCAAGATTATGTAGAGGCCAAAAGAACTGTAATCAAAACCGATTTAAATGGGCATACCAGAAAAAGCCAAGACATTCCACAATAGATCTAGAAAAGTCGTAGTGGAGTAAGCTTTAGTACTACCTCAAAAAATTTATCTATCTAATCATTAAGATTAAGTGAAAAACAGAAAAAGACATCCCAGAAAAAAAGACAAATTATAGACATTGGGAGAGAAGTGAAAAAGGAGAATAATATTAAAAGTCGACTATAACTTTGGCTCTCAAAGTCAAAATAGATGAGAAACGAACCAATAAGATAAAAAATTGTAAAACGAAGGAAACAAATTATTGGGAATCAATAGAAATATACGAGAAGGTAAAGTGATATATATATATATATATATATATATATATATATATATATTTCGAAGAAACAAGGAAATGTATGAAGGAAAGCACGAAAGCACATTTGTAAATGACGGAAAAGTTAAAGAGAGTACGAATAAGAAGCTACAGAGAAGAAGTGAAAACTTACGTAAAGCATTAATGTGAAAGAAAAACTGGATAAGATAAAATCTGTAGAAAATAGAGAAAAATATAAGAAAAGAATATAGACCTTTAGTAAGCAGAAAACGAATTAAAAAAGACGTCTGGGGTGGACACAATATTCGCCTTGTGAAAATGAAGTCCTTAGGAGTAGTACGAAGAGTATGATGCTCAAGTGTTTGGGCTTTTTATGGACCAACACCAAAAATGATGTATGACACGAGGATAGAACAAGCAACGAGGTTAAATGATATGCACAGTAAAATTCTTCACAAAAAAAGACAACGAAAAAACATTACTACAATTGATGCGTATAGTGCACAAAATGTGTGTGTTATTATTGCACCAGAATAAGATAACGTACGTATCGTTCATTATATCGGAACATTAAATAACTATTTGTCGATAATTGTAAGCACCACATAGACGTTAAATCGGCATGATACAAATAGTATAATGAGAGAGAACTAGACGTCCATTCCTCGGAGAGAAATGGAAGCACTAACATGTGGTTTAGATGCTATGAAAATAGCAGCTAAAATGCGACGTTAAAGCTTCCATTTCGATCCTAGAGATATATGTACATACCACTCTTTCACATTATATTATTTCCATGTCGGAAAATATTCTCGTAAAATTTAAGTGCTTTGACGCCTTGATGCGGGGGTGGTCCCATAAGTACCCGGCTTGATCTAGAGCTGGTGGTAGTAAGAAAAAGTGAAAAATATCACTGTATTAGAAAATACACAATTTACAAAGCATATGTTTCAAGTTTGAAGACGCCACGTTGTTTAGTATTTATTTGGGAGCCATCAATAATGAATGTTTTCAGAGAATTTGTAAAAATGGAGAAAATTGGTCATCGTTACGTGATACAATACTTTTATTTGAAAAGCCTCAGCCCAACTAATATAAAAGCTGAACTGGATTCTACTCTGGGTGAGTCTTCCTCTTAGTTTACAACAATGAAATATTGGGTAGCAGAGTTTAAACGAGGCCGTACGAGCTGCCAAGATGAGCATCGCAGTGGTCGACCACCTAATGAGGTGACGACTCCAGAAATGTTGAAGAAAATCCACAAAGTGGTACTGGATGATCGTCGACTGAAAGTGCTCTAGCTAGCAGACATAGTGGACATTTCAAAAAGTGCGGTACATCGCATATTATCTGAAAATTTAGACATGAGAAAGCTGTGTGCAAGATGGGTGCCGCGTTTGCTCACACTCGAGCAAAAACAGTGTCGTGAAGATGTTTCAATTGAGTGTTTAGCGAAGTTTCACAGCAACAAAGCAGAATTTTTACGCCGATTCATAACCATGGATGAAACATAGGTCCACCACTTCACACCCGAGACAAAAGAACAATCAAAACAATGGACTCAAAAGGGAGAACCGGCTACAAAGAATGCGTTTCATCTGCAGGCAAGGCCATGGCATCGGTTGTTTGGGATGCGCGTGGAATAATTTTCATTGACTATCTTGAAAAAGGAAAAACTATCAACGGCTTATTGCAACGGTTGAGGGAAGAAATCAAGCAAAAAAGTCGCATTTGGCTAAGAAAGTGTTGTTTCATCAAGACAATGCACCAGTTCACAAATCCGTTATTGCAATGGCCAAAATTAATGAATTAAGTTTGAATTGCTACCTCATGCACCCTATTCGCCAGATTTAGCTACCTCGGATTATTTTCTGTTCCCAAACTTAAAGAAATGGCTCAACAGTCAAAGATTTTCCAACGATGAAGAAGCGATGTTAGCAGTTAATGGCTATTTTGAGGAGCGAGACAGTTCTTATTATAAAAAGGCTATCGAACTTATTGAACATCGCTTGGAAAAGTGTATAGAGCTGAAAAGAGATTATGTTGAAAAATAAATATATTTCTTTCCAAAATTTTTGTGTTTTCTTTGTTGGATCGGGCCCTTCTGAGACTACCCTCGTACTATTGAAATATGAAGGGGAATTTTTTGTGAACGTGAACAAATAAGTGCCAGTTCTTGAATCGCCAACATATAATTTATATTTATCAATCTATTAAATTCAATCTAAATACAGAACTATTTGAAAAGTTAGTGTTCCTAAATTTCCGCACAAATGAAAGTTTCGATAGTTTGTATGAGATTGAAAAATAAATTTATAGGAAAGGAAGTGAATACTGTAGTAAATATACGTAATTCTAATCTGTTCTAAATTATAAAAATAATAACTCTGTAACTGAGGTGTGTATTCGTATCCTAACCTTTCATTTTTCTGATGAGTTTGAACATTTTGCATATAATTTCTTACCAGTATTATTATTGCATTATTCGACTAAATACCAAATATTGTAGTATTTATCACACAGTTAACCAGATTTTAATGTGTTGTACATTATTTCGTGCCGTCATAGGTTTAATATTTAATTCGAATTAAAAAAAAATCCTATTATGTATTTCTACTAGTAAAAATGCATTTTATAATAAATTTTGTTTTATAAATTTTAGTCAAAAACAAAGAAAAGTGCTAATTCTTTAAGCGTAAGTAAATAATTCAAATAAAGTAACTTTATATTGCGTTTATTCTGTAACAAATCTTGATATTACGCAAATGATGTAGAATGCAAAACAGAATATAATGCAAAACAGAATCGTGAGTGTTCTTGACAATTCCGCTTAAGGATAAAGAGGAAAGTCTCGATCTGAAGTTTTCTTTTCGTGTTTGAATAATAGACAATAGGAGTTGAGTTGCCGACCATCCAGCGTTCTCCGTTAAAGGTTCCGGGGTCCGTGAGCGAGAGTTTTGGGGTACTTCTTAAAAGCTTGACCGGTCGCTTTCCGAGCTTTTGTAAGGTCATTCCGTATAATTTAGGGCCGATTGTGCTCTTGACATTGGATCTATGAATAAATAACTGTATCCTTTTCGTGTCGTTTAACACGTTTACAAATACGTTTAGGAAAATGTGTTTGCAATAAAAAATAAATCATTTCTGGACGATGGAAGGAAACTAAAATAATAGCCCTGTTTATATTATTATACAATCGTATATCGTACGAAGAAAATTGCGACAAATTATGTAGAAATAATAGTATTAATATTAACACATGGTACGTGCACTATATTTTTAAGCAGTGCTGATTGAATTAGTCCACTATAACTTCTCAGATTTTAAAAAGGATTGACAAAATAAAAGGAACGAAGTAATGCTTTAAAATACATCGTTTACTAAAAAATATAGAATACATTTTATTTAACAAGAAGAATACACAGTTATTTTGTCATTGTTTATTATAATAATATAATAGTAACCTTTATTGTCCAACGGTATACTGTTACAGGACAAATAAAAGTAATATATCGTATGTATAATCATGCATACGTATCTACGAAAAATACATAAGATAAAACATATAGATAGATAGATATGCTGCAATAAAAAAAATTTTAAATTATGTAAAAGAAAAACTGAAAAATAACTCACTGCAGTTGATCAATAGAATTGAAAAGTCATTATGAAATACGGGTACAAAAAAATTAATACAGGTAAGTAGTTTCCATAAAAATCTTACTGGATAAATCTGTCGACAATCCTGTAAGAACTGCACATGTCTTTTCAACAACGAATTATATATTATTATTATGTTTTGGATAGACATTGTCAATACTACAACTTATGTTTCAAAAAACGTCGTTGAATATTTTCTATAGCCAATTGCAAATAAATATAATGCAGCGACCATACGAGCGAAACTAAAGAACAACGTTTTCAGCAAGACAAGCTTCCGAAAAATGTATTTATTTAAGTGCATAGTGCAAAACTTAAAGTTTTGGATGAAGTAATGAAGACGATATTAATATATGAGCAAAACTTAGACTTAAATCAAATAAAACACCAAGGTCTTTCACATGATCGACCTTCATGAGCCTACAATTGTTAATATAATATATTGAGTCGATAGAAGCATTCTTCATGTAGAAAACACAACAGCGTTTCTTAATGTTTAACTGTCGCCTGTATGCAAAGCACCACCATGTATACAAGTGTGGTCCCATAAGTACCCGGCCTGACCTAGAGATGGTGGTAGTCGTTTGAAAAATATCACTGTATTGGAAAGTACACAACAGTGAAATATTGGGCAGCCGTACGAGCTGCTAAGACGAGCATCGCAGTGGTCGATCAAATGAGGTGATGACTCCAGAAGAAAATCCACAAAGCGGTACTGGATGATCATCTACTGAAAGTGCGCGAGCTAGCAGACATAGAAGGCATTCTAAAAAGTGCAATACATCACATATTATCTGAAAATTTGGACATGAGAAAGTTGTATGCAAGATGGATGCCGCGTTTGCTCACACTCGAGCAAAAATAGTATTGTGAAGATGTTTCAATTGAGCAGAATTTTTGCGGCGTTTCATAACCATGGATGAAACATAGGTCCATCACATCACACCCGAGACAAAAGAACAATCAAAGCAATGGACTCAAAAGGGAGAATCGGCTCCAAAGAAGGCGAAGACCGTCTAGTCTGCAGGCAAGCTCATGGCATCGGTTTTTTTGGGATGCGCGTGTATTAATTTTCATTGACTATCTTGAAAAACGAAAAACTGTCAACGGCGAGTATTGTGAGAACTTATTGCAACGTTCGAGTGAAGAAATCAAGCAAAAAGGCCGCATTTGGTTAACAAGAGAGTGTTGTTTCATCAAGACAGTGCACCAGCTCACAAATCCGTTATTGCAATGGCCCAAATCAATGAATTAAAGTTTGAATTGCTACTTCATGCACCCTATTCGCTCGATTTAGCCCCCTCGGATTATTTTCTGTTCCCAAACTTGAAAAAAATGGCTCAGTGGTCAAAGATTTTCCAACGATGAAGAAGTGATGTCGCCAATTAATGGCTATTTTGAGGAGCGAGACAGTTCTTATTATAAAAAGGGTATCGAACCTATTGAACATCGCTGGGAAAAGTGTATAGAGCTGAAAGGAGATTATGTTGAAAAATAATTATATTTCTTTCCAAAATTTGTGTGTTTCTTTGTTGTATTGGACGCTTCTGGTACCACCCTCGTATCAGGACTATATTATAACTGAAAAACATCTTCCCAGGACCTGATAGAGTGATACATTTTTAACTCGTCCGCATAGGCCAATATAGGACATGACAGAGATGTCAATAAGTCATTATTAAGGTCTTCGTCTACCAGCATTCGTTTAAACGAGAATGGAAAGCTACGAAAAATCTTGACTTACTGATTTATCACTGAGTGTCAACCGGATAATGTTCATGGAGATGAAACACATTATTAATTTTTTATTTTTTGTAGGAATTATTGCAATAAAGCCTCTGTAACATTGAATAATTCTGAATTTTTGCTACTCTCCCTACAAAACCAGATTAAAATTTATCCAATCTAGTAGAAATACCTGTTCAGATACTTGTTCATAAATACTTTGGAAGAAAAAAGATATTAAGTCAACTTTTTAAAATATTTATTATCATTTTTATAAAATATCCGTTAATTACATATTTCGAGCAGTGCATGAATAAGAGTTAAGTTATATTATACCACTATATGATAGACGGATTTTGCCATTTGCAACAATTATCTCCTGTAATAAATACTTTATCTTTTTAAAACAATGATACGTAATTAAATATTACATACTTGTACATGCCGAAGTTATTTTGCACACGTCTCCAGATCTAATATCTGCATAAATCCTTTGTACCAGATATGAGTTACTGTTTTGTATATCACGCCAGCAATGTTAAGTCGATTTACAACTAGCTACATATACATTAAATAATCAAAAGTTCGTCGGCTGTAATTTAAAAGTGATAGAATTGTTTCTTATCGGTCGGTGTTCTCCTACATCTAATTTCCTCGCGATTATACCTCGAGCTCAATTGGTTTGCTTGCGAATCGCGATAAAAGAATTTATGGAATGGTAATTCATTGTCGTATGTCACAGGAGCTTATAATTTTATAATTATGCAGTTACATGGAGCTTTTCTATCAGCACATGGGGTGTTATCTTATGTTGGCCGTATAATTACCCGATTTACAAACACTGTTGCTTTTTAATTTTGAAAGGTACTGTAATTGTACGTTAGTGTAAAGTGGTACTTGGTATAAGATATGTATTTGTTTTTCTTTTCAGTATTACTTACTAAGTATACGATTTTAGCGGAAAAAAACTTGGCTTCAAATTACCTTTTACAGAGAAAATCGTAAATATTACATTATTTTTTTTCAAAAATATAACGCTCTGCATACAAAGTAACTATTGCTGTCTATTCCTAAAATTAAGTAGGTTTACTTTTCTGCCAATGATAATACATACATAATAATAGTGAAATAATTACAATTTATTTAAAATAAAAGGATAAGTAAACACTAGCAAAACAAGGTAAATTAATAAGTTAAATATACGAAACAAAAAAACAAATGCTAATAGGAAAGAGGCGAAAATCTCCTATAAACGCCTTACCACTTAACCTCAGATTAATTGCAGTAAACGTAGACATCATGGCTTTTAATATTCTATAAGAGCGTTGTATTTGATGTAATATATATGATCTAAAACATCAATCTTCATCTACGTTGAGCCCTGAAATTTTGACTTCATCCACAGGAGTTAAAACATGGAAATTCAACATTAATAAATTAACGAATTAAAGGTAACGAACTAAGTCTTTAAAGGGTTAATCTTCAAACAATTAGACTTGGCAAACTATAGGAAGTTATTTACATCAGTACTGATAGACACACACAATATGTTCGACATCAAAACTTGAAAGTATTTGAACATCATAAGCATGTAAATATGCTTGGCAAGCCTTCATAGTAGAGCTAAAATCAGTTGTATACATGCAAAACAGTAATAGTCCTAAAATGGAGCCCCGATGAACTCCAGACACCACACCATCAAACACCACTCTCCGGAATCTGTTGACAAAAAATTTACGACTTCATAACTCGAGTGAAATTATAACGATCTGTGGTGGAAAATTTGATGGTCAAAAATATCAAATTCTCTAGAATAATCGAGAAAGCACCATCACCTTACCCACGCCAGAGTTTTTCAGAATACTGTCCGTAGAAATGCTTTGCCTCCACTGAAAATCTGACTGAATACGTGGCAGAATATCAATGTTTGGGAACATAATCCAACGGCTGTTCGTTCGTCCCTCTATCTAGTCCCTTTGAAAGATAGGGCCGCAAAATTAGAGTGTGCGGAAGGACGAGCAGATTTACGCAAAGACGTACATAATTAAAGCCTTCTCCCACAAAAATGTATATGTAGCCGTTGTCAAGCATTTATCAATAAAGTATATTACATTCTTGGAAAGAAATCTTACAAATTTTAACCACATCGACATTTATACACCAGCTACACTAACAGCTTTAGATTTTATTGAAATGCTAATTTTCAAAAATCTTCAGAAACTGAATAAAATTGAAAGACAGCCCTATTATTAAATTTATTAGATTTATAGAACTCAACTAACCTATCTAAAGGCAGAAGGCCATTACTAGATATAGGAAAAAAGTAGCTGTTGATCTCATCTTTCTTACATAGTTCCTTAGATAAAGAATTTTCTTAGGACTTAGTCAGAATATCGAAGTCATCTAGAGCTTTCCCATAGATGTGAAGGATGATGGTTTTTAATAAACTGAAAACAAGATTTAATTTCTGCGATTCAAGGCGAGTGGTATAACAAGAATCTATAACATATGATATAATTAACACCAATTGTAATCAAATCAAAGTTGGATTTGTCACTCTTAGTCCACTCCTTTGTTTTCAATGATTAAAAATTAAGTTTTCGAATTTAAATGTGGTCGTGTGAGCACAAAGGATGAACTCCGCATTGAATATCCAAAAATGGTTACTATCCCGGATATAAGGATATAAGGTCACCGTATTCCTTCTTATATGAGAATGCCCAGAATTTTAACTGAAGAATTGGAAATGAAAAAAATGTTAGTTGTGGTTGTCTTGGCCCTGGCTGCATTAGTGCTTCATTCGGTTTCATTCTTCAGATTTGCCCCCAACGATTACCATTACCATCTATTTCTAAAATTGAAAAAGTGGTTAGGCGGAAAAGATTTTCGCCCAGTTCCAAGGTAAATACTGCTATAAATAGCTAATTCGCGGACTTAATTTCATCGACCTACAGTGAATGCTTTGCTAATTGGGGGAATCGCTGGAATGAATACTTTGAACAACCAGCAGACTATACTAAAAATTAAAATTATTGTCATAAGCGTAATTGTTGCTTTACATACGATATTCGTTCTTGCTCCCAAGAACAACAAAACTGTTGGTGGTTCTCGTTCCATGTTGTGGGACTACAAAACTAATACGAGCAAGTAATGATGGTACATCCACGTAGTTACTCACTAACTTAAACAAGAATCTGCTACTTGCTTCGGATCTGCAACCGATGAGAGAAGTAAAACCATGTCTATCCAATAACAGATTGTAATTGCTATCATGTTCAGGAAAAATACCATAGATTTTGAAAGATAAATATTTTAAAAATCTCTTGTGAATCCTTTCCAAAACTATTTGAAACGTAATACGGATATCAAACAACAAAAGCATATTCCAGTGTAGTTCGAACGAGAGCACGATACAAAGTTTGAAGTGCTGCCTAGTTGTTAAATGTCTTACAGAAGCATATTAAGTAGCATAAATTTTGTGCGGCAGAATTTATAATCGAACGAATGTGTTCTCTCTACGACAAAGCAGAAACACACTGTAACCCGAAGTCCCTCATTAATGTTTGTCTAGAAATAATATTCCGATCCACAGTAAGTTTCAATGTTTTCTAGGAGCACGCAATCTGACTGAGAGGCTACATAGTAGATTTTCATATCATCTGCATTATA
This sequence comes from Dermolepida albohirtum, assembly GCA_031893035.1. Classification (NCBI taxonomy): domain Eukaryota; kingdom Metazoa; phylum Arthropoda; class Insecta; order Coleoptera; family Scarabaeidae; genus Dermolepida; species Dermolepida albohirtum. The sequence goes on from JAVIWB010001201.1 coordinate 180,416, forward strand.
TAAAATATTAGAGTCCGAATTTTCAAGAAGCTCGTTTAGGTATATATTAAATAATAAAGGACCTAAATTTGCACCTTGTGGCACACCCGAGGAGACGGTGAAGGGATCAAATGTAAAACAATTATACTAGACAAGCTATTTTATAAACGTATGATGCTATTAACCCCAAAAAATTTAAATATAATCCAAATTACACGTACATACATATGTATTCAGTAAACTAAATAAATTAACACTAACTTTATGATGCTCCACGTACATTCATATACTTTTTTTTTTACTGCTTTGTATGTGAGAACGTACATAGTGATTTAGAAACAAATAAACGTTTAATATGGTAACAATGTTTTCCCGCTCATTTGCACAGCATTGTTATTACCATTTTGTACGCGATAAAACGTAACATATTTAGATTCTAATAATATAAATAATATAAATCAATACGTGCATTGCAACATTATTAATGTATACCACATTCATGTAGACAGCTATAACGTAATACGAATCTAAGCGAGTTATATTATTTGATGTAAAAAACGATGTTATAAGTGAGGCGCTGACAAGATTTGCAGTGGCGTATAACGTATGTAGGACAAACATGAATTGCCACCTGACCACTTACGTACTATATGCATGTGATGCAATCCTGATTCGCAACTGTCTACCAACTCAACTAACCTATCTAAAGGCAGAAGGCCATTACTAGATATAGGAAAAAAGTAGCTGTTGATCTCATCTTTCTTACATAGTTCCTTAGATAAAGAATTTTCTTAGGACTTAGTCAGAATATCGAAGTCATCTAGAGCTTTCCCATAGATGTGAAGGATGATGGTTTTTAATAAACTGAAAACAAGATTTAATTTCTGCGATTCAAGGCGAGTGGTATAACAAGAATCTATAACATATGATATAATTAACACCAATTGTAATCAAATCAAAGTTGGATTTGTCACTCTTAGTCCACTCCTTTGTTTTCAATGATTAAAAATTAAGTTTTCGAATTTAAATGTGGTCGTGTGAGCACAAAGGATGAACTCCGCATTGAATATCCAAAAATGGTTACTATCCCGGATATAAGGATATAAGGTCACCGTATTCCTTCTTATATGAGAATGCCCAGAATTTTAACTGAAGAATTGGAAATGAAAAAAATGTTAGTTGTGGTTGTCTTGGCCCTGGCTGCATTAGTGCTTCATTCGGTTTCATTCTTCAGATTTGCCCCCAACGATTACCATTACCATCTATTTCTAAAATTGAAAAAGTGGTTAGGCGGAAAAGATTTTCGCCCAGTTCCAAGGTAAATACTGCTATAAATAGCTAATTCGCGGACTTAATTTCATCGACCTACAGTGAATGCTTTGCTAATTGGGGGAATCGCTGGAATGAATACTTTGAACAACCAGCAGACTATACTAAAAATTAAAATTATTGTCATAAGCGTAATTGTTGCTTTACATACGATATTCGTTCTTGCTCCCAAGAACAACAAAACTGTTGGTGGTTCTCGTTCCATGTTGTGGGACTACAAAACTAATACGAGCAAGTAATGATGGTACATCCACGTAGTTACTCACTAACTTAAACAAGAATCTGCTACTTGCTTCGGATCTGCAACCGATGAGAGAAGTAAAACCATGTCTATCCAATAACAGATTGTAATTGCCATCATGTTCAGGAAAAATACCATAGATTTTGAAAGATAAATATTTTAAAAATCTCTTGTGAATCCTTTCCAAAACTATTTGAAACGTAATACGGATATCAAACAACAAAAGCATATTCCAGTGTAGTTCGAACGAGAGCACGATACAAAGTTTGAAGTGCTGCCTAGTTGTTAAATGTCTTACAGAAGCATATTAAGTAGCATAAATTTTGTGCGGCAGAATTTATAATCGAACGAATGTGTTCTCTCTACGACAAAGCAGAAACACACTGTAACCCGAAGTCCCTCATTAATGTTTGTCTAGAAATAATATTCCGATCCACAGTAAGTTTCAATGTTTTCTAGGAGCACGCAATCTGACTGAGAGGCTACATAGTAGATTTTCATATCATCTGCATTATATAAAATATTAGAGTCCGAATTTTCAAGAAGCTCGTTTAGGTATATATTAAATAATAAAGGACCTAAATTTGCACCTTGTGGCACACCCGAGGAGACGGTGAAGGGATCAAATGTAAAACAATTATACTAGACAAGCTATTTTATAAACGTATGATGCTATTAACCCCAAAAAATTTAAATATAATCCAAATTACACGTACATACATATGTATTCAGTAAACTAAATAAATTAACACTAACTTTATGATGCTCCACGTACATTCATATACTTTTTTTTTACTGCTTTGTATGTGAGAACGTACATAGTGATTTAGAAACAAATAAACGTTTAATATGGTAACAATGTTTTCCCGCTCATTTGCACAGCATTGTTATTACCATTTTGTACGCGATAAAACGTAACATATTTAGATTCTAATAATATAAATAATATAAATCAATACGTGCATTGCAACATTATTAATGTATACCACATTCATGTAGACAGCTATAACGTAATACGAATCTAAGCGAGTTATATTATTTGATGTAAAAAACGATGTTATAAGTGAGGCGCTGACAAGATTTGCAGTGGCGTATAACGTATGTAGGACAAACATGAATTGCCACCTGACCACTTACGTACTATATGCATGTGATGCAATCCTGATTCGCAACTGTCTACCATTTTACTAGCGTAGGTTAGCGCTCGCCCTTTGTCTTAAATACTTCGCATAATGTTTAGTTATTTGAATTTTAAACGATCCTGCATTGTTTTCAAATGTACTAGGTGCGAAATAATTATAAATAAAGCGAAAGTCATCAGTAATTTTATTAAGTTTATACTGGCATGTCTGGGTCGTTTTAATTAAATACAGAATAAACAAAGCAAAATCAATATTACGCTTTGTACGTTTAACACCTTGTTGGTAGTCTTGAAAGTTCAGGTATCATTACTAATTACATACATCCGTTAGTTGCGAGGGAGCGTTTTTATATTCGCGGAATGAGCGGGTTGTAGAGGGGTGAGTAGGCGCATTGGGGGCGTGGCCTGTGCAGCGACTCATGATTAGTATAAATACGAAGTTTCATTGTTATTAGACAGTTAGTCTTTGAACTATCGTCAACCAAGTAACATAATCAGGAGTGAAAAGTGAAATATGGAAAAAATCGAATATCGTGCCGTTATAAAGTTCCTTACCAGGCAAGGAAAATCAGTCGCGACCATAATGAATGAGATGTCATTGGTTTACGGCGACTCTTGTCCAGGAAAAACCATGGTGTACAAGTGGCATAGTTTATTTAAACAAGGAAGGGAATCCCTTGAAGACAACCCGAGGCCGGGCAGGAGCATTGAGGTGACCACGCCAGCACTTATCCAAAAAGTTGAACAAATTGTACTCGAAGATGCTCGACTAAAGAAGAAACAACTCGCAGAAATGGTTGGAGTATCTGATACAATAATTTTTAAAATCCTACACAATCATCTCGGCATGTCAAAGGTCAGCGCAAGATGGATGCCGAGAATGCGCACGCCGCCGCAAAAAAAAACAGCGCGTAGAGTGTTCGCGTGCATTTTTGGACCTCTGTAATGAAGACAAGGATGGTGTATTGAGTGGAATTGTTACTGGAGACGAAACTTGGGTTCATCATTATGAACCTGAGTCCAAACAAGACTCCATGCAGTAGCATAAAAAGGGCACAGCACCTCCCAAGAAATTTAAAGTGTCACAATCAGCTGGGAAACTCATGGCAACGGTATTTTGGGACTCGGAAGGAATATTGTTGATTTATTATAAAGATAAAGGTGTTTCTATTACCGGAGAATATTACGCTTCAATATTAGAGCGACTAAAAGAAGCCATTAAATAGAAAAGACGGGGAAAATTGACAAAAGGTGTTCTGCTTTTGCACGACAACGCGCCCGTCCACAAGAGCCGCGTTGCGTTAGCTGCCCTGCATAAGGTGGGCTTCGAAATTGTGAATCACCCACCCTACAGCCCAGACCTGGCCCCGAGTGATTATTACCTGTTTCCGAAAATAAAAAAAGAGCTGCGGGGTAAAAAATTTACTGCCGATGATGAAGTCAAGGAGGCAGTTTCGGCGTATTTTGCAGGTAAAGAGAAATCATTTTTTATGAGGGTATAAATAAATTAATTGAAAGATGTGAAAAATGTATCCGTCTTGCAGGAGAATATATTGAAAAAGAAAAATAATTTGGTTTTTTTTATTTCCACCCCTTGTCCCCCATTCCGCGAATATAAAAACGCTCCCTCGTACATACCAGATTTTGTCAACAATAATTCAAAGACAATTAATAAATAATGCAAGAATGCAATAGGGCAATATCAGTGTAGATTTACCCCAGAGAGATCAACAATGGATGCCATCCACGCATTCAAACAGATTATGAAGACATCGAGTGAATTTAATATGAACCTGCTTTTTATCAATTTTCAACAGAAATTCGACTCAACGCCAGCACTAAAAGTGACAAGTTCAAGAGATTAAAATAACAAAGAGACAAGTAACGATCAATTGAGTAGCACAAAAAAAGGAACCCAACGATTTTTATTGTAATTATTATTGCCAACGGCCTTTCTCAGCGTAGTCTTAGAACACGTAATAGACAAGGAAAAATCATAAAACAAAAGGAGGGCAATTAATTACGCAGACGATATTTTTATAGCGGTAAAACAAAGACATATTGGGACAAATATGCTGGAAGAAGTAGTAAGAAAAGAGAAAGAGTTAGCCTTAACAAAAAAAAAGAAAACTAAACAAAAATAAAAGGAAAAGTAATGGCAGTGAATAAGGACTGCCACGCAAACAAAAAGCTTTTAGAATGTGAACTACGAGGGAGCGTTTTTATATTCGCGGAATGGGGGACAAGGGGTGGAAATAAAAAAACCAAATTATTTTTCTTTTTCAATATATTCACCTGCAAGACGGATACATTTTTCACATCTTTCAATTAATTTATTTATACCCTCATAAAAAAATGATTTCTCTTTATCTGCAAAATACGCCGAAACTGCCTCCTTGACTTCATCATCGGCAGTAAATTTTTTACCCCGCAGCTCTTTTTTAATTTTCGGAAACAGGTAATAATCACTCGGGGCCAGGTCTGAGCTGTAGGGTGGGTGATTCACAATCTCGAAGCCCACCTTATGCAGGGCAGCTAACGCAACGCGGCTCTTGTGGACGGGCGCGTTGTCGTGCAAAAACAGAACACCTTTTGTCAATTTTCGCCGTCTTTTCTCTTTAATGGCTTCTTTTAGTCGCTCTAATATTGAAGCGTAATATTCTCCGGTTATAGAAACACCTTTATCTTTATAATCAATCAACAATATTCCTTCCGAGTCCCAAAATACCGTTGCCATGAGTTTCCCAGCTGATTGTGACACTTTAAATTTCTTGGGAGGTGCTGTGCCCTTTTTATGCCACTGCATGGAGTCTTGTTTGGACTCAGGTTCATAATGATGAACCCAAGTTTCGTCTCCAATAACAATTCCACTAAATACGCCATTCTTGTCTTCATTACACAGGTCCAAAAATGCACGCGAACACTCTACGCGCTGTTGTTTTTGCGGCGGCGTGAGCATTCTCGGCACCCATCTTGCGCTGACCTTAGACATGCCGAGATGATCGTGTAGGATTTTAAAAATTGTTGTATCGGATACTCCAACCATTTCTGCGAGTTGTTTCTTCTTTAGTCGAGCATCTTCGAGTACAATTTGTTCAACTTTTTGGATAAGTGCTGGCGTGGTCACCTCAATGCTCCTGCCCGGCCTCGGGTCGTCTTCAAGGGATTCCCTTCCTTGTTTAAATAAACTATGCCACTTGTACACCATGGTTTTTCCTGGACAAGAGTCGCCGTAAACCAATGACATCTCATTCATTATGGTCGCGACTGATTTTCCTTGCCTGGTAAGGAACTTTATAAAGGCACGATATTCGATTTTGCCATATTTCACTTTTCACTCCTAATTATGTTACTTGGTTGACGATAACTCAAAGACTAACTGTCTAATAACAATGAAACTTCGTATTTATACTAATCACGAGTCGCTGCACAGGTCACGCCCCCAATGCGCCTACTCACCCCTCTACAACTCGCTCATTCCGCGAATATAAAAACGCTCCCTCGTACTTACTGTAAATTAAAATATATAATGCGATTATAAGACCTACAATGATGTACGCCACTGAAATAATACCGCCGATAAAACAGATCAAGAAGACCTAAGAGTTGTCGGCAGAATAATAATGAGAGCATTATTGGAATCTGTAAAATTTGCTGACAATGAGTGTGGAACAATGAAGAATTATCAAGTATAACCAGAGCTTAAGAGAGAGGATATAGTAAAAAAATAAAAAGACAGAGAATAAATTGTTTAAACAACGTATAGTGAGCAGATACATCAGCAAAAACGTTTTCAATACTATTATAGGAATCAGGATGAACAAAAGGGCGAGGACAAGCTAGTAGAATGTGGATGCAGTTATAAGAACAAAACGGAATAGAACCCCGTGAAGAGAGACAAGTAAATAAATACAAAACAGAGGGATGATCCACCCCAGATTATCGGATTTAGGATGCTTGAAGCGGGGTAACTCCACAAATGTTGAGATGTTTCTTCGGCTATATAACTTGAAATCCCTAATTCCTAGATATTTATGTTCTCTAGTACCGTTAAGCGTTGCTGTTCTTTTTATTAAAGTTTTCCTTCCTATTTTGAGCTATCCTCTGATTTGAAAGTATCTTTCACTTAATGACGCCAGTTTTTCCTGGACCTATCTCGTTTCCTGCTTTTCTTCCATTCAGCATTCCAATCATTTTACCTAAGTTGTTCTCCTTTATTCTTGTTGGGTTGTTGAACTAACCGACTATATGTCCTCAATTTTATTAAAAAACAATTCCACTCCTAGTCTAGTTTTTATTTCCATATTTCTCAGTCAATCAAGTCTGGATACATGTTTCAGTTTAGCGCACACAACTTACTCATAAATCATAATCCAAACAAAAACAATTTTATAAATCCCTAACTTTATATTTTTGCTTCCCTCTCTTTTATTTAGGGTTTTAGAACACTAAATATTTGTTTATATCTGCCTCTAGACTTCTAGACCAGCTCTTCAAGCAGTGTTCTGAGATAATTTAAGGTTTCGGTTGCATTAATATTTATATAAATACTTATTTTACGATATTATTAATATTAAAATTTCTAAAGAAACCTGTAACATCGATTTCATAAGAATAAGAAAAAAATATAGAACCTCATTGTACCAGGTGTACCGGAAAGTCATTACTGGTTTTTTCGTAAAGAAACTACATAATTTTCAAGAAACTGGAAAAATTTATTTGCTATCGGCTATTTGATTCTACATATCTTACTCATCTTTCAGGCAATTTATGGAAGCCATCCAATAAAAACTATTTGTCCTTTGACCAAAATCATTCATAGAGCTATTTTTTAACTTCTTCGAAATTCGTGAACTGCTTCTCTTCAAGCTTGTGTCCCATTGACGCGAAAAGGTGATACTCGGACGAGGCAAGGTCTGGAGAATACGGCGTGTACCATGTCCCATCCAAGTGCTTTCAATGCTTGCTTGATTGGTTCTGCTGTATAAGACGTATTATCGTACTGTAAAATCACTTTACCGTGTTCTCGGGTCCGTTCTGGACATCTTTCTATCAATGCATGGTTCAAATTGATAATTTTTTATCGGTAGCGACCAGTATTAACTGTTTCGCCAGGTTTCAACAGTTCATAATACACCACGCCACTCTGATCCCACCAAACACAGAGCATTGTCTTGCGACCAAAACGATTTGGCCTTGGAGTTGATTGGGCGGCTTCACCAGGTGATAACCATGATTTTTTGGGCTTAGGGTTTTCGAAATAAATCCATTTTTTATCACCCGTCACTATTCGATGCAGAACTGACTTCCGATCATACCTTTGAAGCAGCATTTTTCGATTTTCCATTTGCTTGTCATTCAATTGATGAGGCATCCATTTAACACTTCTGCCAATTGTTTTTGAGTTTGGGTTGGGTCTCCACCAATACCTCCTGCAGTTTCGCATCGTCACACTTTTTCGGTCTACCAGATCGTTCTTTATCTTGCACATCGATATCACCACTTTTGAATGATCTAAACCACGCCTAACATATTTTTATGGTTGGAACAAGCTCACCGTAAGTTTCTACCAGCAAACGATGACTTTCAGCGGCTTTATTTTTTGATTAAATGAGAAAAGTAATGCGTGCCGCAAATGCACTTTTTCAGGCACAAAACTCGACAATTTTAAAGAAGTATAAATCTATGACAGTGTTACATTCGCAAAATATAACATGTATGGTTTTGAATCTTGATGTCAATAGAATAAAATGACATGTGTCAAATCGTAACATTGCATACTTAAGCCCGGTGACATCTGTTAAAATAACCGGTAATGACTTTCCGGCACACCTGGTATTTTTTAATCTCTTTAATAATATGTATTACAACCATTTCGCTGTATGACGTTAAAAACATTATTTTCGTATCATACAATTCTTAAAGCTTTCAAGTGAACTGCATCTTCAATTCTTCTTGTGAACCATCTCCAAACATTTTTTGTATTCTAAAAATTTAAACCCGGTGGTCCAAATTAAATCGCTCACATCTTCTTCTTTGAATCATTATTTAATTACACTACCTTTATGGATTGCTACGTGGTTTTATCAAAAACCCATTCTACCTACTTATCTTTCTTGTTATTTCTAATTTGCCATTTCATGATAAAGCTATATAATCAATATGTTAGCTCCCCAATGATCAATAAGAGATCTACTTTTTCATTATACTACAAATACCTGCTCTATAATAACACTGCTTCACAAATCTTTTCCTGAATCGCGGAAGTAAAGATCCATGAAAAGTAAAATAAAAAATTATGCATTTCCATTTGTTCTTCAATGCCATGTATGTTTGAGCAAATCTAAGTATCTTTTATTCATGACTCTACGTCAATGTTAGTTTTTGGTAAACTGTTCAGTACGCGTTGTATCATGGGAACACTAACAAATTTTCCAACTTCTTCTTTGGCTTATTTTACTGTCTGATTTGAAGCTGATTGATCGTTTTGCGCCGCTTAGCAAATAGTGGTTCTTTTCAACCTTGTTTGTCTGCTTTCATAATTATCGAGTTGTTTAAAACACCTATCGACTACTCTAGAACTTCTATTAATTCTTCTAGCAATTTGCCTGTTCGAATATCTTCTTCTTTTAATGCAATTATGTTTCTAGTTCATCCAGCTGATACATTTTTACGGTTACACCTTTTTTTTAAACCAATTTTAGGAATAGTTTCTATACACTTGCAAATGTTTGTGATGATTTATTGATCACCAAATTTTCATAATGGATCAATCAATCTCATAACGAATTAGGTTGAATTTGATGGAGCCTGTGGTTGATTGACTTGATCAATAAGGTTGATATATAACCCCTTTCCACAATTAACTATTTGTAAATTCTGTATACGCATTTCGACAACCCTCTAATCTTGGTTTTCAACGGTGCGGATCGCGTACGGAGTTTGTTTTTTCGTACAATTTTTTCGCCGTGTTTTACCAGGTGCGACACTTTGAAATTATCTGCTGATGATGACAACTTGGTTGTCGAAATGCGTATACAGAATTTACAAATAGTTAATTGTGGAAAGGGGTTATATATCAACCTTATTGATCATAACGAATTACTAATATTTTCTATGTTGACAATCAAGTGTCGCAAATCAGCTGCTTGCACAGGTGGTAGTAATATGGTCGATATAAATCATTTAATTTTCGAATGCCCCAAATACCATATCATTTTGAGATGAGTTCATTAACAGACTTATTCATGCGGAAGTGGCTATGCCTATTGATATATGTGTCTTAATGTAATGTATAATACTAAGGATGTTTACGATGTATTGGTAGATTACATTTGCAAAGCTAAAATTACAATTTAGAATAGGACATTAGCAGAAATCTATCCTTGTCTACCTTTGTGGGGAAATTTATTTACTGATGGTCGTTATTTATTCTGTGCAAAGACGTCCGATAGGTTACGGACGTAAAACATGTCTGTTTCATCGTTTCTTTTCGAATTGGTATTGACTTGCGGTGATTTTTATTTGTTTTTACAATTGACAGTTTATGTTTGATTAAAGTTAAAGTGGTAATATGAGCAAAGATTCCGAATGCCAAGAAAACTATTATATTAAATTAAAATATGCATACTACAACACATGTGCCTATGTTGTATGAAGCAGATTCACCCGTGTTCGCTGATATATGCCTAAGAAAATGTATTGTAGATTTATTGTAATATATATATATATATATATATATATATATATATATATATATATATATATATATATATATATATTATATAGGGTGTTGCAAAAATTTAGAGGATTATTCCTTGGACACTTGTTCAGATACAAGAAAATGAGGGTTTTCGAAAAGAAAACAATGCTTTATTGCTTACTGTAAACATTCTCAATCTACAAAAACTGCTGGAAATTACTACCACCATCTAGGATGCATTTATCCAATCTTCTCCCCATTGACTGCCGAAATCTCAAAAATACTATGGTTGTTCCTTACTTACACTTATCATCACTTATCTGATTTCGCAAATCTTCTTTATTTCACACTGGAGTAGTGTACACCTATATCTTGACCACATAAAAACAAATTCAAAGGATTTCAGTCGGGGTATTGAACAGACCATAAGTGAGATCCAATTTGACCAATCCAGGGTTCTTCACAAGTTGTGTTTAAAAACTTATGAGCAACCATAGTGAAATTTACTGGTACACAATCGTAAATAAACCACATTACATTTCTCGTTGTCAGTAGTAAATCCCCCGGAAGCCCAAGTAATTATTTTTCCAAAAAATTCGGTAAGTCTTCCCGGTATTTCTAGCAGAAAGACTTACCAGAAGAATACCCTTAAAATTAGTAAGTCAATCACAATTCCAACCCAAATATTTAATGAAAACTGATGTTGAAGACAGTCTTCTAGTACCGCATGCAGCTTTTCATCAGTCCACACATAGTTCCTAATTGCATTTTTTGGGAAATGTGCTACATCGATAAAAGAATCAGCGCCATTGACAAAATGCAATACGTGAAGGAAAATCAGTAAGATATAGTACTTGAACGCGCTGCGCTGAATGTGGTATGAATACAAATACTGCTGATTTAAAATATTACCTACATTCGAAGTATTTGCTATTTCTATAGTAAAAGTATTTGTATCGGCGTTCTATCATGTTTGGCACATTTTCTTTCAATTCTATTATTACTGCGTGTGTAAATGTGTCTGTTCCATGACGACGTTGATAAATATTTTGGAAGCTTTCCTTATCAACAGTATGATGAATGGGACGTCATTTAGTGTACAGTCCCGTGGCCGCTAACGTATAAAGATTCATATTAGAGAAGTTTAATTATCAATTATCAATTTCGACAACTTTCAAAAAGAGAAAACGACAAGTCACAAGAGAAAATTAGTCTACAATGTATGAAATATGCGGTTAAGCGAATGGTTTTTTCGATATCAGCACTAACCACGTGTGACTGCAAATAATATTCGTTTTTTCGAGTCGGAATGTTGTTAAAAAAATAAAAACAAATTTCTGGACATTCTTTGTATTAGGTAGATCTAGTACAGTATATCGTACTTTTACTTACGGTGCATTAATAACTATGAAAATGTCTTAATCTTTATGGCCATTATCTCCGAAACAAAGCGTCTTCAGAAAATCCTCCGAGGACAAAGAAATCTTAAAATAGCTCAAGGAATAAGCCCCTGAATTTTTGTCGCATGTTTAGTAAACACCTTGTATATGTAGGTATATTTATCATATCAAAATTGTATTTTAGCACATGAAAGAATTTACATACGTATTTTTGATATATAATTTAATGTATATATGCAAAGACAGGCTCGCAAACTCATGTGCATGTATTGAGGTGTTGACTATGTAATTGCGAATTACAAATGAGATATAATTGACTGACTGAAACGCAATCGTGGTCTATAGATGCTAAACCCTGACCTATCGCTTGCACGCTCATTACGACGACGGACATTTTTCTGAATCCGACGTATTAATAAAAGCGGCAGTATTGCTGTCTCGTTTTATTTAGTCAAACGTCTCAGAATATTCTCACCACGACAAATTTACATACTAATGTAAACAACGAACTTTTAAAAGACATACACTCCAGGCAATGTAATACACTTCGTATGCTGCGCCATGGGTGCTTTTTTCCGTCATAATTACGAATTAAGATAAATAAGCGCTTTTTTTAATTTGTTGCCATTTATTTACTACTAGCACTCGTATATATATATATATATATATATATATATATATATATATACACCTTTTTATAAAAACCGAGTATATATGATAGTAATTATAGATTATTTAATAGGAGCAAGTTAGTTATTTCATATGCATTACAGATTCATTTGCGTGATATTATATTTAGTTTAGCAGTAAAGCATATTTTTCTAACACTAAGTTTGTCTATAGGATAAATACAGTAAAAGACTGATAAACTGGTATGGTATTTATGTTTATTTATTCAATCTTGGACACCAGAGGTGGAATCATGTAGACAATATGTATACAATTCTAACAATAATAGCTTGGTAGGCAACTATTGCTGAAATAGAAACTAATGTCGAATACATATTTTAATAAAATAAAAGCAAATAAAGCAAATTATTAGATATGCAATTTACAGAAATAAAAAATGTAATCTCCTTTACTGAATAATTTATGTGGAAATAGAAATACTGCGGAGTATATGTATTTAGATTACATGTTGCATATAATGCAATCCTAACAAAAGCAATTGTTGCTAAATGAATTGCTTATTTCAATGTCAAATCAAAGAATCAGTCAAGTCATATTTCTTTGTGTAAAGCACAGAATATTCTTTATGGTGCATTAACAATACAAGTCGTCTGCACATAAATTATTGGCGAAACGGTAAAAAAAATTGTCTATAATAATAAAAAAGCGTGATAAAAAATTGGGGAGGTTAAGAGGTGAAAAATATGTATACAATTGTATGCAGTAAAATTTGAACAAAGAATCCTAATAAACTATTTACAATTATCTACACAACAAACAATTTAGCGAAACGCAAATTAAATTTATTTTCACTACTGAAACGAAAAATTATATATAACAGATGTTGATATAAAAATAAGCACCTCATAGTATAATTATATTGCAAGAGCTTTATTAAACCAAAATTAAAAACTGGAAATTGAAACATTAAAAATTATTGACAGGAAATGATAGCTGAATGAGAAACAAAATAAAAACGATTAACAACACAAGGGTGGTCCCACAAGTACCCGGCCCGATAGTGGTAGTGGTTTGAAAAATATCACTGTATTAGAAAGTACACAATCTATAAAGCATATGTTTCAAGTTTGAAGATGCCACGTTGTTTTGTATTTGTTTGGCAGCCATCAATAATGAACGTTTTCAGTGAATTTGTAAAAATGGAGAAAATTGGTCATCGTTATGTGATACAATATTTTTATTTGAAAGGCCTCAGACCAACTGATATAAAAGCTGAACTGGATTCTACTCTGGGTGAGTCTGCTCCTTCGTTTACAATAGTGAAATATTGGATAGCAGAGTTTAAACGAGGCCGTACGAGCTGTCAAGACGAGCATCGCAGTGGTCGACCAAATGAGGTGGCGACTCCAGAAATGATGATGAAAATCCACAAAGCTGTACTGGATGATCGTTGACTGAAAGTGCGCGAGCTAGCAGACATGGTAGGCATTTCAAAAAGTGCAGTAAAAATTTAGACATGAGAAAACTGTGTGCAAGATGGGTGCCGCGTTTGCTCACACTCAAGCAAAAACAGTGTCGTGAAGATATTTCAATTGAGTGTTTAGCGAAGTTTTACAGCAACAAAGCAGAATTTTTGCGCCGTTTCATAACCATGGATGAAACATAGGTCCATCATTTCATACTGGAGACAAAAGAACAATCAAAACAATGAACTCAAAAGGGAGAACCGGCTTCAAAAAAGGCGAAGACCGTTTCATCTACAGGCAAGGTCATTGCATCGGTTTTTTTTGGGATCCGCGTGGAATAATTTTCATTGACTATTTTGAAAAAGTAAAAACGGCGAGTATTATGTGAACTTATTACAACGTTTGAGAGAAGCAATCAAGCAAAAACTGTTGCATTTGGCTAAGAAGAAAGTGTTGTTTCATCAATACAATGCACCAGCTCACAAATCCGTTATTGCAATGGCCAAAATTAATGAATTAAAGTTTCGATTGCTACCTCATGCACGCTATCCGCCAGATTTAGCCCCCTCGGATTATTTTCTGTTTTTTAATTGACTTAATATCTCTATAATTCTTAGAGACATGAAGACTAACACAAGTAACGAATGCATTTAGGATAAAACTGAACAAAACAAACACGGGGAGGAAGTTAGTTATTCTGATAACGCTAAGTTTACAGTATTGAGGTATCTTTTGGTTTTAGTGTTTCGCCAGAGTATCGGCGTGTAGAAATCCATATTCTATATTGCTGCAGGAATGCTTTTCTTGTCTAAATTACAGATTTCAGGCATACTTTTAATTTTTCAAATAATAATACGAATGATTTATTTGAGTTTTGAGTTGATATCAATGTGTGTTACATGTCTCCTATGTGACCTGAATATCAGAATTGATTTGGTTTGATTTTTACACAGATGGCGCTAGGTTTTTGTAAGTGTTAGAGACATTCGCATCTATCCTTGTGTTATGCCATGTGACAGCTAACAGTTCCAACTTTATTTGCGAAAAAAATTAAGAGATTTGATTGAGTATTTGAAATTTTATAAAAAATTGAAAATAGAAGACCAAGGTGTATATATGCGTCATACTTTATTCTTTTACTTTTGTATAAAGAAGAACGTGCGTTAAGATGGTCTACGAAGTTCCATGCAGGCATTAATCGTAACGACGTTCCTCGGTCCATGAGGCCTACTGAGGTGAATGATAAAATAAAGACATCGATCGAAGCAAGTCCACGGGATATAACATGAAAGATTGCAGAAATATTAAATATCCATTCTCCATGCGTTCATCGACCTTTCATGATCGCATAAGAAAGCTTTGATGCGATAGCAAGCTCGATATTTGAGTTCTTCATGAAGAAATTCACTTGATGCGTGTAAACATACTCCTTAAACGTGAGGAAAACGATTCTTTTTTTAATCAAATGATAACTGGTGATGAGAAGTGAATTGTTACAATATCATGCGAAACCGTTCTTGGTCCCGACCTGAAGTTTTGTTTAAAACGTTATCGAAAGCAAATATTCAGTAGAGGAAGGATATGTTCTCAACCAGGTGGAATTTTGAAAGATTCATATTTTCGGCGCTCCTACTAGGAAACGAAGTGTGTACTGTTGACATGGATAACTTAAAAGAATCCATTACCCGGTAGCGTCCTTGAACGTTCGTAAAGTGATATTTCATCACAACGCGAAATGATGCGCAACTTTGATCGATCATGGGATTGCTGTCATACCTAACATACTCGCCAGTTAGTGACTTCATAGCCCTTTCGTTCTCCTCAAAACTCCTTACGTGGTATAAAGTGCAACTCAGATGAGGCTGTGAATCAGTCGATAAAGATACGTCCCTTTATGAACGAGAAATTGTGGAGTTCACCGAAGAAAATGGACAATAAATACATAATTCGTTGATATCTTTCCTATATTAATAAATGACCCACGAAGAACAGTAACATTACGTCATGACTTTCTTGACAGCTCAATAGTTAGAAGCTATTTGTACGAATGCTTCATAAAATATATACGGAATTAATAGAAAATTATACTAGAGCCAGAACGAACATTTGAGAATACGTTGATAGGATTTGATGCAACACCCTAAAGCCATATATACTGGCACTGACCATCAACCTATCAAAGCAAAAGGTTTTTCAAAACTAGTTCAATCTATTTTAATAGTGGCGATGCATTTTTTTCTATCCTGAAGATCCACTGGTGTTACATTTTTTTAGTATTAATGGCTATTATCTATTCTGGGATAAACATATCCGCATTTGAAGATGAGGATTTATTTATCTCACTAAAATGGAATGATATATATGAAGCAGCATTGGGAAGTCTAAAATAAAAATTCCAAAAGTAACTTATAGCCCAAAAAACGGTGGTCTCATTAACTGTCATTTTCTCATCTAACCGATGAGTGGCGATGATACTTTATTTCTTGCAAATTAGTCCTAACCACTTAATTGACTTAATACCTCTATTATATATACCGTGAATATATTTTATAATGCAACATGCACATACATACATAACGTAATAATGAAATGAGAGCAATGTATTTTAGCGTGTATTTTATTTTGCAACATAGGAAGTGAAATACGGTAGTTGAACAAAATTTAAAAACTAATTTAACAAATTTTCAAAAATGTCACCATTGACGGCCAGACAGTATCCTAAGCGATTGTAGAATTCATTTATTGTATTTTGTATCTGCTCTGGAGTTATTTCTCTTGCAGCAACTCGTATTCTATTTTTTAATTGGTCAATATTGTTTAGAGGTTCTCCATGAAAAACTTTATTTCTGATACATGACCAAAGAAAGAAATCGTTTGGAGACAGGTCTGGTGACCTTGCGGACCATTCTACTTCTCCTCCACGGCCTATCCAACGGTTTGGAAATCTTTGGTTGAAAAATGTTCTAACCATATGAGAATTATGTGCCGGCGCGCCATCATGCTGGTACCAAATCTCACCATCAATATTTAAAGCGTGGAGGGCTGGCATAACTCTGTACTCAAGCAATTCTGAATATTTTTCTCCTGTAAGAGTACCCTCAATAAAAAACGGTCCTACGATATGGTGTCCAATCAACCCAGTCTAAACATTGACTTTCTGTGGCCGCTGAGTCCTTGTGATATGATATCCATGCAAATTTTGTCTACTCCAGTAGCGGCAGTTCTGTGAATTTACTTCACCATTTACATAAAATGTTGCTTCATCTGTAAAGCAAATTCTGCGTAGTAAAGTATCATCATTATGAAGCTTATCCAACATGATTTCACAAAAGCTACTTCTTCTTTCTGCATCATTCGCAATTAGTTCCTGATGGTTTTGAAAATGATACGACTTAAAATGTTCTCGTTTTAGTAGTTTATGCACGGAAGATTTGCTTACATTTGTATTCGTAGTTTGTGCTAAAGCTCTTGTGGAGAGCATATTATTATTTTCGATTGTTTGTAGAATTTCATCTCTTTTGGCGTCAGTAATAACATATCTTGGCCTATTCTTTTTTTTATGATTAGGAACGATGCATCCATTATTTTTATACTTCTGTACTAACCTACTTATTGTAGTTGGACTCGGTCTTGGACGATCAGGATATGTAATTTGAAACAAATCTGCTACTCTCCTCAAACTCATATTCGAGTTATACCAGTTCACTAATAACAGTTTTTCTTCTACACTATACATACCTCAAAAATAGAGTAACTTATTTTGACATCCTATGTTGCAAAATAAAATACACGCTAAAATACATTGCTGTCATTTCATTATTACGTTACTCTAGCAACTAGTGTATGTATGTGCATGTTGCATTATAAAATATATTCACGGTATAGCAATTTACACATGTACCAGGTTGTTCAACGAATATTAAACGTGTATAAGGACTCTTCACCTTCAATTAGAACAGTAAAAAGATGGGTTGCTAAATTGAAATGTGGTGGTATAAATCTTGAAGACGATTTACATGAAGAAAGTCCAAAAAGTGCATCAACACCAATAATTATAGCAAAAATACAGGATATGGTTTTAGAAGAGCGTCAATTAATCGAGACAGATTTAATAGAAGCCCTGGGCACTTTATTGGGCAGTGTAAATATTTTGGTTAAAATTTTGGGTTTCAGAAAGCTATGTGCAAAGTGGGTGCCGCATTTGTTAATAGTGGAACAAAAACGCATTTGAATGCGGCGTTGTCAGCAATATTTGAAGCGTTTTAGGAAGAATATAAACGATTTTGTGCAACGTTTCATCACTATGGATGAGGCCTTGTGTCTACCACCATGTTGCTCAATCAAAAAAATAGGTCAAGGAGTGATGTGAACCCGGTATTTCGGCTTCGAAGCAAGTTAGGGTCCAGAAATCGGTCAAGAAAGTGTTAGCATCAGTTTTTTAAGATACAAAAGAAATTTTGTTTGTAGATTGCCTCCAAGCTGGTAAAACAATAAACTCGGATTATAATTGTAACCTTTATGATCAGCTGGACGTAAAAATTCGTGGGGAAAGAAGTCGTTTACAGATGAAAAAAAATCATTCACACAGCTCAAAAATCCATCGCAAAAATCAGTGAATTAAACTACGAATTGTTACAGCATCCACCCTAATCGCCAGATTTAGCTCTTTTAGAAAAATTCATGCTCGGAAAACGATTTTCATCGAACGAAGAGGTAATAGCAGCCGTGAAGCATAATTCGACAGATTTCCGAATTCTCACTTCAGGGATGGAATCCATAAATTAGATCACTGGAGTAAGTGTATTAAAGTTCAAGAAGATTATATTGAATAAGAAAATGTATTTCAAACCATAAAATCATGTTTTTCTTACCGAATGACAAAACTTATTGAACAACCTGGTATGTATAGTAAATGTTAGGAAAGGATAAGAATTGTCTTGCATTCGTTTTTATTAAGAACTATTGAACTTTTATTTATTTATTAAGGCATGATATTTAAACACAAGTTTGAAGGTTCTTTTAGAAATTTATTCTAAAAGTTACTCAAAGTAGACAAAGATTTCAACAATTATAATAAAATTAATGCATTACCAATTGCATTCAAAACGGTTGAATGGCTATGTGCACATATACAAAATGGTCTGTGTGCTTTTATTAATTCAGTTTGCGTAAGAGCGACAGGTCTATTGAAATTTTCAAACTGAAAAAAAACAGAGAATAATGGGCAAAAAACAGCAAAAGAGAATCGACAACGCGTATGTGCATAAAATCTTGACCTACATTACTTCACCGAGATGCAGATGTAATCAATATATACAGTAGGGGATGCTGACAGTAGTGCGTTAACTTTTACGTGCCCCTCACCTCTTCATACTCTAGTCGGGAGCATTAGCCTACAATCCTGATCGCAGCTACCGACTACCGCAAAGTCCTCTGTACCCCACTTACGTCTCAACAAGCTTCCCCTCCGATCCCCGCATACGTCCCTTACCACTGCAGCAACGTTAACTTGAGTCGAAGAAATCTAATGAAAGTCTATGAGGCAGGACACCTGGCTACACTTGCACTGGTTCAGATCGCCGACAATATCTTTAACTTGCATTTTCAATCTACTCGAACTGTAACGGAACTGGAACTATTTCATTTGCTAAGTTACCACCCCACTTAGAACGCCTCTTCCTGGTGGATTTAATGAAAAACTGTTTTACTTCCTTGTACCGTTTCTAATTTAGTTTCGGATAATGACACGATGAGAAGAATAAGAGAGCGAAATAAAAAGCAGGAAGGGAAAACGAGAAACAGATGAAACGGACGATATTGCCGTATTTTTCTTTCTCGCTTATCTAACCTCTAACATGTTTCGGAAACAAAGAAATCATTACGGTAATTTCACCAGAGCCGCTCACTGTCATTCAAGTGTATAATTTATTTAAGTCTCGAGCAAATTGTGGGGCAATAATTGAGAGGAATTATTCAAATGCCTTGAGAGTATTGCTGTTTTGATTGTTTGCTGTAGATAAGAAATTTATCATGTCGTTAAACTGCTCATTTAGAACGGAAATAATTTTATATTTTTCTAAAATTTTTTGATGTATTTAATTATGTTAACAATTATAATGAACATATTTCTCCCATCGACGGAATTAAATTTGATAATAACTGTGACACACAATACTTATCCATGGAGTATTGTGTTATGTATGCTTCTAACTTCCTAACCAAAATATTCTTGTCATTTTTCAGGTTTTTCATTTTCTTATTCTTGAAAATTGAAGTCGATGTCATGAACACTTTAGTAATAGCATATCTATGATCGGGTTAAATATCAGTTCGCATCATTAAGTTAGTTTGCTGCTGCTTATTATGGCTTCATAATTAATTTATATTTCTATACATGCCTTTTGGCATGACAGTTATGCGATTTGTACCTTGTATTTTCTAAATTGTTGCACATTATTACCATGTGCTTTGCAAGGACATATACAATTAGAATAGGAGAAAAATTGCTAAGTTCATTAAATTTGACTCTTTTCGCAAATCTACTTTTTTCATCTAGTCGAAGTCCATTTTGATATTTCCTGGACATTAATAGTCGTAAATCTTCGCTTCACATTCTGCCTTGGATACTTTTTTTCCTGTATATCTCTAATCGTCTTCGTTTCGTTCGTCTTCATCATTGGTGTTTTTTTTTGTACCGACCTTTGTTTTTACGCCATTTGTGAGTATCGGTGTCACTGTTGTCTTATAAATTCTTGTCTTACGTTCAATTGTGAGATATACTTCCAGTTGTAATGTTTTCATAGATTAATCATAGCCTATTAATGTTCTTTCTAAATATCTAAAATTATTAACCTGTTTAGTAACACTTCTTTGTATTTCCAACTTACATGTTAGTAATCCTTTTGAAACTATCATTCATTTTATTTTGGTTGTGTTGATGACTATGTTTAGTTTTCTTGCCTTCTGAATAGAGACATGAAGGATCTGCTGTTGGTTGCTTTCGGAAGATTAGGAATTCATCATCAGCGTAGCAGACTATATGGAAGTATGTATTGCCCATTTTATATCCTCCAGTTCTTAGGGGATTCTCCACTATTTTAATTAACTACTGGTTTATTCGCTTCTCTAAAAGTTAGTATAGCCATTTCCGAAGTAGGTACATAATTACAGGGAATTAAAATAGACGTTTGCAATATAATGAAAGCGATCGTCGATTACTAAATATACCTCTTAAGAAATTATTGTTAAATGTTTGATCGAATTGAGTGTTGTATTTTATGAGCTAATCCTATTTGGTTAAAATATCGATTCGAATAAGTACTACGTTCAGTTAGATAAGTTGTAACTGGCAATATTACAGGAATGAGTAGAATTGCAAGCAGGCGGAGAGTGGTCAAGACAAGGTAATTTTGATGGCGCCTGTGGTTGATTAACTTAATCACTGAAGGTCGATATAGAACCCCTTTCCACATTGATTTTCGTAATCTGTATACGTATTTCGACAATTAAGTTGTCATCTCAGCAGATAATTAAACAGTGTCACACCTGGAAAACTGCAACAAAACACCCATATGAAAACGAATTCCGCACACGATCTGTACCACTGTGCCAAAACGCACAGTGTGTGTTTTGGATTTTTTGGCCGTAGTTTTCCAGGTACGACACTGTTTAATTATCTGCTGATGATGACAGCTTAGTTGTCGAAATACGTATACAGAACACGAAAATTAATGTGGAAATATATCAACTTTCAGTGATTAAGTTGGTCAAGACAACGCTAAACCATACATTACTTTGGTAATCAAGCAAACTTAACAACATTTGGGAGTGAGATTATACAATATTCTCCATGTTACTTTTTGCAGGCGTCACGAAATTATCTGCACTGAAGACTCAATTAGCGCCATATTTGCATGGCAAAAATTAATCGAGCAAGATGAGCATTATGTGCTTGATTAAAAGAATGACTCGATACATGAAGTTCGTTTAGACCAAAGAAATTGCAAAATTGCAATCTGAAGAACTCTGCTTTAAAGTTTATATTTTTAAAAATTGTTTTGATTAATTTATTAATAGTTGTTAGCAGTATATTGGTATGTATATGTTCTAGAAATTGTTCAATAATAC
>JAVIWB010001202.1:0-160000 GCA_031893035.1 Dermolepida albohirtum
AGATGTTGTTCATAAAATTTTTAAAGAGCTACTCCTGTATCCATATCATTTGCAAGTAGTACAAGAACTTTTACCAGCAGACCCCGATGCGCGTCTCACATTTTGCCGATTTATTCACAGAAAAAGGGCTAGAGATATTTATTTTCACAACAAAATTCTCTTCACCGACGAAGCATGCTTCACAAGGAGAGGTGTTACAAATTTACACAACGAACACGTGTATGCAGATCAAAATCCACATGCTTTTAAACAAGGCCGCTTTCAGCAGGAGTTCCGAATTAATGTATGGGCAGGTATAATCGGCAATAACATCATAGGTCCTGTCGTTTTACCTAATCGACTAAATGGAGTGAATTACTTAGATTTCTTACAAAATACTTTGCCAGGCTTATTGGAGGACTTACCACTAGATCTAAGACGTGACATGTGGTTTCTACATGATGGAGCACCACCTCATTTTACGTTGAATGTTAGGAATCATCTTCATGCACAGTTTCCTAATAAATGGATCGGCCGAGGAAACGACGCACCTGTAAAATGGCCTCCTCGCTCGCCAGATTTGAATATCTGTGATTCGTTTTTATGGGGAACACTCAAGAGCATCGTGTATTCTACTGCTATAAACACGGAGAATGAGCTTTGGGCTAGGATACAAAACGCCACTCAATCAATTAGAAATAATGAAGAAAGTTTGCAAAGAGTGCAATTCAATTACTTGCGCAGAATCGCTCTCTGTATTCAACAAAATGGCGGACATATCGAACATTTGTAGTAATTTAGTTTTTGTTTATTTGCCGTTAATAAATTTTTGCAAAAAAATTTTTATTCGCCACTTATTTTACTAAATAATAAGCCAACCAGATTATGCGTGTTGCCAGGAAAGCAGATTACGTTCGAGTCGGATATTATTTTTTGTGACTAAACTGTAACAGATATCAAAAATTACAAAGATACAAAAAATGTCACTAAGAAATGTATCTTCTCGGGTAAAAAAAATTAAAGCTCTTAACCTTCATATCAAAAAGTTACAGGCAGAAATGTGCCACGTCATCGATGTTTCATACACTTGCGGTCTACTTATAAAGACCTAAATCATCTCAAAACACGACTTACACTTACTTGAAATGTTGTACCAAAAATAATTAAAATCGATCAAAGTGTTATGTTTTAATAAGAATTTTTTTGTTTTTTTCGAAAAACTTTAAAGCTGAATACCGGCGTAACGATGCGATTTTGGATATAGGTAAGTTTGGTTAAATCATCTTATTTTGATGCAAGGAGTTTGTGGTTAAGCCATGTCCAAGCATTTTGCAGATACCCTGTATATAAGTGAAATATAGAGAACGCGTTAAAAGAATCTGTTTAAGGTTAATAAAAAAAGTTTTGGTTGTACTAATCCTAGTCTTTATTGTAAATTTTTGGTACGTAATAATATGTACATAAGAAAATGTTATAACTATAAGCACTTTATGGTATTCTTTAATAAAACTATATTGCTTTTGAATGCTTTGAACAAATTAAATTTGGATTTCAAACTTCTTTTTCCAATCAGCAAAATGAAAGCCTTGCATATATACATATGTTCGAAATTTGTCTGGATTTCTTTAAAATAAAAATAATGAATGATAATATATGATTTTTCATAATTCTACTACTACTTTCATACTAGAAAGTCATCAAATATTTTCCCTTAAAACTTAAGTTAACAAAAACTAGAGTTAAACGGCATGAGTGACAAATCAAATTACGTTGTTTTGACAAATAATTACATACAATTGAAAATAATTAAAAAAACAAGAAGCCTAATCTTTTCCCTAGAATATTGTGAAACTATTTCTTCATAAATATTTTATCGGGTGTCGGATAGAATTTCTAAATTTTGCAGCAACATGTGATATTGCGGCAAATGATTAAACAATCTATTGAGAAGCTCCATGATATAGAACCTGTAACTTGAAAACCAAATGGTGGCGTACCTATAAAACCTATATATAAAAGTATCATAGAGGAATGAATATCTCAGTTGGCGAAGAAGTCCATTCAGAAGCCTTCTCAGCAAGTACAACTTTCAGGGACGTGTCAGTTAAGTCTTACTAAATTTCTATATAAATTTCATAGTGTCTGGGAGCTTCTATCCACTGATCATCAAACGCAACGTAATTAAAGGTCATTGATTTGATCATGAATAATGATGATATTCTTAATAAAACTTTCTTCTCAGATGAAGCATGGTATCATTTATTAGGATATATCAATAAACAAATAAGGCGCATCTGATCTAGAATAAATCCATAAGAATTTATTGAAACATTAATTAATATCATTACCAAAGATTAACGTTTGGCTTGCAATTCCTCATAAATGGATTGTTGGTCTATTATTCTTTAATTATATTGCGAATATCGAAATATACCGAAATATAGTATTGCAACTATTTTCAAATCAATTATATAAACAAATGAAATATTGTTTGGTCTTTTAAACTTGAACTCTTGAGTAAAGACGTGGCTTTTGAAATTTGTATTTTAATGTAATATGTCGTTTTTATATTATAGACTGTGAAATTACTATTATATTTCTGTTTAATATAACTATTACTGCATTTAAAAATTAATATCTTTCATTAATTATTTTGTTAGGAGAAAATTAAATTTCACGTTTTCCTTTGAGAAAATGAATGCCAAATTACGCGTGCATATAAAAAAAAACAATTTGGAACACGAACGAATTTAGTGTTGATTATTAACCTAATTTACATGCGATTACTTATTGATTACCTTAACGAAATTTAGTTAAAACATTGCAGTAAAACTTCTTTCATAAAGATACACGCCTTAATATCTGAAGTGCTCTGCTGTATTACTATTCATCATGGTCATTCATTATGAAAGTAGATTATAAATTAAGATTGCGAGGATATAGCATTTTAAGCAAACATCCTTGTATTGATTTTCCATAAATTCTTATAATACGCTTCAGATATTTTAACTTGAAGCGAATGCAAATCTGCTAGAAGTAGTCCACCACTATTTTCAGAACACAGTCACGAACGGAGCATATCGGCAGTATAGTCTCTACTATCTACCCGAAATACATGAAACGGTTCAAGCGAACGTCAACAGTAATAACTTGTTCTTATTACGGCGACAGCGCGCACGTGTTAATTGTTTATTTTGTTTGTAGTTCACGATTTTCCACAGAAATAAAATCGAAATATGTGACGCATACTGATGCAACTAAAACTGAAATTATCAGACAACCATGCCACCTGAAACAAGAAGGTGATCTCCTAACTACTACAGAAAAGGCGGAAAAGTTTATCGAATACCTTTTGATAAAAAGGGAACATCTGATAAAGAAACCGACGACTTTAAAATTAGAGGGAGATATGGAGCGGAAAACAGAAAATATGGAAAAATTTATACCGTATGAATATCAACAACGTCCTCCACTTTGTAAAAAATCCACAAATCTACATTTAGAGGGCAACCTCGACATAGTGACTGAAAATCATGAAAAATTTATACCATTTCAACTAGAGAAACGACAACCACTTACGAAAATGTCCACGAATCTGCACATGGAAGGTGATTTGGAACTTAAACCAGAGTATAGAGATGCTTTTATAGAATTTAAAGTAGAAAAACAAAATCCAGCGATGCCTTCCCATAACATAAAATTGGATGGTAAGTAACTTGAAAATTTTCCTATAATTGAAAAATATTCCGTTGCGTATTCAAATGATTGATTTTTGTATTTATATCACGAATGTACCATTTGTAATAAATAAACTAACTTCATTATAATTTCCAAGATAAGAGTGTATAAAATTAGATTATTTAAACCATACCACTTATAACCGAAATAAAAATCTGCAGTAACACTAAAAAATACCCTCATTGCGATGTGCATTTGTTATACACAGACTATTGATAAATACTGTTCATATTGTACACTAATCCTCTAAAATAATGAGACATTTTCATTGTGTAGATTATACAAATTGCAGAACTATAGAAACTTAAATCCTACGTCAAATGTCAAGATATGTGAAATCAAATTGCTAAATATAAACGTAGACCTTAGATTGTTTCGGGCTTGCAGTTTGTGTTGTCTATATGTAAACAGTCTTATAACTTTAGACGACTACCGTACAATTGTCTGAAATTTTCAATGAGAGAATTTCATAATAATATAAGCACTGTGGCAGTCGTTCGTATAAGAATCTTTTGCATTATTGAGAAAGATTTAGACACGAAAACTTCTAGAAGGAGCAAACACTACCACTTGCCAGTACCCATGAGGATTCAAATACTACCTCTTAACAGCAGCCATTAGAGCAAGCAAGATTGAAAAGTCTTATTCTCGCATGAGAAAATTTTTACTATGAAGGAAACATTTTATTGATAGAATCATATGTCCTTGGAATCGTTTTTGCAAGTTTGGGATGAAACATCGGTCCCAGTGTACCAAGAAACTGTACTAAAATTTTTGATGGACTTCTTTTTTGTGGGAAGAAATGACTGCTTCAGAAGGATTCGGAACCAACTCAGAAAGCGAAAACGATCCAAAGATGGCTGGAAAGCAATGTCGTTTAGTTTAGTATGACTTTCTTTTGTACGTCTGGTATTGGCAGATATAGCTTGTAAGAAGCGTTATCCAAATTTGGAATTTTTAAAATCTACAGACTAATAGCGGTTATTTGCAACTATGTGGACGCAGGAGGCGAACATTCCAAATATTATTTTTTTTAATTGTCGAATATGTGCATTCTTTTAAACATTATTGAAAACCGACAATATTTACAATTAGACTGTATATATATATATATATATATATATATATATATATATATGTATAGAGCTTTTTTGAAAAGCTTATACCGTGCATTCATTTTACCTCGCTACGAAAACTGTACCACATTATATTCGGGTCTAGCTGCCGAATACCGATCAGAATGTAAAGCGGTGGGGCGCGAGTCATTTGAATCACGACTATAACTGACTACTGATCGTACTAGCTGCAGTCCCACCACTAATTTGACTGTAGGCGTATCGATATCGTATTAACGGTCATTCGTGGTTTGAATTTGGGAGAGTGTGTTACGGTAAGACCTTTAAATTTAAATATTTTTTTAATTATATTACTTTCATAATGTATACATTGGAAGAAAAAATTCAAATGATAACATGGGCTTTGAAAGGTAATTCTTTACGGCGTATCCAGCGCCTTTTCTCTGAAAAGTATGTATATCGTCCCTTTCCTGCATTAACAACAATATCATTAGTAGTTAAAAAGTTTAAATCAGAATGTTGCATTTTAGGATGTAAATGTCATAAAATACGGAGAATAAATAACGATAAAGAAATGCAGGAATGCAGAATGGAATTTTGTGAAACTGTAATAGAACGTGTAAATGCGAATGAACACTTCATTGAGACTATCGTGTTTACCGATGAATCCACGTTTCCGTTGCACGGTAAACACAATCCGTCGAATCTTCGATATTGGTCTATTGAAAACGAGTATCGACAATTGAATACGGGGACACAGTATCCTGAAAAATTGAATGTTTGGGCTGGTATTTATGGGAATAACATTATTGGTCCATTCTTTACCGAAGGAAATTTAAATGGGGAAATATATTTGAATCTTCTTCGAAACGACATTATTTTCTGTATTTAAAAAGTATTTTATAAGTTTTGGCAAGTTATATTTATTTTCTGTTTAAAGAGTATTTTTTAAGTTCCGAGAAGTTATTTTATTTTTTAGCTTCTTTAAGAGTTTTTTTATTTTTAAACGTTTTATTAGAAAACGTCTTTTAGTTCAATGCGAAACTTATTGTAAAAATACCTAATTGTGCAGTTAAAAGTAATTATAATTTATTAATTTTTGGACATAAACAATTTGGACAGTCAGTGATAGACCTTACCACGAACAACTATTTAATCTGTAATCTGTAGTCAGTCGTTATTGTGATTCGACTGACTCGCGCCCCACCACTTTACATTCTGATCGGCATTCGGTATCTAGACCCGAATATAATATGATATGGTGTTTGTAGCATTTTAATATGAAAGCACGGTATCTGTATAGCTATATATATAATGTAATGTATATAATACTATATGTATACTGGTCGCTATAAATAAATGAACATTCAGTAAATATTCGTATATTTGAATGAAATTTACAAGAAATATGTATTTTATTCGTGTTAAGAAATGATGAAAATATCAGCAAGATATGATCGTAACAATTCATATAAACATTAGTGATGCGTTGATCTTGACATTGGTGAATCAATGGTAAATTCTGATATACTATTACAAGTTTCTATAATTCTAGAAGAGCATCTAGTTTCTTTTGAGATGGTTGTAAATTACGAATCTTTTGTCCTATCATATCCCATACGTGTTCTATTGGCAACAAGTCCCGATGATCTAGAAAGCAATCACCATTAGCATTATCCAGAATTTCATAGTAACACTCACGATATGTGGCCCCGCATTATCCAGCTGCAAAATTGGATTTACCAGTTGTTGTAAATATGGTTTAAGAACATTATTGACGTAACGAATAACATTTAATATTTCTCGAATAACAGAGAATATCTACCTGCAGGGCAGATCGCCTCCCACACATTAAATAAATTGCTGTATAGAAAGCCGGTTCTTCCTCCTGTACATCTTGTGATCATCAAGATTTGTATTCTTCTGCACTCCATTCTATTCCTCATTTCATTGAAATCTTTAGTTATACCACTCTAGCCGTGAAACTTGATTGCGTTGCGGTCGGTACAATCTAAGTTAATCTAAGTGAATATTTCAATATATTTGAGACTATATTCGTGTAAACTCTTCCTTAGTCATAAAATTTACTTTTATATTCTTCCTCATCGATTTTGTTTGTTCGTTAAAACAAAGTGATGATGGTCTTATCTTCGAAACTGATTATATTGTTTAATATTGATTAATCTACAACTTTATGAATCACGTGGACTTGGGTAAATATTTTGCAGCAGTAGTTATGGACATTTGTGGCTCTTTTGGATGCGTACACAAGAATACTGCTTCAAAGTGCTTTCCATGCACACTATTTATTTTAACAAAGAAGTCAACCTCACAGAAGAATTAAGATTCATACTTACACGGCGCATTAGGGATAAGATCCCTCTACCTGACCGTAACCTTCTCCTGTCCTACCACTTTACAGACTGTATATATACATATATGAAGATGTATTTTCTCGAGATTTAAGCCGTGTATGAGTTGTGTCCTGAAAAGGACTGTGCCCTTGATGTTTCAACGAGATCGCACCCGTCATTTTCTGTAGCTGATCGGTCGCTTACTGAAGCTGAAGCTCGTCTGACGTGTATCTAATGGTGCTCCTACTTATACGTTACTGTCACGGTGGGGGGAGTTGCCGTACTGACATCGCGTGCGCTTGATTGCGCGTTTTCTGCAGTCTGTCTGTATGATTATGCGGGGATTGCATTCTGTCTCATGTGTTCGGCAGGCGTTGGTCATCGTCACGTTTATTCAAGCTGTTATGTCTCTTCGCTAATCGAATCCTGATCGCTTCTTTTATAATTTTTGTAGCTAGATTTTCGCTAAAACCTTGGTAATATCAAAATCGATAAAATATCCTGCTAGCCTATATTGCTCTAACGTTGGTATTGGTTCTTTCTTGATAACTGCGTTTCCGTGTTCTTCTCTTTTAACGATTCAGTTATCCTGGAGGATGGTGTTTTTAAGTATCTATTAGTGTGTGTAAGTTTCCGATTTATGATGTGCCCTAATGTCCCATTTTCATATAATCACCAGCACGTTAAGAAAAGGTAGTTTTCCTTGATCCTCTACCTTCATTGTGAATTTAATTATCGGATGCTGCCATCGTGTGTCCTCATCGCGAACGAATCATCAACATACCGCAACCACAAGGAAGGTTTATTTACGCAAAAGGTTCGAATTTCTCCATGAAAATGTTGACAATAGTGTGTGATAGAGGAGATCCCATCGGTGCACTGTCGGCTTGTCCGTAGTTCTAGTTGTTGTACGAGATTTCGTGGCAGACAAATAGGTGAATTAACGTTAGAAGAGAAGAACACAGAAACGCAGTTGTCAACATATATATATATATATATATATTCGTAATATATATATTACAAAAATAAATGAAAACAATGGTTATCATTATTTGTGTTTACTGTAGTATATAATCCATAGAAAGTCGTACTGCAAAGACAAATTTCCAAAGAAACGTTTTTCAAAGAGGCCTTTTAAGTGGGCATATATATATACAGTATGCATATACTATTGTATATACACTGCAGGCCATAAGTTTGGAATCAGTTCCAGTAAATTCATAAAAATTAAAATTTATCTATGTTACGTTCGTATTACTTTGATATAAGTACAAAGGATTATTCTTAAGTACATTATAAAGCTTTACATAAAAGATGTAGTTTTAAATGCATTAATAGTTGGAAAATAACCAGAGATTAAGGAAACTCTGCGTGCGGGATTATTTATTCGAGCAGGTAATATTTCTGCATAATGAACGATTTCCTGGAATGGACAAATTTTATTGCAGACCCTTCCGCATAAACCTTTTGTAATTACATTTAGTTTTTATATTTATAAGTATTTATACATTTTGAAGTAATGAGAATATTTTAGTTGCTTCGTATCATTTAAAGTGTGTAGACACATAAAAGTGTGTAGAATCAGTAAACATAGTTTGATTATGGCGAAGAGAAAGCAGATATCGCTAGAAAAACGTGTAGAAATTATTAGACATCATAATCGGGGAGATTCTATACGGGATATCGCGAAAAGAATGAAGATATCGTACAAAGGTGTACAAAATACAATTAAAAGATACTAGTCTACTGGAGGGTATACGGACAGAAAACGATCAGGAAGACCAAAAATTACAACTCCTGCAGAAGATCAGACAATTATATTGACGTCGAAAAGAGATAGAAGATTAACGGCCTCGCAAACCCGCGGTGAGTTTAACAGGGAGCGTGAAACTCGGATCTCTTTAACCACAGTAAAAAGGCGGCTCAGAGCGGCTGGACTGATGGGACGTGTAGCAGTTCGCAAACCGCTTCTACGTCCGCAAAATAAAATAAAAAGGCTACAATGGGCTAAGTTACACAAAGATTGGACAATAGAACAGTGGGAAAAAGTACTATGGACCGACGAATCAAAGTACGAGGTCTTCGGTTCCAGACGTCGGATATTTGTAAAAAGAACTGCTACGGAAAAAATGTTACCGCAATGTGTGGTGCCCACGGTAAAACATGGTGGCGGTTCTGTAATGGTTTGGGGATGTTTTTCTTCGGCCGGTGTAGAAGATCTGGTGAAAATCGACGGAGTTTTGAAAAAGGAGGGTTACAGACAGATTCTCGAACACAACGCTGTGCCCTCCGGTCTGAGATTACTTGGAGAAAACTTTATATTCATGCAAGACAACGACCCAAAACATTCTTCTCATTTATGTAGAGGGTATCTCCAACAACAGGAAGCTGACGGTGTTTTACAAAACATGGTTTGGCCGGCACAATCGCCAGACCTCAATCCAATAGAGCTGTTGTGGGAAGAATTGGATAGAAAAGTGCGTGAAAAGTGTCCGACGTCCCAGACTCACATGTGGCAAGTTATACAAGATTCTTGAGCAAATATACCCAATGAAACCCTTACAAAATTAGTGTCTCGTTTACCGCGATTGTGTGCTGCCGTCATTAAAGCAAAAGGAGGGTATTTCGATGAAAAGTCC
This sequence comes from Dermolepida albohirtum, assembly GCA_031893035.1. Taxonomy (NCBI): domain Eukaryota; kingdom Metazoa; phylum Arthropoda; class Insecta; order Coleoptera; family Scarabaeidae; genus Dermolepida; species Dermolepida albohirtum. Next base: position 9,787 of record JAVIWB010001202.1, read on the forward strand.
GTTTAGTTGATAATAAAAATAAGTGGATGTAAATAAATAAAATTTGCTTTTTTTCCTGCTTATTTTATAATAAAACGTTTTGGTATATTAATATTGTTTTATTTTTACAATGTTTGTTAAAGCCACTACAATATTTTCATTATATTCAGAAGTGATTCCTAACTTATGCAAGTGATTCCAAACTCATAGCCTGCAGTATATATATATATATATATATATATATATACACTGCATATATATATATATATATATATATATATATATATATATACATGTATATAGATTGAACACCCAAAATTTTCAGAAAAGGTGTACTTTATTCAATCTAACGATGAAAATTTCAAGAAAAGACATTCGTTAACTCAAAGTAGCATTGCTTTACAACCAAAAAATATTTTTATTTTTCTGTTAATATTATTTACTTGTGTCATATATTATAGAGTAACTGTAGAGTATACTTATTACTTTATATAGTCTTAGTAGAGTGTAAAAGAATGCCTTCTATTCAAAAACGCGATTGACTGAGTTTAAATGTGCCAGGAGAATCAGCTTACGAGAAGCCGGATCATCTGTTCATGATGTTTCTGACGTGTAAGATATCGCTACAAATGCAATTAGCAGCTTATACTTTTAATACAGACTGTGTATGCATATATATGAATTCAGTCAAACACATTTTATTCTTTTTAGTGGGCGACCGACTGCCCTTTTGATTTTGTACAATGTTCCATTTAAATTTATTTGTTTTTGAAATACAATTATCCGATGGATTATATACTACAGCAATCATAGGTAATGATCGTTTTTATTTCAATAAAAATCTCGTTCTCGTATGCTGAGTCTTGCAGTACTTTCATTCATAATACCTATTTGGCAAAGACATTATGAAGGCAAACATAAGCAACGGATTTGTGAATATCGAATTCTTCCACTATAATTCATCATGTCAGATATCAGTATTTCACACGAATACAACTTGCATATTATGTATACACATATCACCTATTTTCTTCTTTCGTTTTGCTATTTTTTCATTCCACATAATATTAACTCTATATTTGTATGTATAAGCATCCACTTCTACCATTTTCTAATTTCTAATTCAAAAGGTCTTGGGTAACTGCATCACCAAGCCTGGACAGGATTTCGGTGTAATTCTTGCAGTTCTGAGTGCGGATTTGACTACAATATAATTAAAAATGACAATACATAAAAAATGAGCAACAGACAATTTTGAAAATTATAACTCAAATCTCTCGTCGAACGTGTCAAAGGTTAGTTAATCTAATGGTACAAAAAATATACATAAGGGGACTATCAATTGTGAGAGCAATTTGCCAACTGCTGGCGGCAAATATAAATAGTCTAAAGAGCATAGTTCCGCTTGCATGTGTACTCAGGCACCTTTCGAAAGTTCTTGGCAGTGCACATAACAGGATCTTATTGAAGAAGTTTGTGAATATGATATTTTGGAGCATTGTGTAGAAGGAAACTCGATCACATCTATGTATAATTAATACACATTTTTAGCAAGGTCAAGTGTGAACTGTGAAACAAAAACAACCTAGTAAAATTTATCCAAAACTAGTTTGTGCGATGTTTAAACAGTTCACCATCAAATTTGGTATTAAGTTTCCTAAAGACTGCGCATCGCTTCTAGGTTGAGTCGAAGTTGTTAGGGTTGAATTATATCGGGCAAGTAGCTGAAAAGTTGTCTTGGTTTTGTTATTGCTTACGTGTGTTTTTTTCTAATGTATATAGATGTCAGAGGGGGACCTTTATCTTACAACGTGTACATACATATTGGGTCTGGGAAAAAGTTCGTGGCGTTTTTTCAGTAAAATTCAACTGGTCCCCGCATGGCGCGTGGACGAATTCATTTATATCCATTATTATCGACAATGTTTCGCCATTTTTTTGGTAGATCCATGATCCCATCGGTGAAAAATGGAAAAACTGAATCAAGTAGTTTTCACAGGCTTCTTTTGAAACCAACTTAATTCCATTGAGAGAGTTCTGCAGAGATCGAAACAGATGATAGTCAGAGGGTGCTATATCCGGACTGTAAGGTGGATGCATCAAAACTTCCCAACCAAACTCTCTCATTTTTTGACGGGTCATCAAAGAAGTGTGTGGTCGGGCGTTGTCATAATGGAAGACAACACCTTTCCTATTAATCAATTCGGGCCGTTTTCTTTCAATCGCCTGGCGTAATCTCTCTAGTTGTGCACAGTAGAGTTGAGAATCAATCGTCTGACCAGTTGGAAGTAGATGTGTTGTCCCACCATACACACAGTCACTTTTTTTGGCGTAATATTTAGCGAACGCTTGTATCCTTTATCCACGATCTTTTACGCTTCCGATTATCGTACGTAATCCATTTTTCATCTCCGGTTATTAAACGTTTCAGAAACGGCTCGATTTCATTCCGTTTCAGCAGCGCATCGCAGATGTTAATTCGGTCCATCATGTTTTTCACGCTCAATTCATGAGGAACCCATACGTCAAGCTTTTTTTTGTAACCAGCTTTGTGTAAATGGTTCAAAACAGTTTTGTGGTCAATGCCTAGCTTCATGCCAATATCGACACTGCTGATATGCTTATCTTGTTGGACTTTTTCAAGAATTTCATCAGATTTTTCAGTGATTGGACGACCGGAGCGTGACTCATCTTTCACATTGAAATTTCCAGAACGAAAGCGAGCGAACCATTTCCGCGCAACAGATTTCGATAAAGTACCTTCACCGTACACAGCACAAATTTTATCACAAGCCTGCGCAGCGTTCTTCCACTTATCATAATAATATTGCAGAATATAGCGAAATTTCTCATTATTCTTCTCCATTTTCAAGTGCGAATAACTTTCCAACCACTGCACCGATTACAATGTTTCTACGCTCAAACTAACGTTCGGAAGGTCATCTAAAAAACGAGCCGTCGGTGGTGTCGCTGTGACTTGTTGTTCTTTAGTTATCGGCAACCAATGCCATCTATCGGGAAAAACGCCACGAACTTTTTCCCAGACCCAATATATCCAAAATTTTTATATGGTGTAGGGGCAAATAGATCAATCGACATAGGGCTTTTGTCGTCCCAAAATCATCTATAAAAGTTGTTTATAGTATGAAACTAACACAGTTAGGTAGATGTGTTGTGTTTGAATTTATATATTTCAGCGTGCATTAAGTGTGAAACTGAATTATGAAGAACTTGAATAAAATTAATTGGATTATATGATGTATTTCTTTTTTTGAAAAATTATTATAATTAGATATGTAAAATTTACTAAACGGAAATTATTCTATTTTGTACACCTATCCTATCTATCTGCTTCTGGGTTTCCGGGCTGGAACCGCGTCACTAGTATATCACTAGTATATCTGAAACTGAGTTTCAGTGCAGTAGTTCAGCCCTGAAGATGTCCCATACAAATGGGTACGAAACGTCGGCAGATATACTAGTGACGCGGTTCCAGCCCGGAAACCCAGAAGCAGATAGCATGGACCACGACCGCGGAAGTCTACGTACCAAATTAACCTATCCTATCGTTAAAATTTTTATAATTTTTTCATAGGTTAAGAATTATCATGTCACTCAAATAATATAATTTTCAATTATTTTCTTTAGGTACTTACAATGTCGAAACTGAGATCAAATCAAAATTTGACATTAATAACGCTCATCCTCCAATACCTTTTCTTCGAGGTTCAGGAATCCACAAGAAAATCGTTTTAGGAGATGATAAAAGCGTAAAATACCCAGAATATAGAGAAAAGTTTGTAGAGTATCCGAAAATAGAAAGGTCGTTAATGCGTAGGCCGGAAACACATTTACAACAAAAGGGCGACATGCAAACCGTGACCGAAAACAAATTACAATATGTGGAAAAACATTCACCGAGGGCGGAGCGCAGGCGAATACAGAACAATTTAAAATTAGAGGGAAAAATTGACATGACACCCGAGTATAAAAATGCTTACGTTAACTTTTATCGAGACGGTAGGAGGTCACCTATTAAGAAGAGGGGTGCCTTTAGTAAAAACGAACATCTACGCAATGAAGGTAACATGGAAATAAATCCCGAATATCGGAGTTCTTTTGTCAATTTTCCAAGGGAAAGGCCGAATTTGAGGCGACCGGAAGGTCATTTAACTAATGAAGGAGAAGTAAGTACCATCCTAGTTTAGTTAAATGTTTTCATTTATATTTTAAAAATGTGTTATCTAATTTACCTTTTGTAAAAGATTGTAGTACATTTTCTTTCCAGCAATACTTATTGCAATCTGAGATAATTCAATATAATAAAATATATTGTATAATAATTTATTATCCATAATATTTTTTAATATATTGTCATATCTAAATAAAAATAAAATTAAAATATAAAAACGTCCGTTCTGCAAATTTAATTTTTTTTTGATAAATACAATTTATATATACATATATTTTTACATAGCATAAAATATAATAAAAAAATAGGAGAACAAAGAAACGTTGAGCTCGTTAATATTAATATAAATTAAATCAGATATCAATCTTGTTTGAATAAAACAATGTCATGAAGTTATGCAATTAGAAGTAACTTGGCAATAAAGATAGATTATGAGTAAGACTAAGTAACTTACCTGTCGTACTATGCTAGACTTGGGAAACGCCCGGTCCTGAGACCGAATGTAGCCTCTGTGACTTTTTGTGCGGCCTTCTGTTTCTTGAAGGGTAATAATAGCTTGACAAGTAGTAATAGCAGAAATGTCACTTTCCGGATCGGCTTGTTTTGCTTCCGCACTTCAACAATTCACATCGGCAATTTTTATTCGTTGTTGCATTTCCTGACTATGCCGAGTCGACCCTGCCGTTTCTTAGGGCTCGTTTACTACAGCTTGGCACTAAACGCGCTGTTCAACAATAATAATACATAGTCAAGGTTCCGATGCGCATATGTTGCGCACAACTCCAAAAATTGGGATTACTCTCTACGTATTAAAGGCGTCATTACCCGATCCGATGGGAATAAGCTTGCGGATTAGTGCTGCTAACGTAAATTTTTGGGATTCCCGTAACATTCGGCTTAATTCCCCAAATTGCCGGGTTCTTACTGACCATTTTTCCGAAAATTCCCCGCATTTTCTATGATTTTATGTTACAAAAAGCATTATTATTAATGTTTGTTTCTTAATAATAAGAAGATCTTATACAAATAGGTACAAAAAAGAAAAATATATGGTTACGATTACGAAGAAAAATACGAAAATACATAGGTACAAATATGTCAAATAAAAATACATTAACAAGTACAAAACAGAAATAAATCTACAGAAACTATTCACTTATTTAATTGAATCTGTTATTAAAACTTATCTAAGTTGATCAGTTTATTATTTTTGTATATTTATTTATTTGTGTTAACATGAGTCAAACGCTATGTTGTTATTTTTTCAAATCGAGCACGTAACTTACCTGTTTTCTACCTTCAGCTGTTCGTTTTATTCACTTCTTCATAGCTACATCCTTCACGAAATCGCTAAACATTGGATATCAAGAAAATTTTTCAAATAAAATGATTTCTGCGCCATAAAAGTAAAATTAGTTGTAAAAATTCCCTGACTGTAGACAATGATCGCAAAAATTCCCCATCTCTACAGTATGCTGTAACGTTTTCCTTTAGGAGCTACTTAACTAACACTATCTAAATATTGTTAATAAAAATGTATACGATCGTAAATATAAAACTCTAGTTAATCGAAGGAAGAAAAAAATAATTTCACAGAAAATTAGTTTGAATAGGTATAAAAACACAATTTTCTGTAATTCAGTTAAGTATAGGGCTTTTCCGAAATGTGAGACCGAACACGTAAATTTCATGTGTTTGTGGAATACGCAATTGAATCGAATATGATATTGTTTTTGATTCCGTCTCTAATAACATTTGGATGTGCAATATGCCCAGGATGCTGCAGAAAGTATGTTCACTATTCATGAAGTAATTTTCACTCTAACGATATAATAAAAGTACAATAATTTTGTTGAAGAACGTTTATATTCAACTGCCTTCTAACGTTATTTCATAATACTGGACCTACTACCATTGGAAATCTCTTACTAATTGAAAAAATGCTAGATCTTCTTTGCCATATTACATCAGACGTATTACATTACAGAAAATGTTTAACATATATGTACATTGATACGTTACCTGGTAAACTTATACATTCTATGTTGCCGAAAGTATTCTGCAGTAGTTGATTATTAATGTTAGGGATTATAGGCTTTTATACGGCAATGCATTTTATTTAATTAATAATTTTGAATAAATACTTATTTGTTCTTTATATTTTCTATTTATTTATTTGTATTTTAGTTGGTAAATATATAACAGGCCATTGATCTTTTTTTAGTAAAGAACGGAAGCAAAACCTTTATAAATTTATTTATTTTACTAAATGTTTAAAATGATATAGAAAAATATCTAGAAGCTATATTTAATATCATATTTACATATTTTAAATGTTATATTTTATAAAAATTTTTCAGTGAATGCTCAATATTTTGCCCTTCATTATCTAAATAATTGAATCCTTTTCATCATGTTTTCAAATAGATTTCGTAAAGTTTCAGCGTTTAATTTAATTTTCAATGGATGCCTACAGTTCTTCAATGTTTTTCGCTGTTGCGTTAAACATGACTTTTTAAGTAACTAAATAAATAAAAATGTAATGGAGAGAAGACGTATGATTTACGCCATTTTGCTCTATTTGTAACCTTTGCGGAAAGAACTGTCTAAATAGATCCATCTCCTTGAAAGCATCCATGTGATGTATCTACGATGATTTTCACTGAACCGTGTTCTGCAATTTTGCGACACATTGCCCATTATTGTTAATGGTATTCTAAAGCCGTTCGAAGTATTCCACTCGTGCTTTTGATATCTTGGATAAGTAGTTGATGAACTATACTTTTATTATATTACTTGGATGCATATATAATTCCTTTCGTACAACCGTATTTCAATGATACACAAGGAAAAACGTTATCTGTTTCTTGAGAAAGTTATTGAAGAGATATTTGTATTATTTGTATTCACAGTAGTATGTTCTCCTTAAATCTCTTTAATCAAAATTTTGGATCTACCGGTCAACCATACGTTATTGTTGTTATATAAAAGTATTAGACGATACAAAATCCTGTGAATATATGGCAACTTATTACTTATAGTAATATGAACGTGAAGTAGATCTCCACAACCACTTCGACTTATAGACAGCTGCCCAAATATGACGTAGTATTTAAATGTACTGTTTGTTCTTTATATGATATATGAAAACCTAGAAAATGGACGAACGTCTTTCAACAAAATCTTGGCTCGCCAATGATTATATAAAATGAAAGATAAAGTTTGATAGTACCTAGTGTTGTAATTTAAATAAGTTAGAAATCTTTACTTTCGAATTACAGGCCTAGTCGGCCTTTCTTGATCGCATTGTATAGGCATCGTTAAAAAATCTTTTAGTAGTAACATATTATTCCTTTAACTGAATAATCATATAATCTATACATATAAACCTTTGTATTAAAATAATATAAAACATTTAAGCAAAATACTACCTTAACTTGAATAATTGAAATAAATTGTCTTGGACACATTACATATTTTCACAGAGTCAGAGTTTTGTAAATGCCCGATCTAACATTATAAATGTTGAAATTATAATAATATATAATGCGTTGATTAAGATCTTCTATATTATTGTGGTTCACGCATTTATATTTTTCTTCTAAACCCAAGAAATAATTTATTCCCTGCTGTTTTCTATTGGCCTCTATTGCTCGATATAAGTTATAAGAACGTAACGGTAATAATGCTTTATAACCATTAATACTATATTTACCTATATAATTTATATTTTAAAAAGCTCTAGGAAACTATCATATTATAATAATCTGTTATAGGAAAAGTAAATATACGTACAATATTTTGATTATCCCAGACAATAAATTATACCAATCACTGATAAGAACTGATATTAGAAAGTTCTTTGTAACATAAAAATAATTATTTGTAATTTTCCTGGTATAGTTTATGTTCCTAAATGTTAGGAACATAAACATTTATTTATATACAAAAAGTCGATTGGATCGGAAATGGAAATTTTGAATTTCATTCCAAAAACAAAAAATATAGTAACAACGGAAACATTTAATAAGACACTAATAAGAAAATCAATTTTGTATCAGTATTCTATTCGAAATAGAGGCAATTCTTATTATTCCATATCTCCTTTTTACGAGGATGCGCTGAAAAGTTCGCGGAGTAAAAATAAAGACAAGAACTCGGCAATTTGAAATTGTGTTTATTTGCCACATTTAGACTAGCGATGGTACAAGATTCCTATGCCTTAGTAAAATTCAGAACTCTCAAGTAAGTTAAAATATGCATCTATATATATATATACTTAAAAATCGCTGTTTTTTGAACATTTTTGACCTGTAAAGCATTCTTTTAGGCTTAACAAATTGTGATAATTCGTCGGGACAAATAAAGCGTGGGCGGTAGCAAGTCGAAGCCAAATTCGTTAATTTTCGCCCATCGTCTTGGTGTAAAATGATTCTTTTCTTTTTTAAATTAGGATGATTTTCATTAAATTGTTGGTTTTAATTTGTCTAGAAGATATGCACCTTGAGGGTTTGGCCTTTTGGAAGATAAATAATAAAAAGAATACATTTTGCATCTCAAAAAAGGGAAGCTATTATCACTCCTGTACAGCTATCGTCATTTATCCATCATTCCATGAAATTTTCAGACCCCCATGTTATTTGTTGTAAACACATTATTCTTTTAAACAATTTAGTTCTATTTGGTCAATAGTTCTTTCTATAAATCTTTAAAATTAATCCAATATACATATTATAGTACTCTGAACATTTAATTAACCGTAAGAGTAGAGTAGATTTTTTTAAAATCTGATGATGCTATAGTGCAGTGAAATAATTAATTCATTTTGAATAAATATGTGTTGAACGTTTTTTGAATTTTTTTTAATTACTATTACAATGCTAATAGAAGAGGAAGAAGAAGAAGAAGTTAATGTTACCCGACGCCAATACTATGGATTCAGATGTATTCAATTTGACCTAATTTCAATTGACGAAAATACATTCATCTAAACATACGTACATATACATGTATACACCATTTATGTCTTAAATCAATAATTTATGAAGTATAAACTATAATGAAGATTTTGTTTATATTAACAGATTTAATTAAAGTAAGAATGTTAGAAAGCTAGAGAAGCCTGTTATGAAAGTTTTCGAGTTAGAATAGTAAGCAGATGTTACTTTACATGAAAGTAATGAATAAAAGGTTTATATCTGAAAAAATATAAATATTAATGAAGACTGAAACGAAAATTAACTACAAATAAGAACGGACAAAAATTGGACAGTATTTTTCATATGCAATTAAGTGTATGAAAAAATCTAAAAACCTAGCAATGTTCTTGGATTACAAAATATAACTGCCGGTTGGCATAAAAAGCGATTAACCACTGGCTATTGTTTTTATTAGATATAAATAAATTATTAGAAAAACTAATATCAATTAATACACAGAGTGGATGCTTCCGTATTTTATTTTTTTAATTATTGCATGGAACAATTGTCACAGTGGCTTTTTTCGATGTTTGAAGTAAACAAAATTTTAATGTGTATTGCAAAACTTAAGGTATCATTTGTTATATAATATGTAATAAATTTATAACCTAAATGGCAATAAGTTCAAATAGTGAGGAAGACACCTGCTTCGGGATATTAACCTTTTCTATTATTAGGAAAATAAATTTAGTAATAATGACTTAATGAATAAACTTTTGTATAGTCGTAAAGCTATTTGATTTTTTAAGAGTATTCGTTTCTAAACATTCTAATAAATTTAATTTATATTTTTTGCATTCTAAATGTATTATTTTATATTCATAATTTGATATATTATTATTATTAATTAAATGATTATTGAGATAAAAATCTTTATTTATCTATGAGTTACTATGTCTTAATATATATTTATTAAAAGATCTTTTTGTTTGGCCTGCATAAGAACCTGGGTATGTACGATATATTAACTTATACACTTCTGACTTTATGTTGTTGTAGGTTTTGTCCACGTTGTTTTTCGAGGGAGCGTTTTTATATTCGCGGAATGAGCGGGTTGTAGAGGGGTGAGTAGGCGCATTGGGGGCGTGGCCTGTGCAGCGACTCATGATTAGTATAAATACGAAGTTTCATTGTTATTAGACAGTTAGTCTTTGAGCTATCGTCAACCAAGTAACATAATCAGGAGTGAAAAGTGAAATATGGAAAAAAATCGAATATCGTGCCGTTATAAAGTTTCTTACCAGGCAAGGAAAATCAGTCGCGACCATAATGAATGAGATGTCATTGGTTTACGGCGACTCTTGTCCAGGAAAAACCATGGTGTACAAGTGGCATAGTTTATTTAAACAAGGAAGGGAATCCCTCGAAGACGACCCGAGGCCGGGCAGGAGCATTGAGGTGACCACGCCAGCACTTATCCAAAAAGTTGAACAAATTGTACTCGAAGATGCTCGACTAAAGAAGAAACAACTCGCAGATGTGGTTGGAGTATCCGATACAACAATTTTTAAAATCCTACACGATCATCTCGGCATGTCTAAGGTCAGCGCAAGATGGGTGCCGAGAATGCTCACGCCTGGAGACGAAACTTGGGTTCATCATTATGAACCTGAGTCCAAACAAAACTCCATGCAGTGGCATAAAAAGGGCACAGCACCTCCCAAGAAATTTAAAGTGTCACAATCAGCTGGGAAACTCATGGCAACGGTACTTTGGGACTCGGAAGGAATATTGTTGATTGATTATAAAGATAAAGGTGTTTCTATAACCGGAGAATATTACGCTTCAATATTAGAGCGACTAAAAGAAGCCATTAAAGAGAAAAGACGGGGAAAATTGACAAAAGGTGTTCTGCTTTTGCACGACAACGCGCCCGTCCACAAGAGCCGCTTTGCGTTAGCTGCCCTGCATAAGGTGGGCTTCGAAATTGTGAATCACCCACCCTACAGCCCAGACCTGGCCCCGAGTGATTATTACCTGTTTCCGAAAATGAAAAAAGAGCTGCGGGGTAAAAAATTTACTGCCGATGATGAAGTCAAGGAGGCAGTTTCGGCGTATTTTGCAGATAAAGAGAAATCATTTTTTTATGATGGTATAAATAAATTAATTGAAAGATGTGAAAAATGTATTCGTCTTGCAGGTGAATATATTGAAAAAGAAAAATAATTTGGTTTTTTTAATTCCACCCCTTGTCCCCCATTCCGCGAATATAAAAACGCTCCCTCGTATATACATTTTGAAAGAGTATTTTTAAGAGAATTTTTAATTCTGAATGCTACTTGTAAATTTTGCCTTTAAAAAATTTTGCCAGTTTATTTACTTACTTACTATTTATTGGCAAAATTCTTTTCTTGTTTTTGGGTAAAGTTTTGAAATGATATTTAGAAATTACTAAACTTTTTCCAATTATTTCCACACTATTTTAATTATTTAAGTAATACGTTTATTATATGTATATCTTATAAAATATGATGCTCTTAAAAGTCTACAATGTACCTATTTAATTTAATTTACTTTGAATATCTCAAGCAGTGTAGCGGCGAAACAATTGTTATGAGCAATAATTAAAAGATAAAACAAATTAAAATTTTAAGTATCTGTAGATTTAAGATTTTCATTAAATAGAGACCCAATTAATTAATTATTTCAAAAACCTATCAAAAAGCAAAAGCAAGCTATTTGGAAAGAGTGGGACGCATTTGTACCCCTTATGTCAACCAAAGAGTATGCACTCTGGAAGTCTACACGCTCCTATGAAAAGTACTTAAGTATTAGATAATAAAAAATTAAAACATCACTCAGAACCTAAAGATTTCGTTTGATGAACTTCCGAGTTTAATTTTTATTCAAATAGATTAGATTAATTAGCTTCCTGACTAGTTTATTTTGTTAGAGAGTAGTGTAGGAAAAGATTAAATGTTTTCTTCTCAATTTTATTAAAATAGTGAGGAATACGGGTATTACCTTTCTGATTTCTAGTATGTATATATGTAATTAAATTGAATAACAAAAAACATATACCTAAAATGGAAATAATTTATTTTTATTGAGCTTTGATCTGTTTCGCTTTACTAATGAGAGAAACAATAAGTTATGTACGAACATTTTCCAGATTGATAAGCATTTGTATTATTTCTTTTATTAAATACAAGTATTTAGAAACGACATCCTGTTAAAACTATAGTAATTATTAGTATGCATTTTGGAGATTTCTATGAAAAAATATATAAAAACACTGTTCAACATAATAGAAACAAAAGAAGAAGTAAAAGAATAATTAACTTTTTCTAATATGTTTATTTTATAATTTCAGATGCACCACTTAACTGAAAAACATGCAATGTATGTCCAACATCACGGATTCACCAAACCCGATTCTTTACGTCGTGAACCCGAATTAAAATTAGAAGGTCAATTTGAATGCCAACCGGAATATCGGAAAGCTTATATAGATTATTTAATAAGAGAACGAGTGGAAAGGAAAGCGCGACCCCTAGATAACCTAGTTACACAACAAAAGCGTGTACTAGATAAAGAGGAGAAACCTCAAAGCAATGGTAGCAAAAACGAGAACGTGTAAGTAAGTATATCGTAATGAAAACAATAATATAAATTAAAACATTTTTTTAAGAAAAAAAATGTATTACTTTTGATACGTGATGTTGTTTTTACAATTTATTTCAGACCAAAGAAGCCTCAAAATAAAATAGAAACTAAGGAAAGGCATTCAGCACATGTATCGCACATTCCAGTAGCTACCAGAAAACCAATGTCAGGCCAAAAACAGCAAATGGTAATTAAAAATGACATTTCTTCTTCGGCATCCAGCACTTCTAAAATAACGAAAACGAAACCACCTACATCCTCTAAAACAACGTCTCAGTCACATAAATTAAAAGTTAATGAAACATCTTCTTCCAAACAATCAAGCAGAAGTGTAAGTCCTTCTCCAGTTACAAGCAAATATAGAAGTAAGAGTACGTCCTGGAGAAAGTCTCGAACTGGGCGTTCTGGTGTAATAGAAGATGAACATGTTCATCATAGTAGAGTAGGTTCGAGGTTTTCAAGTCCCGTTAGAGTCGAAGATCTAGCATACAAACCCTGCATTTCACCAGTTCCGATGCTTTTGCAAAATATTGAACCTCGAAGAAGAAAATTGCGATCAAACGTTAAAAAATCACTTTCCGATGATAGAGCGTTTGTGATATTAGATAACGAAGTTAATAATAACTTCTATTATGATTCTAGAAGCGATAAAGAGAATAATTTGTATAAAGAACAGCGATGGATGTCTTCGTGGTACAGTCCTCCATTTTAAAGCTTTAAATGTATTTTGGTACAAGCAAATCGAAATTTTAAAAGAATACCTGAAGAATTCTATTTAAATAGTATGTTATTCCATATTTTGTAAATTTTATTCTCAGGTGAATATATTACGTGCCAGATTTATACTGCCAATTTTATGAATATTATTATTGGTATATTTGTAGTTTGTACACATGAGCTTAAATAAAACGATCGAAATAAGTTTTCTTCCCAATTATTTTATCGTTATGCATATCGACACTTGTGTTGAAATAGGTATAAGTATTCGTAATTCCTTAAAATGATTTATTGGTCTTTATAAGAAACTATAGAATAAATAACAAAATCGACTATGTTATTTTAATAATCACGATTATTAAAATCAACAAGGAAATATCTTATATTATATAGATTTTATTTAAGAACATATTTTTGTGCTTTGCTTCTACATTCTTGTTTTACATGTAGAGAGACATGTGTTTTTACGATATTAATATATAGATACAATAATATTTTTGCAAATAAAGAAAAGCTTCTATTTTTTTTAAATTTTAGCAATTAATTAACAACAGAATATTCCTATATAAATTTTACTATGCCCTATAGTTAATTTCCTAAAATAGGAATATTTCCATACTAAGTATATTTTTTTTGCGTTTCATACAAAGTTTGAAGTTTCTTATTTACGGTGTTTAGAGCACTTCATATTTTTATATACGATTTTCATATACATACAGGCAAAAAAACGAACCACCTATAATATAAATACTGTAGTTATTTATTTGATTGTAATACATTGGCGTAAAGAAAGTGGGTAGCACAATACAACATTGTAGGAAATTTAATTCGATCACATAAAGACGGTAGAACAACTCTGAATTCATCTGAGTAAGACCCTAACATCAAATATTACGCCCCTGTGTTGGTTTTGATCCAGGTATCCTTGTGGTTTTTGAAACCCAAGTGCACACTTGCTGTTGGATTGAATACTATGTCTGCATTTCGCTAATCATACAATCCGAGCGATAACTTCACTAGTTAACGGTATTTTCCATTACATAATGAAAAATACACAATATCGTTATCGAAACAACCAAAAATAAACATTAATGGTTAAAACGATACTAAACAATGAAGGCAAATACTTAATCATAAGTATTTGTAGTTACAAACGATAGGAACCAATAATTCAGCAATAATTTTCTAACCCCAAATTGATTAAATTGTATATGGTGCGTTTCTTTTTTTACTGGCGAGGCCAAAACGAAATATTCTTATGCTGACACTACCTACATTGCGGTCAAAATGAGTACATTTCGCACAGTTATCGTACAATCTGTTACCATATGATTTGCGAATTAATTAATGTTCATCCAGAGAATTTTATTCGAAACAGAAGAACGTTAAGTATCAGACAGTACTTCGTTTTAAAAGTCTTACACTAATTCAAATAAAAGCTGAAATGTTAACTAGCTTTCTGCATGCACATAAGTATGGGTTATTTCTTTCTTTTTCTTTATCTCATGTATCAAGTATGCATGTATATTTGTAAGTTTACGTTGATGAATGTTTGTATATACAGATGCATATATAATATAACTTAATTATAAAAAATAATGTCTGCGGCTGCCTGTATATACAAACATTATTCAATGTAAATTTACAAATACACATGCATACTTGACACAGGAGATAAAGAAAAAGAATTAAGTTACTTCAAATACCATTAAGATTGATATCTCTTATTAGAGACATAATCAATCTTAATGACATTTATAATAACTTAATTCTTAGAAAATAGATTGTCTACATCTCCATGTATATACAAACATTCATCAACGTATATTATAAATACACATACATACTTGACACAGGAGATAAAAGTAAAAGGAAGAAGTAACACATATGTGCACGTAGAAAGCCCTCATCAAATATTCATAAAAATTACGTCCTTACACAAATACATAAGATAAAAGCTTGTTAATTTTAAAAATGCTTGTGTGATTGTGAATTTTACAGTACTGAGCAGGAAAAAATATAATAAAATAAAAAATGTTTATAAAAAATAAATAACTTGAAAATGGGGAGTCCTACCGAAACGTTGTTAACTAAAAATTAAGTGTTTTATTATTCCAATAGTCGAAATACCCAATACAAAGGAATAAAATTTTCTAGTTAAAATTCAGTTCTTCTACTATCAGATACTTACAGATCCATTTGTGTTGCCTCCAGATTGTAATAAAGCTGCCGTGTTCTTTCCAGCTGTTGTATAAAAAGAGCCGTCGGTATATTGGTGATAGAAACCGGATATAACACATGGGGTATGTCGGAAATGTATGGCAGAAATAAAGTTGGTCCTATTATTGATCCTTGTAGGATTCTTCTAGTTACCTAACAGGATGACGATCAAAATTCTTTCCGAATATCATTATACACCACAATAATATTACATTAGCATGAGTTAAGCTTTATTAAACTTAAATATGATTTGTGGTAACCAAGAGTGAATTAATCCTACACTATACTACGAGGGGGCGTTTTTATATTCGCGGAATGAGCGGGTTGTAGAGGGGTGAGTAGGCACATTGGGGGCGTGACCTGTGCAGCGACTTATGATTAGTATAAATACGAAGTTTCATTGTTATTAGACAGTTAGTCTTTGAGCTATCGTCAACCAAGTAACATAATCAGGAGTGAAAAGTGAAATATGGAAAAAATCGAATATCGTGCCGTTATAAAGTTCCTTACCAGGAAAGGAAAATCAGTCGCGACCATAATGAATGAGATGTCATTGGTTTACAGCGACTCTTGTCCAGGAAAAACTATGGTGTACAAGTGGCATAGTTTATTTAAACAAGGAAGGGAATCCCTTGAAGACGACCCGAGGCCGGGCAGGAGCATTGAGGTGACCACGCCAGCACTTATCCAAAAAGTTAACCAAATTGTACTCGAAGATGCTCGACTAAAGAAGAAACAACTCGCAGAAATGGTTGGAGTATCCGATACAACAATTTTTAAAATCCTCCACGATCATCTCGGCATGTCTAAGGTCAGCGCAAGATGGGTGCTGAGAATGCTCACGCCGCCGCAAAAACAACAGCGCGTAGAGTGTTCGCGTGCATTTTTGGACCTCTGTAATGAAGACAAGGATGGTGTATTGAGTGGAATTGTTACTGGAGACGAAACTTGGGTTCATCATTATGAATCTGAGTCCAAACAAAACTCTATGCAGTGGCATAAAAAGGGCACAGCACCTCCCAAGAAATTTAAAGTGTCACAATCAGCTGGGAAACTCATGGCAACGGTATTTTTGGACTCGGAAGGAATATTGTTGATTGATTATAAAGATAAAGGTGTTTCTATAACCGGAGAATATTACGCTTCAATATTAGAGCGACTAAAAGAAGCCATTAAAGAGAAAAGACGGGGAAAATTGACAAAAGGTGTTCTGCTTTTGCACGACAACGCGCCCGTCCTCAAGAGCCGCGTTGCGTTAGCTGCCCTGCATAAGGTGGGCTTCGAAATTGTGAATCACCCACCCTACAGCCCAGACCTGGCCCCGAGTGATTATTACCTGTTTCCAAAAATGAAAAAAGAGCTGCGCGGTAAAAAATTTACTGCCGATGATGAAGTCAAGGAGGCAGTTTCGGCGTATTTTGCAGATAAAGAGAAATCATTTTTTTATGAGGGTATAAATAAATTAATTGAAAGATGTGAAAAATGTATCCGTCTTGCAGGTGAATATATTGAAAAAGAAAAATAATTTGGTTTTTTTATTTCCACCCCTTGTCCCCCATTCCGCGAATATAAAAACGTTCCCTCGTATATACTACTGTACTGCTATATATAGCAATTCTAGTTTACTCAATAACATGAGATGATTAACTGTATCGAAAGAGCGACAAATGCCATAAAATACTCACAACTTTCTCGCTGCTATCCATATAAAGAACAAAAAATTCTACACAGTATTTTTTCTGGTGGAAAATCAAACTGCATCACTAGTATCAAATTGCGTTTTAATAAATGTGAAATGAGTAGTTTGTTTACAACTTGTTAGTATATTTTTAAAAAGGAGTTATTTATGTCGTTCATGTTTCCTTTCTGATCTTTCGGGAGAGTTTTGGACATTATTATATTTGGATAGAACTTATTAGTTACTGATTATTGTGGTTATATTGTATTTTCTTATTATTGAAAATAGCGTCTCACCACACTCAATTGAATGTTTATTACAAATACTTATTATAATTACTAGTTTAAATTTAATTTTCTCTGTGAGTTATCACAAAAAGAGTGCTGACCTATTACAAGTTGTACATGAAGTATTGCTTACATCCATGCTTTTAATGTTACTAAAGTGTTTTACATCATTAAAAAATTTTGATTTGCATATTGTGTATTTATGTCTTGCTTTATTTTGATTTATTATTTCCCATACTGCTTGAATTTATTTTTGGAATTTAAAAATGTTTATTAGGTTCTAGAATCTAATTATTATTTCATTATTCTCTTTCATATAATTCTGTAAGTTTATCATTAGGGAACCGTTTTTGAAGATTATGTATATTTCGTAATTTATTTACATTCTGAATATTTATCATTGATTACTTTTGCATGACTTTTATGTTCTGTCGATCAGAATAAATACTTCATTCCAATACGCCAAAGAGCAACGTCAAGAAATATTTCTTTTGTTATTCATTGTAACTACTCTGTAGGGTTTTAGTTTTAAAGTAATCGATATCAATATGTCTCTAAATTGTTAAATTTGGTAGTCATGATCACTAAGGTATGCACTACTGGCAAATGAATCTTAAAACACTCCTGCCATGTTACACATCATATCCATTCACTGTTTTAAGTATTTTAAGTTAATGAAGAAATCGAGTAAATAGATTTCCTATTAGATTAAGAATTTGATATATCGACTTCAATCAGATAGAAGTTTAAACATTGTTAATGTTTGTTAGTACAAGCTCAACTTAAGTTCATGTAATATCAAGCGGTCAGTACGTGATGCTTGCTTATATGATTTTTGGCATCCGTATAGGAGCTTGCCTATGGTAATTATGGTAGTTTCTTTTATAAAGGATTAAGAAATAAACACAATTTACAATTTAATGCAAGAACAAATAAAACGAAGTTTATATAAATTGAATACAGTGTATTATCATTCAGCGTTTTCTCTTTATACTTCAAAAATACATCCCAACAGCACAAATACAACAATACAAAAGTACATAACAGGAAAAGTACACATACCATTTTCAGTCAATATATAATACATTTTATTTAAACCCTGCTAAATACAAATACGTTTTTAAGCGTCATTAGATATATAATTATGTATAACATTAACAATATACTGCAGCGACCGTCTAACAACTCGAATGCGGATTAAAAATCCATGTATCTCATTTGGATTAATACCCAGCGGACATGCTAACTAGTATACATGTGTATGTATGTAGTGCCTGACCATATACATATAACTATGAAGTGTCCTGAGAGAGCAAGAGAACAACAGAAATTTACTACGACATTGATTTATGTATCATGCTGTTAATATCATTAGAAGAATTTATGTACATATTTTTATTTAGTTTCACGCACTTCATTTATGAATTTGTCTGCTTTACAAAAATATTTTAATTTGATTTCGTAGCTCTGTACTATTTTTCACATATTTGTTATGACTTCTAATTTATTTTATTATTTCTCTTTAAGAAATTGGAACAGATTAAGTATTTATTTACATATTAAGTCATGCTTTATAAATTTTATTTTTGTATAATTCTTCTCTAGTCTGACAAAGAGAACTAAACGACAGCGATCCTGACATATGATATTATTTCGCCGACCCTGTCTGGCAAATGCCTCCGAATTTCAATCTTCGGAACTTGCATATGATCTGATAATTCGCAGTAAAGTTGTTAAACGGACACCACTGTATGATTCGACAACATTTCATTACAAAAAATTACGTTTCAACTACATTATAAGTCTCAAATTATTGGATATAGTATGCCTGTATAAACCAAGACTTGTATACTTGGTGCAGATATATCATATATAGATATATAAAATGTGCGCTAACATTGATATATGTAACATTTTCTTATATTACTCTCAAATATTTCATATGAAGGTAAAAATTCTTGTTAAATTGTTCCACTGAACCATTTTTAACCTTGTTTAATGTTTTTATGTTAACTCAAATTACAGGAAAATTGCTTAGTATATGTAATCATATCCTAAAAATCTCAATATATACGACACGGTATAATAAATGGCTACACTGTTTCATTAAGTTTCAGACCAACAGTTATTGTCTCACTTACGCAGCTGTATATACAAAGCAGTTTCCCATATTCGACATACATATTAATATAAAGCTAAGAAGTAAGACAAAAATCGTTTAAAAATACCATGCATTTGTGTAATTGAGTTAATCTACACATCTATATTAGTATAATGAAACATTCCGATGTAAAAACAAAAGTTATTACAACTTGTACGTACACACACACACACAGTGTAATAATTTTTACAGATATATGTAAATATCAATCGGCGAATATAGCCTTACACGTAACTATATCTATGTATGTAAAATGTATACTACGATTAATATTACGTAACCTCACATGTAAAGTATAAAACTAAAAATTTTTTGAAGTTATATTTGACACTTCGTTACGATATTACTTTAAATTAATACATTCGCATCTATTTTGTTTCACCTACATACTAGCGTTAGTAGGAGACATAAAAGGTCATAGTTTTAAAATTTATCATATTCTAAACATGAAAAACATGTTCATTCTATTAATTCTAGCGTTTAAGATACTGAATAATGCATAATATAGTAAATTTACTAAATAATAGCAAATTAATACTAACTAAATAATAATAAAAAGACTAATCATGTAAACGAAAATGAAATAAAGTTTCTCTAAAGAAAGAATTCAGAAAAACAGGAAAGAACATCATACATGATTCAAAGAAACCATTAGTGAAATTTCTGGTGCCGCTAGCCAACTTAGTCTTAATTAATTGATGTAGCTTTCCACAGTTATGTACGCTCAAAGATATTCTTTTTAAATGATCGAATTTCATTTCATTTCAATTTGTTATTTTGTAATACACTAGAGCGGGGCAAATTTCTTGAATTTTAAAACTGACTCGAATATTATTAATTTCGCGTTACGACCCAGAAAACCACACTGGTGGAACAATAAATGGAAGAATTTTATAAATTCTTGAACATTTTCCTTGGCGTCTGTTTTTTAAACAGAGGGAACAAGGCGTTGCTTTGATAGTAGCCGCGAGGTATTTAAATCATTTGCTATTAAAAAAACTATGTGAAGTCATTAATGGAGACATTCTGTATAAGTCACTTATTAGAATATATTATCAACAGAATTAATAAAAAAAATATGAAAATATTAGTGTACGATGTTCTATTTTATGGAATCTCTGCATAATAATCATTTCACATTATTTAATCCAGACTAATGTTGTGTACTTTGTTACATTACTAATATACGTATATAATTTTTTTATATTGTAATACACAAAATATTATGTATTGATGTAGGAAGAGAATATGAACATTCGAAGCATTAATACAAAAATAAAGAAATGTGAAATTATTTCATATTCAATGAAAAAGTGTATTTTCATAATTTTTAGAAACAGCACATAGTTTTACATTTACGGATTATTTTCATCGGCTTAAGCTTATTTTTTAAGTAAAATATAACGTGATTTTAAGTAACTGAAAGTAGTTTCAACACCACTTTTTAATTTTTAGTACATTTTTCATTTATTTATGGTCAAATAAATAATGCAATAATGCAGTTTAAATTCGTTAATATTTGGTTTCCATGTGGTTTGGTAGTTTCTTCGCTTTTATTTGCTTTATTTGTATTAAAAACTGTTTTTGTAGAACTATTAACTAAGATCGTTTTTTATTTAAATAAATACAAATACGCACAGACGTTTAATAAAGAAAAAAGTGAGTGTAATAGAAAATTTAAATTTCAATAATTAAAATACCTACAATTTTCCAGTAATATGTTTTTTATAGTTAAGCAAGACGCCTATATTTTAAAAGCGCATTATCGGAAAGATATTCGCGAAGAAGACTTATACATGCTGCAATCTTGTACAGAGCAATTTAACGAAAGCTATTCATATAACATCGACTTGGGGTTATAGCTTAGTTTCAAAATAAAAGTTTCCATTTGCAGGGAAAATTCTATTGAGCGACCATCAATTCCAATGGAAGATGATGTTTGAGAGCTAATTGAAACAAACCCTAATAAATCAATAACGAAGGGTATTTTTATTAGAAATTTTGATGTTTTCGGTTTATCGTACAACTTTATTTCAGAAGTTTCAATAAAAAATCTACCGTTATATAACAATTGTTAGATGATTATTATGAACTGAGTATACAATAATGTCAATGGTCCAATGAACATTTTGACATACTTAAAGTAATATTCACGTCGGTCGAGGTAGGCTTTTACTTATTGAGATATAGCCATAAATAGAACTAAAAAATCAGATAATTAAAAATCCACATTGGTTTCCTATAAATCTAATTTACACCAGGTAAAGATTAGAATTAGGGTAGTGATGTAAAGGAATCAAATAACTGGTCCTTCTATATTTTTAAATGATATTATTAATAGAGAACAATATCATACGCAAGTATTAAAAATTTTCAACATGTCTGGAGGATTTTTTAAGGAGAGATTAATCAGTTGAGATCGTTGGCAACTTCTGTCATGGAATATAACCTTATTGGATTTCCATTTGTTCGGGTACATGAGAATGAAGAAAAAATTGCACGACAAGAATTGCAAGCAGCCATTGAGGGGGCTTTAACTGATATAAAATATGGACATTTTGCTTAATTATTGTGAAGTATTTCTCAAAACAAAGGGTGTACACTTGTTTTAATTAAAAAATATAATAATAATTGCTATTTTATTCGCTTTGATGTTACAAAATTCATCATTTTTGAGAAAAACTTGGTAATAGTATGAAAATCAAGTAATATTTTATGTAAATAATAACTAATTTTTTCAAATAATTTATATTATTACAAAAAAACATTTGCCATTTAGTTCTATTAATCAAAATGAGACTGTCAATGAAAGTAAATATTTGTAATAAAAACTCTAAACGCAGTTTGACTATTATTTTTTCCCTAAAAAATATTCAAATTATTTTCAGAAAACGAATGAAAGTATACTGAAATTTAAAAATATCAATGACTTTTTCAATGCCCAACATATTAAATTTCAGACATCGAAAAACATTCCAAAAGGTCCTATATTGAAAAATACATGCTCAAACATATGTATGCCTTTTTGAAAACGAAAGTAATGTGCTTCTAAGATTTTTTAGTAGTGAGTGCAGTTTCTTATTTAATAATTTAATTATGTATTTAGGAAATATAGCACTGTATCAGTGAACCAAAAATTTAATTTAATACAGAAAAAAATTTGAAAAACGCAGATGAATATAACAAATAATTATATGAATTACTATAAGACAAAAGGCCGTCAGTATCTATAATTGCTTTAGTTAATGTATTTAAAAAAGAATAAAATTTACACTGGCTAGCAATGCATCTGCTTTTAAGATCTTTGAGCAATAAGAAGTTAATTCTGATGCTAGTTATAGATTATTTGTTATGGGTTTCGGCTTACATGTATTTTAAAACAATTGAAATTACGTTGTGACCATTAACATACTTATATGTAGGGTTATTCTAAAAGATTGAACCGGTTTATTGACTCTATGTTTGGTTATTCAAACATTACCAGAGCACGCATCGCCGGTGGTTGTTTATTTATACTCGAGATGGCAACTCGACAGCAAAAACAGTTTCTGCGTTCTAGAATTCGTCAAAACAAATTTGGTGTTACGGTGCAGCGTGCTTTTCGAAATCGATTCGACATTACATTGTCCTACCTAAAGAACATATGGCGGTGGGCGCATGTGTACAAGGAAAAGTCCAAGTAGACTCATTGATATGTAATGGTTCGAGCTTTTTTGAATGAAGAAGTGCTCTTTGTGCTTGAATCCTACGCATCGCTGTATATGTGACTTTTATAGGGATATATAAAACATGAAGTTTATGTTCCTCTATTACCCTAGATGACCTTAAGCAACGAATAGTAAAAGCTGTCAACTCAGTGGATCGTGATTTACTACTACAGGAAGAATTCTTATATCGCATTGACGTTATCTGTGCCGCAGTTGATATTAACATTGAAAACTTGTAAGACATGAAATAAAAGCTTTATTATGAACAGAACGTTTGTGATTTCTTGGAATTTTATATTATTTTTGTTACTAAAGTATTGTGTCCATTCGTTTAGAATAGACATGTATAATATTTGCTTCTTAGTTTCAGTGTTATTTTTCAGTTTTTGTTCTATATACATTCGAAAAAAATGTCAAAACTTTTTATTTAATTAATAATTTTAATAAGAGAAATATAAGAGATTAAGTAGTGAGATTTTAAAAATATATTCTTTAGTTAAATTATCCATTGTAAAGAGTAAATTATTCATTCAATTCTGTTGGGTTAAAAGAAAAAAAAAAACAAATAAAATAATTAAAAGGACTGACCTTAATTATAATATTACATTTCGGTTGCATGCTATTTTTAAACTTTTTGTATTAGAAACAAATACTTTACTCTCGAGTATATGCTATACGTATTTATTATTCTAAAAATTAGTACAATGTGCGATATTTTAAAATATGTAATTCATAGATGTATACAGGTTAGAAAGTTGTTTTAAAAATATGTAGATATTGATTAGGATTTGATATTTAATAATGTTTTAATCTAATTAACAACAGAGTTACATAGATAATAATAAATCAATTCCTAGTAGTTATTTGCAAATATTTAATGACATCGATAATATTTTAGGTTTATGTATGTACACTGTACCCGCAAAATGTCTTGTTTCCAATTTATAACTGAACTGAAGAAACCTACATATACACACTAAATATGCAATGATTTCATTGTAACATAACGTACTCATTTGGCTATGTATAGTAGGAGCTGTGTAAGTAAAATGTAATTATTTGCTTTTACGGCAGGTGGAAATGTAGGTAATATATGGGAATTATAAAAGCTCTATAGACAGCAACAGTTAGTGAATATCTAACTTCAATATTTAAAACTAAGTCAAGAGGATTATCGATATATTATAATGAAAAGATAAAAATTTGTTTAAATGATATTTTGCCATTAATTATTATTAGTTCTTATTAGATTACAAGTTAAAAACTTTTAATTTCTGTAATTGTTTTATTAAATTAGATATATCGATAAGAACAGGCCTCACAGAAAATCTGCAAGCAACTGGTATTCGCAAAGGTTAATTATCGAAAAGTTTATTGTAAGCATTAAATATCTTAAAATATTCTATTAAATTCTTCTAATTTGAAGTTTACTATATATTTGCGAAGAAATAAAATAATGAAGGTAAATTTATATGTAATATACCTATACGACAGATAATAAGAAGTAGATTAAACAGTTCAGCGACCGTAAGAATAACATTTCTAGAATATGCAGACGATGCTATGCAGGTCAGAAATAAACACCAGCTAACGTGAATATGTCTGAAACTTTTGCTAACAGCGGAAACAACAGCCGAACTGTAAGTGAAAGTAAATCAAAGTAGATGAAATTCAGATCATTGGAAGAGAATGGAGACTTAACAAAAGTATAATATTTAAGAAAGTCAAGAGCATGTAATATATACTATGAAGTAGTTATTACTGATAAGGAAACTAAAAGGGGCGAAAATAGAAACAATTCCGACAAAAAGGATAGGTATGCTGGTGTACTAAATAGTATAATAAAATCGAAAGGAGTACTTAGAATGGACAAGTTACATCTACACAAAACTATTATTAGGCCAACTGCAATGTTTTGTAGGGAAATGTGGATCCTCGACCACAAATAACAGACGAGAATAGATATATGGGAAAGAAAAAGCCTGAAGAGAATTTTTGCCAAGAAGAAAAAGTTGAAATTCATATCGGGAGAATAAGCAAAGAAGCGAATAACCTACATATATGGCGAATCATAGATAAAGGTGCAAATAAAAACAGCGAAGGCGAGATAGTTGGGCCACCAGAAAGGTGATTGGTAGAGCATCGGTGAAATAAATATATATAAAATTAGAGGCAATACAGAAAAAAGGATGTTTCCGCAAATGATAGTATGAAACGGTTCAAAGAGATCTCGGGGGAATCCAAAACTGGAAAAGTGTGGCTCAAAACCAGAGGATTTTATCGAGCTACGAGTATTAGCTTAAATGACCTGTGTGCAACATTTATGAAATTAAGTTAATCATTAATGCGTTTAAAGATGAAGTGTATAGTTAACACAGTTTTCAATATTATATAGATGTAGCTTTTCGAAAATTCGAGATCTAATATGGGCACTATATCTAATTGTATGATACAAAGCTATGGCCACACGAATTTAAAGTACTAAACTTAACGAATCAAAATTATTCGCTGATGAGAAAACTGATTTATTTCTTGCTAAAATTTTCTTGTGGTGTATGGTGTGAAATGAATATTAAATTTGAAAATTTTTAAAATATTAAAGGTTTACAAGTTATATATGTTATATCAGCTTGTGCAAAAAGACTATTGAAGAAAATGCCGATATCGATAATTAGCTCTTATTAATATGAAGAAACGCTTTATAGTTAAAGCATACTTTATAGAACTTTAATATTTCGGAAAATTAAAATTAGTATTATTGGGTACTGTTGGTGCAAACATCGAATAAAATTATTTAGCGTCTTCAATTACCTTGAATGAATTTTAATCATATTATTATGCTGTAATGCAATCATTGCATTTTACACATGACTATTACATAAATTGAGCTATACTACATCAACTATTTGTTTGGGACGGTATAAACTAACGTCTAGATATTCGTTTAAAACAACTTATACTAAAAACACTATTTTTGATAACATTGTTGATATGCGCATTTAAAGACATCAACTATGCGCATGGACATGATGTATTTTATAAGAACAGCAATATAATTATCTTATAGCATATTAAGCAGATAGTTTGAAGAACGTCATTCCAATGTTGCAGTCCTTTCTAAACATAATTTGAACTTGGTTACCTCACTAGGTAATCAACTTCAAATATATAGCGCAAGCAATTCGTTTCATGAACCAAGATGCTTGAGCTATATATTTAACTGATTTTTCTTTCAGATGATTACGATCATTTAACTAATTGCCAAGTAATTTATAAAAATTAATGTATTCAACCATTTGCTTAATATAGCTTTACATTGATTAGGTTTCTACATATGCATCTTAAATATATACATGTATTTCTCAATAATTATGTGTTTGGTTTCGCAGATTTATAACACGCAAAAATTCATACGATAGGACATTTTTCTTATTTAAAATTGTATAAAAGAAAGATATTCAAAAACAACTCTTCTTAAGGAGATTTTAACTAAATTAAATATATATATTATATTATGGATACATCAATATTAAATATATAGTATAGCAAATGTGTATAAGTTTTTAGATCACATACTCGTGTATGTATTTACATTTTAATTAGTAATAATAAATAACAAAAAGAATAATCATACAGCGATGAGCATTTACTCTTCATATTTTATTGTAAAAAACGTATTTATACATTATATTGGTTAAACACAAACTTCCTGTTTTAAAATTGACGTAAACAGTAAATAATAAAGTAAGATTTGCAAAGTCTACATAAACTTATTTGGCCTCAATAATTAAAAGACTCCATTCTTAAGATATTTAATATTCTTCATTCTTCATACCAGAATTTACAAATAAATTGTTTAGATATCACATATTATATAATAATATATTCTCTAGTTCTCTCAAAATATTTAATTTAACGAGGGTGATTTTATTATTGATAATAAATAAAACTTAATTTTCGTTTCTCATATCCATTTTTTTAATACTTCAGTTACCGTATGTTTTTTTAATTGGTGTTGGTGTTATTTCAGTCTTTATATGTAACTCCAAGTTTCAAAGGAATAGGCAACATATACAATATTAGAAGGACCAAGAATACTAAAAGTAGTAACAGATCAACTCTAACCAAAACAAATTCGACATCGAAAACCAGAGAACAAAGAACTAGATACTACCAAGCCATTGTAGACGTGGTCTGACAAACAGGGAGACCCGTGAAAGTCGACTTCAAGGAATACAAAAAAATGGTTCCACTGAGAGAGTCACACAAATACATATGATTTACCTAAAGGCTTCCAGATATTAATTTTTGTTAGTAACTTAGCAGTCAAGTGCGTCGTTTATTAACATTTGGAATTTGGAGATCGAATAAAAATCTCACACCATAAATTGCATTAAATGTAAAAAAAAGCACATTTCAGGGTTACTCCGATGATTATAGTAAATGAACTGCTGAAACGTCGGATTACATAAATTCTAAATATGATGGAAATAGCTCGAATAGTAACTCAAATTTTATCCCATCTATCGTCAACAATTTTACGTCGTAAGTCACACGTTTTTGTTCTGTGTACATTTCAAATACTTATTCTAATTTCTTTTGCAATGTTGTTCTTGTTTGTTTTAATTTGAATGTTTGAACTCTAAGCTCTTAACTGAACATAATATTCATACTTAAAAATACCTGTATAATGTTTGAATAATCAAATCTTATTGGATCTTTGTGTTTCGGTGCAGTGGTTTAAACGACTTTATGTAATATCGATTAAAATGATTTGAGTGGGGCTATACCCATATTTTTTTAATTAGAAATACTGGTATTTCGTTTGTGTTATTGTTGCTTCATACGTGTTCATATATATACTTTCAACATGTATGTAAGAGCAACATTAATACCATCTACTACACATTGCTAGTAATTTCTAATGATTTATTCATTATAAAAGTTAGGAAAATAAATAGATATTAATTTCTAAGATGTTATAATGTATAAAATTGCTTTCTGCTCGAATTATGTTCTAAAAATGGAATAGTTCCAGAATAAAATAATTAATTTGATTAGAAATAGAGGATCATATGTGTTGTAACAGATCTAAATTCCGAAGTAAATTTTAAAAATTAGATATTTACAAATTAATATATAATTAAAACAACAATTGTAAATAAAATTGTAAATTAAACTGAAAACCAAAAAAGGTTTTGATGTCATCATTTTACTTAAAAAACTTGAAGATATATGGACGTTTTGAGTGGAAAGTATTCACTCCTTTATAATATCTGCTTTAAGCTCAAAAGAGAGCATCTATAAACGTTACGTTTAAATATGGTTTGCAAATTTAAATAAAGCGATTATTATATTTCGCAATGTAATATGATGAATTTGTGTTTAAACCAAATATTCTTTATAACAAAAATTTTCTTTCTTAGGCATGGTAGAAGAATCAGTACGAAGGAAGCGATTTTAGTCCGAAAACTGAGTAGAAATTATTGACAACAACCGCAAATTAGATAGCATTTTATTTTTTAATATGAAATTTTTGGTACACATTTTTAAATTTTATTATGAACGCTATTAATACAATTTTATTAATTAAACTGTGATATTTTTGAAACCTATAGATTGTATTATAATTTTGTTTTAAACTGTCTTAAAGCTTATTCTGTAATTTTATCATTGAGTATACTAAACCGTGTTTATATTGCGAATGAAATTCCAGCAAAATTGATTTTATTTTAATCCGTGTTAAATAGAGAGTATACGAAAAATTTAATGTTCGTCCTATTACGAGCCGCCAAAGTTTATGATAAATATTTTAATAGTACCCGTTAAATTATAAATCTGCTTGAATTTTTGTAGGGCATTAAATGTAAATTAAACTTTTAGTACTTATTTAAATTTTCTTTTTAGAGAGTTTAACCTAACCAAGGTAAAATCTGAAGAAGATGCTTACTTACACATATATATTAGTGTACAGAAAATACGGAAAATAAATTTATAAACATCGTTTGTAAAATAGTAACTATACAAGGATAAAAGAAAAAAATTCGATATAATAAGTATTCGATTGACATTACGTCCTAAAATCTCGCCTATTACCCATGCATGTTTATGCATATCCACATCAATTGTCAAACATCTAATTATCATTATGAAGTTTTTTATATTTTAATAATAATTATTTTGATATTATTAAAATTAAAATAATTGGATATGTAGAAAACTTTTGAAAATGTGTGCTCAGAATATTTGTTACATTTAGGTTTTCGAATAACTTTTGAAAACGTGTGCTCAGAATATTAGTTACATTTAGGTTTTCGAACAACTTTTAAAAACGTGTGCTCAGAATATTAGTTACATTTAGGTTTTCGAGCAACATGAAATACAATTTTGAAAAATTGTTCACAGTGATATGAAATCGGTCAAAAAGTATCGGTGTTGAAAGGCAATGCTTTTATTATTGAGTAACCTGCAATACCGTTACAAAAGTAATGTTCTTCTTTGGTCGCGGTTAAATACTAGGTATTACTTTTTCCACCGGCTCTACATTCGCTATGTTGTTAGGTTTTTGCCTAACACAGTATTTGCATTGAG
Source organism: Dermolepida albohirtum (assembly GCA_031893035.1). Lineage (NCBI taxonomy): Eukaryota > Metazoa > Arthropoda > Insecta > Coleoptera > Scarabaeidae > Dermolepida > Dermolepida albohirtum. Next base: position 39,904 of record JAVIWB010001202.1, read on the forward strand.
CTGCTCTTAACAAAATTAACTTAACAGTGTGTGCGAATAATATTAATTACTATCCAACGATAGATTTAAAAATTAATATATAATCATGTAATATAAAAATTAAATTCATGTTGTTCGAAATTTCAACTGCGTGATCATACATTTTAAACTCCATTAATTTCGGTGCCAAGTACAGTCAAATAATCAAAAGCCTTAATGTACTCCAAGGTGCTAAGTTATTAAATTTAGCTACATATTATACACAAATTTAGCCCATTCTTACCACTTTTGTAAACTTTCATTGCCAAATATTAATAGCATAAAATGTTTCTATATGTCTTCCATTTAGTTTTATAGACAGACCTACAACCATAACTGTTTTTTTGTCGTTTCTTTAAGTTTCTGGTTTAAAGCGCTTTTTGAAATATTTTTATATTGTTTTGATGGTTACTTTCGTATCTCGATATTGTTGAATCACCCACAAAGGCGCACGCTAAGATTTGTATTGATTCCATATTTCTGTAATCAACTATAACCATTCATGTACTTCTTAACTTCTTTATTTGTATCATCCACTACTATTGTGAACAAGATAGAGTTGAGACTAACTATAGTTTTTCTGTTCTCACATGTCCCCCATAGTTATCTACAAATTTTATAAGGCGCTCATCGACGCCTTTCTTTTTCCAGCTATTCTATACTACTTTCCTTCGTACACTATCGAAACCTTTTCTAGGTCAAAGAAAGTTACTAATATATTACTCCTTTTGATTTTCAACAATAAAATTAATCAGAGTGGAAATTAGATAAACTAAAGCTTTTTTTTTATTGCTAGTGAACTTACTCAAAAAATATTCTTTGGCTTCCCAAAAACATATTTAAAGGAAAATGAAAACAAAATGATGAATAAAATCTATTATGCGATTTTAATAATTCTTTAACAGATTTTTTAATAGCCTTAGCAAGAATGAATTATATTTTATATTTTCAAGATGAATAATAATTTTTACCCTTTTTTATGAACTACGAAACTTTAGCAATAAAAGAAAGCCCTAAAACGTTTAATTCTCTACATTTGATAAACGTTTATTATATTTTAAATTTATATACTCACGAATCTGTTTACCAAACGTGCGGAAAAAATTCAGGCGGTTATTCCTAAGGCTATTTTAAAATTTTTTCTCCTCGGATGGTTTTTTGAAAGACGCTTTGTGTCGAAGATACATTTAATTATTTATACACCTTAAGCAAAACTACAGTGTACTTCACTGGGCAATACGTCATGGTTTATGCACGACGGTGCACCAGCACATTTTAACTTTTTCAGGCCACCTATTTAAGAGTTCTTAAAACCACTTTTTATGCCATCTAGTGCCAATTTGCAAAGCAATTACTTTTTCTAAAATCATCGTTCATTGTTTAATGCGAAACTTTTACTCTAGGGCGCGCTGGGTAGATTAACAGATTTATTTGAAAATGTGGCAATGTGTTGTTTTTCAACGGGCTCAGAGTGTTTATTATTTAACGAATTCGGTTTTACTCTGTGGTATAGTGTGTTTATTTATCTTATAAAAAAGTATTACAATATATTATATAATTTACGATAAATAAGGTAAATAAATAGCATGGTGGTTAGGTTACTAACCACATTGACTATAGTAGGTTTCATACATATTTATGTTGCATTATAAGGATGCCGCGTGTACTTAATGAACGTGATATAGAAGATATTTTGTTGGAAAGTATACCTTCTGATTGCGAAAGTGTGTGTAGTCTTGAATCGGATGAAGGAGAAAATTATGAGATGCAAACGGACCCGATGGTGCTCGGTGACATACCTTTCAGCTAAATCTTGAAAATGAATTTGACTCGAACGATAACATAAACATTTCAAATTTGTCTGACACTAATGGTAGTGCTACTACGAGTTCTTTATCTATTCAAACTATTATGAGGGAACCAAAATGGAAGAAAATTTTCAGAATGGGGGAGTCGGACAAGTATACTGGAGGTGGAGGTGTACTAAACGATATAATAGAGTTAGAGGACATCACACCTACGCAGTTATTCCATTTATTTGGGTCAGAGGGTTTGGTCAAAATAATTACCTTTCAAACAAATCTATTTGCCACGCAGAAAGGTACGTCTTTTACACCTACCACACCTGAAGAAATAGAACTGTTTCTTGCCTTAAATTTAGCGATGGGCTTGAAAAAATTGTCTAGCTATAAGGATTACTGTTTTTTTAGCCCTCATTTGCATGACCCCTACATAGCAAGCTTTATGTCACTCAACCGCTTTGGCTTGCTTCTTAATAACTTGCATTTGAATGATAATGTTCTAATGCTTAGCAAATCTGAGCCTAATTACGACAAATTGTACAAGATTAGACCTCTACTAGATTTACTAAAAAAATTATCACGTGTCAATCAAACGGGGGATAAAGTCTGGATGAAATGTGCTGAGTCTGGTTATTGTTTAGATTTCGATATATGTACTGGCAAGGATAGTGACAAAGTACAAACTGATCTCGGTGGTAAAGTTGTTCGACAATTTTGCATGGAGTTGAAATGGAAAAATCACAAAGTCTTTATTGATAATTATTTCAATAGCTATCCCTTGTACGAAAATAACATATTTGCTTGTGGTACCATAAACTCAAATCGTAGAAAAAAGAAATCGTAAACCTAATCTAAAAGAAGACAAAGCTTTAAAAAGGGGAGAACACGCAGGGTCAGTGACACAAAGTGACACGCCTTCTATAGAGGAAAGATTAGTTTTCGTGCTTACAAACTACATGGATCCGAGAAAGATGGGTACTGTTACTCGCAGGGAAAACAATGGAGCCAAAAATGAAATAGTTTGTCTTGAAGCTGTGATACAATACAACAGGTCTATGAACTATGTGGACAAATTCGACCAGCTAAAAGGCACTTATGCTATAGACCGAAAATTACGTAAATGGTGTCATCGAATATTTTTTCACTTTTTAGACTGTGCTGTCACAAACTCCTACATTGTGTATATGGAGCTCCAGAAAAAACATCATCCAGAACTGGATCAGTTCAGCAACAAAAATTTTCGAAGAAGTGTTTACCAAGGGATCCTGGCACCAGTTCAGGTGAAGAACTCCCAATTATGCTCTAAATATTCCCACAATAGCTATGCATCTTCTCCTGTACAAATAAAGCGGTGCAAACCAGCAGTACCAACAGAATTACGTCTGGAAGGCAGCATGCATAAGCCAGAGCGAATCACTTTTCGAAGATGCGCAAAATGCAGCACTAAGAAAAGTCCGGTGCGCACTATATGGCAATGTGGAATCTGTAAAGTCCCTCTTTGTATACGAAAAGATAAACGTGTTTTTCGGATTTTCATAGAAAATAAATTTGCTTATATATTATACTAAACTTTTCTTAATGATTTGTTATGGTGGTTAGTATACTAAGCACTCTAATTTGTAAAAACCCAAATGGTTTTTTCTTTTTTTACATATTCTTTATAATAAATAAACGTTAATTAACCTAAAAATGCAATTGTTTTTATTCTGAAGTTATATATAAGAAAGCGTGGCTGAAAGAGTTAATGTGGTTGCTTCTTAATTTCTAAGCGTAATATACAATTGAAGATTACTGGATTTGTCGAGGTGGATATCATTTATGGCCTATTATTTGAAGTCATTAGTGTACACTACCCCCGTTGAAAATGAGGAAGATTTGAATAATCGGATAATTGATGGGTGTAATACAATAAGAAAAAATCTTGATGGTTTTGAAACAGTTAGGCAGTCGACGAGGGGAAGATCAAATGTATGCATCCTGGTGGTTATCATTTTCAGCAGTTTTTGTAGATTAAAAATATTTACATGTAATAGTAAGTAATAAAGTTTGTTTTCTTTTCGAAAACATTTTATCGTTCTGTATCCTCGAAACCAAAGTTACTTTTCGAAAATTATTTGAGGACAAAAAAAATCTTAAAATACTCTTAAGGAAAATACCACCATTTTTGCTGCATATTTAGTACCCTGTAGCACCTTGTATAAAAAACAATGTACAATAATTGCACAAAAGCCAAAACTAAACACGAGAACGTATTTCAGGGTTAATATTAAAATCAACACGAAACGATTGAAAATTACGGCGAACTGATATTTGAAGCATATTGTATAATAATTCATTAGATATTAAATATAAATACATTTTCAAAAGAGAAAAGAATTATCGTTTGTGCAATATTTGGTAAAAAGAAAAACTATAATAATATAAAGCTAGGCCTAAATATTCGCTAGGAAGATTTTGCAAACCTTCATTTTGATACATTATAGTTACTACATGAATATTACATAACATATATTACATAGTGATGTAATATACCATTATTTGCAGACAAATAATATACTCTAGGAAGAGTCTACTTTATTTTACTAAATAAGTCAGCTCGTTCCTGGACATTTGATTTACTGGTTTTAAAATTACGATGACATAAATATTTATATTATATTATTCTTTATATAATTCATAAATATTAATTTTTAATATATGTATGTATACGTTTTTTGCTATCAATGTACCTACGTTATAGAAGTAATTTTTGGTTTGTATTCACGTCACAACACATAAGTAGCAACTAGCAACATGAGAGAATCTTGATTTTTTAAATATCATTTTAAATGTGGAGTTTCACAATTATGTGGACGAACCCCTATATACTTTTGTGTATTATTTTTCTTATATCACATTATTTATACATCTTTTTTGTTATACAAAATTAGAAAAAAATTATTAAGAAGCCAATTAACATGTATAATATGTAAATTTTATATTTTCTCACAAGCGTATTTTTTATCACGTCGTCGCGATTACATGTATCTTCGACATTTTAAGAAACAGTGCAATCTTCGGCACCATTATGAGCATCTCTTATTTGTTGTTTGGTTTTTCTGCTAGCTCTGCGTATAAGTGATCTAGAACGAGGTTTCGAACGTGTTTCTAGCGAATTGCTGCTTTCCGCCGAAGCACTGTTCTTATCTTTGTCAACTGCTGGACTGCCTGTCCTCCTGCCCCCTTTGCTGGCTGACACGTAAGCACTGGATCGCCGCTTAAGGCCGGTGGAATCATCGGAATCCTTTGGAAAGATTCTCGAGAGGGTTAGGAATGTGCGAAATATTTCTTTAATGTTGATGTCATCCTTAGCGGAACATTCAAGTACTTTAACCCTGAAACAGTTAACGACACAATTAGATAAAACCATACATTTATGTACACGCTAGAATCAATAAAACAATATGAGTGAAGGTCAAGGCAATTAATAAGGGAAGGAAAAATTTATTACTACAAAAATATTTAGAATTCTGTATAAATATTTTACTAAAATTCTCATTAAAAATAAAAGGGTTGTCACTTAAGAAGTTCGTAAAAGAATATGACATTACATTACTTGATATCATAGAACACAAACAACCAATTTTGCGATATAGGGTTTTAAAGGATAACATAACTTAGTAAACCATAAATGCCATATTCGTCGACTTTCATTATGGTTTTTAGTTTATTTAAATGTAAACGGCAGTGGTATTTACCAAATCACAGATGTATGTACGAGGGAGCGTTTTTATATTCGCGGAATGGGGGACAAGGGGTGGAAATAAATAAACCAAATTATTTTTCTTTTTCAATATATTCACCTGCAAGACGGATACATTTTTCACATCTTTCAATTAATTTATTTATACCCTCATAAAAAAATGATTTCTCTTTATCTGCAAAATACGCCGAAACTGCCTCCTTGACTTCATCATCGGCAGTAAATTTTTTACCCCGCAGCTCTTTTTTCATTTTCGGAAACAGGTAATAATCACTCGGGGCCAGGTCTGGGCTGTAGGGTGGGTAATTCACAATTTCGAAGCCCACCTTATGCAGGGCAGCTAACGCAATGCGGCTCTTGTGGACGGGCGCGTTGTCGTGCAAAAGCAGAACACCTTTTGTCAATTTTCCCCGTCTTTTCTCTTTAATAGCTTCTTTTAGTCGCTCTAATATTGAAGCGTAATATTCTCCGGTTATAGAAACACCTTTATCTTTATAATCAATCAACAATATTCCTTCCGAGTCCCAAAATACCGTTGCCATGAGTTTCCCAGCTGATTGTGACACTTTAAATTTCTTGGGAGGTGCTGTGCCCTTTTTATGCCACTGCATGGAGTCTTGTTTGGACTCAGGTTCATAATGATGAACCCAAGTTTCGTCTCCAATAACAATTCCACTCAATACACTATCCTTGTCTTCAATACAGAGGTCCAAAAACGCACGCGAACACTCTACGCGCTGTTGTTTTTGCGGCGGAGTGAGCATTCTCGGCACCCATCTTGCGCTGACCTTAGACATGCCGAGATGATCGTGTAGGATTTTAAAAATTGTTGTATCGGATACTCCAACCATTTCTGCGAGTTGTTTCTTCTTTAGTCGAGCATCTTCGAGTACAATTTGTTCAACTTTTTGGATAAGTGCTGGCGTGGTCACCACAATGCTCCTGCCCGGCCTCGGGTCGTGTTCAAGGGATTCCCTTCCTTGTTTAAATAAACTATGCCACTTGTACACCATGGTTTTTCCTGGACAAGAGTCGCCGTAAACCAATGACATCTCATTCATTATGGTCGCGACTGATTTTCCTTGCCTGGTAAGGAACTTTATAACGGCACGATATTCGATTTTTTCCACATTTCACTTTTCACTCCTGATTATGTTACTTGGTTGACGATAGCTCAAAGACTAACTGTCTAATAACAATGAAACTTCGTATTTATACTAATCATGAGTCGCTGCACAGGCCACGCCTCCAATGCACCTACTCACCCCTCTACAACCCGCTCATTCCGCGAATATAAAAACGCTCCCTCGTACATAGTCCGTGTATGAGTATTATATTTGGAATGTTCTAAAAGTACATTCCTATTTCTAATTATGTTGTTTTCTTTTCAGTGAGGTATACCTTTATCTATATACTTTATATACCATGTTGGAGTACAACTTAGGCTTTATCAAATATCAGAGCGAAGCAAATAAATTTATTTTGCAATGTATTATAAGACATACATTTAGTTTGTTTAACAATAGGGGGATTTCCCGTATTCGCTTACATAGTGCAAGTAACGCCTTCCACTGTATGTGCAAGGATGTTTCGAAACTATTTCCGTGTCGTATAAAACATTCTAAAAAATAAATTTTTCTGTCTCGCTTTAATGAATTGCATGCAGTCGTATGCTTCTCAAATTTTCTTCCGTACGGTATAATGTCGTATTTGTACGAAGTATTTCAAGAGAACTACCAAATTTACATTTTAGTGAAAATAAGAAGAGCCCCTAAATATCCTACTTAGTAAAATATAAAGCAGCTCTTACGGTTCTTCATAAAAAAGGAGCCGTATCTTGAGAGGTAGTTTGCTCCTAAGCTACATATCACTAGTAAAAACTTGAATTAATTGTTTCGTTCCTAGGTAGCAGCTCGAAAATTACGACACTTTTTGTCCCACCACACTAAGAGCTAATCTTTCTCTGATGAATGTCTGCTTTCGCTGACGTTTGCGGCAAATTTTCAAGTCAGAACGAAGACCGCTTTCGCACCACATTGTTCTATACAATCCTCTACCCCGTTACTTGTTATCATTCGTTTCAAAACAGAATTGCTTTTCTCATGAAGAATATCGCAAATATTTGTGTACGAAGTTAAGTAAACTTTTGAGTTCATGAAAAATAGAAATATCGAGCTTCTTAACGATTCCTAGCTTTGCCATGTAGTTGCGAACTTCTGAATAAATGTTATCATTCATGACATTACTAAATTTTGAATCGTACGAAAAATGTTCAAATAAGTTATTAAAGTAAATATTTTAGTTATTGTAGAACGTTATTAATATTAAGAAACACATATAATTATCATCAAGTGTAGAACTGAACTCTTTTGTCGTGGCCGTGTCTATCCTTTTAAGATAAATCTTCGTGTTTACTCGATCTTAAAACCGAATCACCTAACGTTGGCGTCTTCTTTGTATCGCCATCTAGTTTATAACTATATGTTTATATTTTCGTAAATTTAATAAGCATTTAAAGTTGTATTGTTAATTGAATATTAAAAATACTATTTTATTATTAAGACCTCAATTAATTAATGTACCTCAACGTGTAAGAATTGGCTGTGGTGGTTGAAGAATACCTGGACATTGTATGTGAAAGTTTCGAATTGGTTTAGGAGATTTAAGAAAACGGCTTCTGTTTGAATAGTTACTGGCTAACAATAGTTTAATTACATATCTTATATATATATTAATTATATATCTAATTATATATAATAGTTTCTACTACAAGAAGTAAAACATGAAGGTAACACGTTACATGCATATACATACATATATACATATATACAACATGGTTGCAGCACCATTAGTCTGAACGAAATATATAAAACTGAAAACTTAAAAATACAGCTAAAATTTACCCTGTATCATAACTCATTCTATAACTTTTCGTTTAAAACAAACCAAAATGATATTGATCTTCTTTTATTCTATTCTTCGGTTTTAGTGGATATGGCTATTTTTAACAGGTATAATTTTATATTTTAGAAAGTAAATACGTCAATTCCTTTGATCTAGAGAAGTTATTTTATAGCGAAAAAACACATTGTTTTAAAAACGAAAATATATTTAGAATAAAACGTACATTTACCTTTTGATGTACAGCAATAACGTAATTTTAAGAATTTAATCCTATAACATTAGTTAAGTAGGTATAGACAAGCATTGTGTGTTACCTCACGCATATCACTGTATTGTTCATAATATTATGCTATACACAATTAATATAGTAATTAACATAGCACTGATGCGTTGTTATTAATATAAAACTTTAACTTTTAATTTAACTTTTTTAAAAAAGAAAGTTTAACGATGATTCATTTTTAAAATTGGCTTCTCAGGGATGCAAATACAAAAATAAACATTGTTATTGAGCATCAATATGAAATGAGCTAATTGCAATTGTACCTGCAGCACATTGTTACTACTAGCGCTTTCTACTAGAAAGCGCATTTCATCTTAATTGGAGATGCTTCCTCTTCTTTTGCTTTCATTTTTCAGATTTCTGATATTTTATTGAAATGTATATATACTACATATAGTTACCTTGTTAAGGAACAAATTATTAGTTTGAATCATTATTTTTTTAGTTCTGTAGTTTGAGAGATTAAAACGAAACTTGTTTGAATAGAAGTGGGTGTAACTAATGACAAATTAACTTTCGTATATATGTAGAGACGTCAAGAAATCCTACATTTACTGTCTCTTTCAAGTTTTATTAGCCTCTCATTCAATTCGCAAAGTTCATTGTAAATAAATGGTCTTTATAAACGAAAAACTCACATTCTAGATAGATGACATTGCTAAAAACTTTCGTTTTTAATTACATTTTCATGTCACAGACGAACCTAAATGTAGAGCAGAAAATCCAACTTTATAATTAATGTTTTCTAATTTGACACGTGTCAGATTAACAACTAGTCTCAAAGGACTGTACTTATTTAAAGCAACCCAAATGTAATTTGTAACTGTATTAGAACATGTAAAATGCGACTCGATATCGAGTAACAATTACTTGCTCAATTTGTATTTTAATCGAAAATAGCGTACCTTCAATTAAATTCTTATTTAAAGGAACCAACCATTTTAACATAAAGTTGGAGACATTGAAAAATATTAATAATATAGGGTGTTTTCTTAAGAGCTTGAGAACTTAAAATGATAATATAAGGCAGAAATATTCTTGGAATAAAATTTTTTTATTATAATCTGGTGGATAATTTCATGGCATTTTTTAAAAATATGATTTCCGGCATATGTCCGCCGCGGCTACGAGTTATATGGTCCATTCGATCAGTCCAATTCGTAACTACTTTTTCTAATAAATCTGGTCGTATGGCGTCAATGGTGGCTTGAATATTGGCTTCCAATTTTTTAAGAGTTGCTGGTTTGTTGGTATAAATAAATGACTAACATAGCCCCATAAAAAGTAATCCAGAGACGTTAAATCGTATGAACGAGGGGGCCAGTGAACAGGACCACTTCTGTTGTCGTCAAATTGATTTTGCAATAAATCGATTGTTAAGCGCGCTGCATGGCAAGTTGCGCCGTCTTGTTGGAGCCAAATGTCGGCGAAGCTGATTAATTTTTGGAAACAAAAATTCAGTCAGCATGGCTCGACAGCTCTCGCCATTCACCGTAACGGCAGCTCCTTCCTCATTTCGAAAGAAGTAAGGACCGACGATGCCGCCAGCGTGTAAACCGCACCAAACAATCAATTTAAATGGATGTAAAGGTGTTTCCTTAACGGCTTGAGGATTGTCTTTGCTCCAAATATGGCAATTTTTCTTACTGACGTAGCCATTTAACCAGAAATGAACTTCATCGCTAAATACAATTCTTTGATAAAAATGCTCGTCTTCGGCCAGTTTCAAATGAGTCCAATTAGCAAAAATGCGACGCAAACGATGGTCGTTTGGCTTCAATTCTTGCACGAGCTGTATTTTATAGGCACGTAAGCCAAGATCCTTACGTAAAATTTTCCAAGTAGTCGAAGGACAAAGGCCAACAAGTTGAGAACGACGACGAATCGACATTTCGGCGTCTTCTTCAATACTTCGCGCTACAGCAGCAATATTCTCTTCGGTACGCACATTTCATTTATCAACTGTCAAACCATAGTTATCGGTATCGATAGTCCTCATGCAGCTTAAAAAACACCGATTATATTTTAAATAAAGTTTTGACGTCCCTTTAAATTAATTAATTCCAAATCGAATATGTATAATCATAATACAATACACAAATTTTGTTTTGTTGAAAATTATTTTCGAACTGGGAAATTAGGGTAATGTATGTAGGATTTTTTTTTAAATTCATTTTTTTTAACATGTGAAGCTTTATTATAAAAAATGAAAACATTAAAATTATTCATAAAATGAAAATCACTTTCAAACTTAAAATATCACATAAAAGCATAAATGCGCATACAATTAAAAAATATAACAAAGTAGGTATATAAAAATGATTCCAATTCTGCCCTTCAAGTTACCTTTCATTTATAAGTACGTTGATGATATTATTTGCACCGCCTCTTCTGATAAAGTTCAGGGTATTTTAAACAGTTTCAATAGCTTTGTTAGTCACTTACAGTGCAGCTGAAACTAAGAACAACAGGTATTCTTCTTCTGGATACAAAAATCATAAGAACCGACAATAACTCCATCATTACTTACTGGTACAGAAAACTAATAGCGTTTAGTAGGTATATAACCTACAGGCCTAGCCATTCAATAAATCAGAAATGCAATGCTGTTATTGTCGTGAAGAATAGAGTAGTTCACATTAGTAATGAAAATTTTTGAAAAAACAATTTAGGATTTTTATCAGCAATGGTTATCCTAAACACAGTGTAACGTCCCGTCCTACCCTCAGTAGGTCAGTAAATAAATGTCAGTTTCCTCACCTTAAACAATCCCTTTGCTTGACCTCTAGGATGTTAAAACTAGCTCAAGAAATAAACTCGAACAGGCGGGTCCCTGTTAATCAGATATAATAGGCCGCCATAGAATTGTTATTTTGAAAGCCCTAAAGCAGTACTGAAGCAAAAGATTGTTCAATAAAATATATTCGGTATTTAGTTAGCAAAGAAAGAAAAAGAGGAGGGTCCCTTTTATAGCCAAAAAAAGAAAAGTTAAGCACTATTACAAGTTTATTATATTTGTTCAAATATTTTGCAATACGCGGTTTTAGAAAACAGATATACGTACTAGACAGGTATTAAAAAAAGGGTCTTTAAGTTATGGTTTGACTCTCTAATTCTTCATCTCCACCTATACGTGTAATTGCTTTACACTAGTTCTACAAAAATATTCTTTGATATACGTGCCACATGTTGAACATTTCTTAAAAACAAAAAAAAAATAAATCAATAATTACATTATATAATTGACTGTAGTCTGTGAAAGGCAAAATATTATGTGAAAGGGGAATAAATTATTGTAACTAGCTGACAATTTACTAATTAACTGTTGGTTAGCAAAAATAAACAACTATGGTTAAACGTCCAGCGAGTCCTTAATTAAATTAGAGTTAACAAATATATGAAGGTAATATTTGACTAACGAATCATGATTTATTAAAAAGAGGCCTTTAATTAATTAAATTGCAGCTAACAAATTTATGAAAGTAATATTTAAATCTTGTGCAATTACTGGCAAGTAAATTAGTGTTATTAACTAAATTAGAGATATCAAATTTTATTACTATTTAAATAGGGAACGGTTTATTAATAAGTCCTTTAATTGAATTAAGGCTGTAAGTGTGCCAATTTTAATAATAAACGCTGTCTAACGACTTAATAATTAGCTAAAGCAATTAATTCTACGTAATGACGGAATAAATAATTGTATAATTACCTTCAATTTAACCAGCTCGCCATCAAATTTAAAAAATTGCATAAATATCACATATCAGGATCTAAACGCTCTTAAATAATCCCGTAATTACATTGAACAGTTGCATATAAACTAAACAATTAATTCCGCACTCGTAAGAATCAAATATAAATCACAATAAAATACTTAAATGATAACAATTACGAACGTACTTGATCCCTAGCTTAATTTCAATTCCTTGGTGTCTCAGATCATAGAGCAAAGTGTAAGATGGCTTCGTTAAACCTTAAGACTGCGGACTAAGCTCCGTCGCCTCAATCAGATGGAAACGGAATCTTCATAAAAGCACTAATCCAGTCAATTCAATAATTAACAAGCAACTAAAGGTAGGGAAGGAAAGAACCCTAAAGTCACCATATAACACAAATAAAGAGAAAAATTAGGCCGCTATGCAATACAAAGGTTACAAAGTACAAGCTTACGGTTGGTTACGAGGGTTAATTATCGAGAATGAAATCGTCCTTTTTAATTCAACCGGGACGTTCAACCACGTGTAGAGATTTATCGATATGACACAATCTAATTATAAGTCGATAAATTAATCGATCAGCATAGTATTTTTCAACGCAATAGTTGCTAAGTAGTAACTTACTTCAATATGCACAATCAATATAAAAAGTTGAGCTTTTAATCGCGTGAATGATGGTAGACTTCCTAACTGTGAACGTTAATTATCGATAGAGAGAACGAAATAACCATGTCAGTATCTTTTATGCAGCTCGAAGTATGATGTGTTAAGAAAAAAGACGGCTGAAGGGCAAAAAATCGACGGATTTTTACCGCAATTAATTACAAAATACTGGGAATAATTTCGAATAAATATTGTAACGATATTAATACAAATACGATAATTAAATAAAAATAAAATAACGGAGAGATCTATAACCCTTCAACAGTATTGATTATAAACTTAAGCTGACAAAATGCGAGGGCAATAAGAGTAACAAAGAATAATAAAATGAAAATTTGTCGAGTATTTATTCCCAAAATATTTCAATTCCACAATGTACGACAGTGTCCGAAAAATATGAACACAAGATGAATTGTGCATGTAACAACAGTTTATAATCATTGATCTATAATTCGAATTTCTATGATAATCCAATAAAAGATATTGTGACTGATTGTACATATAAAAGGGGACCTTACGTAAAAAGAAAAAGCAAATTATTCAAACATCACGATTAGTATATACAAGTATAACATTACGAATTTAAAAGCATAAAACTTTTACTTCATTGAACATCAACATCATTTACAAAATTAACTGTTCGAACTCTCAGGGACAAACACCTCAATGGCTTAAACAATGTCCTGTGCAACATAAGAGTGATTGTCGGACAGGAAAAAAATCATATGTTTGCTTAGCATTACATAGATAATTCGCTCAAGTTCACCTATGATGAAGTGAAATGTACCATATCTATAAAAATAAGGAATGTGTGAATTTGATATCTGATGACAGGTTGTATGTTGTCTATTTTGACATTTAAATGCTATTGATCAACATAAAAAAATGTGATCAATAAGGTTGATATATAACCCCTTTCCACAATTAACTATTTGTAAATTCTGTATACGCATTTCGACAACCAAGTTGTCATCATCAGCAGATAATTCCAAAGTGTCGCACCTGGTAAAACACGGCGAAGAAACCAGGTGCGACACTTTGGAATTATCTGCTGATGATGACAACTTGGTTGTCGAAATGCGTATACAGAATTTACAAATAGTTAATTGTGGAAAGGGGTTATATATCAACCTTATTGATCAAGTCAATCAACCACAGGCTCCATCAAATTCAACTATAAAAAAATGTAATAGGTGAACAATTTTTGACCAATCCCCTAACAATATTTTAAAAATTGTTAGTTTTGCAAAAGAATTTTTATATTTCGACGTATCATATTATTTTTTATATATTGTATTTACTTTTTTATATTTTTTGATTAGATGCTTTTAGTTGATATTTTAAATTCGTAAACTTCAAAGTGATTTTTGCTTTAAGAATAATTTTAATGTTTTCGTCTTCTATAATTAAATTACATATGTTAAAAAAAGTTAGGCAGCGCTAACTCAAATTTGTGAGTTGTCAGATTGCTTTTGTTTTTGTCTTTATTTACAATATCGTTGACACATATATTTTTATCTTTTATTTATCACTTATAATCGTTTTTAAATAGCTTAATCACTTTAAATAAAATTAGTATCACTTACTTATTAGTTATTATTCTCTTGGAATAAACACTTTAATCGTTGATTTACTTTGCAATATCGTAGTAAGTATTTTATAATTCTAGCATCTTTATTTAACTTTTATATCTCTCATTTGTTTTATTTTAAGTATACTATATCTGTTTACCAGACAATCGACTAACAGAGAACTCTCGCATTTTAAATTGGACTCCTATTTATAATGTTTTGAGGGAAAATGTTCTTATCCAATGAAAATTAACAATGAAAAACAAAAAAGCAATGTTTTTATTTTAATATTACTAACAGTTAGTGAAAATATTTAATTATAGACCATTAAATTCTACTAATCTTCTAATTTATTATATTTAATAGTCTTATAAAATCCACAGTTACAAATATAATTTTAATTTCTGCTTATGGTATTCCGAAGTTGATAATCATTACGACTGATTATAGATCTTGTCGATACTTTAATTTCGTTTTTAATTAATACAATTTAGTTAATAAAATCGTCTGATTATTATTGGAAGTTAATTCCGGTGGTTTTATAATTAATGGTCATTATATTAGCGTTCATTTTTTTCCTGAATACGTCATACTTAAAAGGCGTTTTTTCGAGGAAAATGCCTAAAGCACTTAGTGAAGGGATTAAATTCCCTGTTATGTGGGGCTTGCACCCTCTAAAAACTTCACATCGACAAAGTGAAAACTCCATCCCGGAACCGATTTTGTATTACTTCCTGATGGCACCTTATAATCAGCCTAAATTGGCTTCCGTCCTTGCTTCGGTCTCACTTTTCTTCGTTTTCAATACTCTCTCTATGAATTTGATGATCTCCTACCAGCGATCGTTTCCAGACAACATTATTTCTCCAATGTTGTCCGGCGTCAAAGGGCCTACTTCTTCTTGTAGTGCGTCTCTGCACTAGGTCCATCTCTCGCACTCGAAAAAGGTGTGTTAAGCATCGCCTTCTGCAGAGTCCAGATATTGGCAAGTTGCGTTTTCCACTTTACCCATTCTTGTCAGGTATGTATTGAGGAACCCGTGTCCACTGAGGAACTGTGCAAGGTAGTAGTTTACCTTACCATGGTCGGGATCTATCTACTCCGTGATGTTATGATTCGATCTCCAAACATTCTTGCTACTTCAGTTGATTGAGCGCTTTAGCTTCTGCCTTCGCTTGTTTTTCTCCAATTTCATCTCGGATCTCGTAGGTTCTTATTCTTTTCTGAGCCAGTAGATCGATAGGAGTTACTCCTGCAATTACCAGTGCTGCTGGTTCAGAAACCGTACGATATGCGAGCATGAGAGCCTCCCCGCCCTTGTACAGAAACCATCCTCTTCCTATAATCTTGAGGGACATAAAAGCAAAATGGTGGCTGTTACCGGCCATTTTTAATCGATTACCTTGTGTTAATTAACAAGTCGATCTTCGTTTACGCCATTTAAAAGTTCAACTGTGGATTATAAGTAGTGCTTATTTTACTGGAATAGTTAATTACAATTCTTGCAATAATATGTTGGAATAATGTGAGCCGATTGATTAATTTATTGATTGAATGGGATGTGTCAGATAAGTCGATGAAGCGCGACACATGGTTGAAAAATTCAGGTTGGATTGCTATATTATATTGATTTTGTCATCTGCCTTGTATATTGCTGCTGAAGGTTATAGGTATTATATAGGTAGAGAAACGTCAATTAGTTTAGTTTTTTAGTACCTTTATGAGTTAATGTAATGTCTAGTTTGTTGTGCGTTACTGAGTGACCGTGAATGTTTCTTTTCTAGTCTGTCTGGGTTAAATTCGAACATGCGCCTGTGATAACTTCAATTATTTTTTGATGTTTCTGAATTTGTCTTCGATGTCGCTTTGTTTTATGAAATATTTGCTATAGTTTCTGGTTTTCACAACTCAACCTGCATTTCGATCAGGAAACCTTCAGCTTCTGTGCATATGTGCCAATTTTCATCAATTTGTTGGTTGCATGTTTTCAATATGCGTTTGTGTTATTTTCTGGCTATTATTCTGATGAATACATTGAGGTAGTTTAACTTTGTGTCTGACTATTTTATGAGTCCGAATGAGTAAATCAGAACTAGGTTCGCGTAAGTATTAACTGCGCTAGTTTTATTTTTAACATTTAATTCAATATTAAAAGTTTTTCTGTAAGCTCTTTAAAAATTTTTATTGAATTTGTATTTTAATTGTTATATGATTAGTAAAAGGATTTTTTGCTATGCCAACGTACTTGTATGTTTCTTCTTATTTAAGTCCTATTCTATTTGTTTCTATATTACAATCTTGATTATTATTCATATACCAAATTTTGTGTAATAGTGACAGTAAATCATAAATTTAGAAGCGGCACTCCTAAAGAAAGAATCGCTGATTATATAGATGATGCTTAACATCAAATGGAAAGCTTAGTTAACTAAAAACCTATCCTTATAATCTATTTATAACTATTTTGCTACACTCTCAACGTATGTACACGTATGTAGATGTTACTGCATTGTACAATAGTAAAATTAAATAAACTCTATAATACTGAATTTAGTATAATTCGTGTACAATGTAGTGTTAGTTCTATAACATTACACAACTACTTCAATGATATTATTTGGAAAGGGGTATCTTTGTCGAAACTCTGGGGAAATTAAACTTCATGACAACTTTTACAGCAGAAAAAAGTAAAAGTATATTACTGGTCTGATATGTTATTTGTGCATGTATATATTTTAGAGGTTACTTGAAGTAATGTATACAATACCTTGTATTTTGCAAAAGTTTATGCAACAATTAAATACTTTTTTGCATTAATAGAATTACATAGTTGTATAAAATTTTATTTGAAAAGCTGTGTTTATAGTTCGTTATACTTAGTTTAATTTCACTATAGTAGTTAATCCATTGTTTTAAAATAAATTTTAAACAGTTACGTTCGACATTAATTAGAAAATTCTGCTTTATATGAAACCAAAAGACAAAGAACTTTACTTATCTCGGCTTATAAACTTAAATCTAAAGATATTGAAGTAAATAATAACTGAATGAAAATAGAAATATTAATCACTATTAAATGATGTTATTCTCAATTTACCTTATTATCTTAAACTTCTCTTGTGAAATCTGGATTAGTTCAATTAAGTGAAATAATATTCATTGAAAAGGAATAATCAGATGAGGATTTGATTAAACAGTAGCGTTTTCACTACTACTAATCGATATTAAGACACTTCCTTGGCTGTCAAGATGGTCCCACAGTGTCGCTAATGGGACTTCGAAATTTAATTACTGTGTTACGTCAGACATTGATGACGCGAACTTAATTGATAAAATGCACAATTAACATACACAGTAACTTTTAAATATGATTTTTATATAGCGTGGAAGATGAAAGAAGCATTTGGTAGTAGATATTTTACATTTCAAAGCGAGTACTATTTAAAGAATAATCAATCTTTAAATAGTATAACGGTTGTACTTTATTTTTAACGGTACCTAAATTTAAAAGATTTTTAGCGAAAAAGTTTGCAAAATTAACGATAAAAATTGAATTATTGTTAAATTATATTTTATCTAAATATTGCTTAATTAACTTTATCCCATCTAATGTAAATCTTTTTAATTGAAAGATACAAATATGTGTCAAAATATGTTAAATATATTCTCAAAAATATTATGAATTTATCATTGATATTATACTGATTGTATGTTAATAAGTTGCCAATTTTCATTCATAACAATTGATATAAATGCCCCTATATTCGAGGCACTAAAACACATGCGATTTTTTAAAAGATGACTTAAGTTGCTGTCTTTACCTACCACTATAGCTGTGTGATTTGAAAACGTTGAGAGGTAATTGCACTAAGACACTAAACAGATTGCTTATGTCAGTTAAGCAGATTTTATCTAAACAGCAATTTTCGACATTTGGGTCGGTTCTTTTATCGGAAATTTGACACCAAAAGATGCAAGAATATTTAAAATTTTTTTAATCTTTCTGTTATCTGTTAGGATATCAACGATAAAGTGATCAGCAATGATTATTAAATATTACTTAGTAGCCAATGTTAGCGATGAACGATGGTACGAGGGTACTCCCAGAAATACTCGACCTAACAAAGAAAACAAAAAATTTGGGAAGTAATATCTTTATTTCTTTACATAGTCTCCTTGTGTGTATCTCCTTAATTCGATACACTTTTTTCAGCAATATTCAATATCTTCGATACCTTGTTAATAGTAAGAATCGTTGAGCTCCTCAAAACAGTCTTCAGCTGTAGACCCCATCTCTTTATTGTTGACAAATATTTTACCACCGAGCCATTTTTAAAGTTTGAAAACAGAAAATAATCTGAGGGGAGTAAATTTGGAAACTAAGATGTATGAGGAAGCAATTGGAACTTTAATTTATTGATTTTGGCCATCGTGATCGCGGATGCGTGACCAGGTGCATTGTCTTAATAATAATAATAATAATAATAATAAGAAAACTTTATTGTCCAACAGTGAAACACCATTAACAGGACAAAATATGAACAACCATAGAAAATAAATAAATGCAGATTGCCATACCCTAAGTAAACACAATAAATAATCCATATAAAAGAAAGAGAAAAAAAAACATATATATATATATATATACATGTAAATATAAAAAAAATGAACTAAACAAAAATGGTATACCATACATAATAAAATAAGAATTCAAGTCAATGAAACGGGTCATCATAAAATTGCATAAAATTCCGTGACATATGACCAATCGGTGATTTAGCTAAAACATTAGTTCTCGCCCTAGGAATCTCCAACAAGCTACTAGAACGGGTATCACGACCCGGCACATGAAAATTAACGCACTTGAATAATGCTGCACTGTCAATTGTGTTTGTTAATAGATTGTGCATAAATCTTGCACTGTACATATTGCGTCGATTAGATAGAGACCGAAAGTCGTGCTGATCCAACAAGCTTGTGTAGTCAACCCCACGGTCAGGGTAATGACTACTTACCCTAAAAGATAAATATTTTAGAAATCGTCGCTGAACACGCTCTATACACAAATCGAGATGGAGATAACATGGAAACCAAACCGATGATGCGTATTCCAACTTGCTCCGCACTAGCGCAAAGTATACAGATTTAATAGCTTGGATTTAATAGCTTGATAAAACAAAACATTTTGTTTGACAAATGTGGCCGATTTTTATTTATTTTATAACCCACACGCTGCAAGCCCGCATAATACTCGTCGTTGATTTTCCTTTTTGAAGATAATCAACAAAGATAATAACCCCACGCACATCCCAAAAAACTGACGCCATGACCTTGCCTAGGATAGAATAAAGCGGTCGTCTTCAGAATAGCAACCTTTAAAAAATCTGATGTGTGTGCTGGACGAGTTGGCAATCTCAAGAAACAGTGATTAAAAAAAATTTCCGTTTAATTCTTGTTATGGAAAAAATACAATCGTATCAAAGACTGAGCGAAGAGCAAATATAAATAATGGAAGTATACTTTAAAATAAAGTAAATTGAAAAACTCAATATTCAATTCTAGAGTGTAATGGTATGCGTAATTGTTTGAATATTTTATTTTAATTTCATTTAAGTAAAGATGCTCTTTAATTGATATTTTCTAAATGTAAATGTACTACTAATTCACAGAACAGAGGTCTTAATAAAAATATATAGTAGTATTTATATAATTGTGTTTAAGTATATTTATGTGTATTTTTCTTTAATGTATTCGCAGAAAGCCTTTAATTCTATAATATAAGAGATGTAAATACACTGTATTGTCGGAACGCATTCAGTACTGTGCAAAAGAAGGAAGCACCTTCCTGGGTTTTCCGAGAAACTATTATAAAAGGATAAATAATAATCTTCCACAAGTTGAAATTTTTTTAAAGTACGAATATAAAAACTAACATATATCGATATTTAAACATAAACAACATAAATTTTCAATATTTTGTATGACCACCTTTATTTTTTATGGTATCCTGCATTTTTCTTGGTAGGCTTTCTATTAATGAATTAATGAAATTTTCAGGAATATTGTACCACACTTCCTGTAGTATGTTCCACAGTTCATTTTTCATCAAGATAATCCCACGTATGCTCAATAATATTTAAGTTAGGACTTTGAGGTGGCCATATCATAGTCTGCAATACCCCCTTCCTGCTGTGTTCAATAAGTTTTCTCAAGTTTTGAAATATGCTTGGGATAATTATCTTGCTGGAGAATAAAATTACTTCACCCAAACCTGTTGCCGAAATACAACCCCAAAGTTATGTATTGCCTCCTCCATGCTTTACGGTGTGTAAACATGATTCCGGGAAAAATTCACCAGGGCGTCGTCCAACATACTAACGCCTGTTCGTTCCAAGTAATTGATATTTAGATTCGTCACTCCATAGTACTTGTCGCCACTCATTATATCCCTAAGTTTCGTGGTCTATGTCATATTTTAATCGTTTCTCTCTATTATCTCGTCGCAGGAAAGGTTTTCGCACGGCCACGCATCCCCTCAAACTTGATCTGAGCAAGTATCGCCTTACTTTGAACATTTCACTATCTTTGATATTTTCATGAGAAAGTAATGACGTAGAATCAATAATATTATTGATTAAAATAAGAGTAAACCTGGCACTCGAAATATCACGTCGCAGAGATAGTGTTTGAAAATCATGTCTCTCAATTGGATTTTCCCTGTTCTGTCTTTTTTGTACTCGCTCAACAAAAAGAATGGATGTATACTCGAGTTGGTTCGTAGCAACCTATGATATAAGACTTCTATAGATTATATATTACTACAATTTCTTGATGACAAATCTAAGTTCCTTTTCGTAAGATTTTATTATAATGCAAGACAGTCAGCAAGTGTATTATAATGTTATAAATTTGTAACTCATCTGCAGATTTTAGCCACTCACACCAAAGACTCTCAAGAAAATCATTCATGTAAACATCAAAAAGTAAAGGTTCAAGACCCTTTCAGCACACCGGAGGTATGAGAAAATATAATCAGAAAAGAATTTGTTATAAGACATGGAAAAATTTAGACGCATGTTCTAACGCAACGCATAGACTGCATTGTTCTCTCAATTGCACGGACAGCTAATACGAATCAACACTGCAGCTTGCAAGAGTTGCATATTGTGCTTCAATATTAGTAATTACGGTGAACCATTCATCCGACAACTCCGAAAACGGTGAAACATAATCGTATAGAAACCATTTCATAGTGTTACTGTGAATTAATTGCGATATAGAATAGAGTCTAACACCATTTCTGAGAGATCTCATAAGATTTTACTGCTTTAAAAATCTCGGTACTCAATAATTTCAACAGGTCTACATGTCATACGACGGGAGAATCCCTTAGTGAGCAGAATTTTTGGAATCGCGCAATTCTCTGTGGCACAAAGTTTCCAACATCTTGCTTACTCAACTGACCTTTCTCATCCTTATCCTAATACCTTACATTTGAGCCCACGAACAACCAAAAACGAAGTTGGTAAAAAATTATGACTTGCGTTTGGAAAATACGGTATCTTATTTTACAAGTACGTTTAACAAGCTTCAAAAACGTTACGAGTACTGTTCGAAACGTAACGGTAATCACGTTGAACATATTTTATATATCGGAAATTCCTAAAATTGACTTATTTTTAGTTTGGATATTCGTAGTGTAATTATTATAATTTATACATTTAATTAAGCCTAGTCTTCAGACTTAATATACGAGGATAGTTTGACAAGTAGTGAGAATGACACATAGGTGGCGCTCTAATTGATAAAACAAATGCACTGTAATTTAGGTTGCCCATTTATATGTTTACATTCCGATATTTAGATAAATCGGTTGATTAGTTTATTTTTGACAGCTATTGAAAAAGAACCAACACGTCGTTTTGTTAAAATGGAAAAAGCAGAGTATCGTGCGGTGATTAAATACTTCGTAATTAAGGGTATGAAAGCTACCGAAATAAAAGATGAGTTACGGGAAACATTAGGTGAATCTGCTCTATCATGCGCCATCATGCGCCACAATAAGTAGATGGGTAAATGAAGTAAAACGTGGTAGAACAAGCTATGTTGATGAAGAGCACTCTGGAGCACCCAAAATCGTGACTTCTAAGGAAATGATTATAAAAATCCAAAATATATTACGCAAGATCGACGACTCAAAGTGAGAGAGATAGCGGACATGGTAAACATTTCAACACAACGCGTACACCACATTTTAACGAAAGAATTGGGCCTTTCCAAGCTTTCGGCAAGATGGGTGCCGTGATAGCTTGCGACTGATCAAAAGTTCACTCGTTTGCGCACATCTAATGAGTGTTTGGACCTTTATAAGCGGAATCCGGTTGATTTTTGTAGGCGATTTGTTACTTGCGATGAAACTTGGATGCACTACAGTACACTCGAAACTAAACAACAGCCGAAACAATGGTTAGAACGTGGTTCTGCACCTCCAAAGAAAGCGAAAACCACTTTATCGGCAAACAAGGTAATGGCATCAATTTTTTGGGATTCAAAGGGCATTTTGCTCATTGATTTCCTTCAGGAATGTGCCACAATAAACGGACAATATTATGCAGAACTTCTACAAAAATTAAATCTTGAGATTCGTGCTAAACGGCCAGGACTGGCAAAGAAAAAGGTTCTGTTTCACCAAGACAACGCTCCTTCGCATACCAGCACAGTTGCGATGTCTAAAATTCACGAGTTGCATTTCCAATTAGTACCGCATGCGCCTTATTCGCCGGATCTAGCCCCTTCCGACTTCCACCTTTTTCCAAAATTGAAAACGGCACTAGGTGGAAAAAAATTTTCGTCTAACGATAAGCTTATCAATTTCGTAAATGAGTATTTTGCTAGCCTTCCGGAATCGCATTTTAGATATGGCATAAGGGCATTAGAGCACCGTTGGAATAAATGTATTGCTCTTTTAGGAGAATATATTGAAAACTAAAAATTATTTTGTATTTGAAAAATTCGTTTTTCTTTTCCATTCTCACTACTTGTCAAACTACCCTCGTAACATAATAATACTTATCTAAATGTTTAAATAAAATGTAATTCTTCATAATTTTAAATGTCGTTCTTAAAAAGCTTCACATACATATGCAGATTTTAGTGTAAGATTCTAAGTACGTTATTACGTATGTGTTATGGCCTGATATTGATTTGGGACATTTATGTACATAGGGACCTTAATGAAAATTACTAAACAATCATTGCTAGGACAGTATACGATATCAAATATGTATTATTGGCACAAAGATAGATTTTAGGTCCTATATGGTACGAGAACTTCCCGATGAACTTTTGTAATTCACGCATTTAGTATTCTGCTCTTGTCGTACCGCAAACGTGTGAATTACGATTGACCCCTCTTATATTTACAAACTAAAATATCAAATAAATTGAAGGAGTTAACTCTTACCAAAAACTGAAAAATAAATTTTTTATTTCATTATATACATAATAATTATTCTTCAAAAAAAAGACAGAAGTAATTATGTTATTGAATTTTTACACAGTACCTTCAAGAAATGTTTTATTTAACGTAAACAATTATTTTCATAACGGGTGATTCATTATAGGTACTTTTTTTCAATAATAAAAATGAAAACTTCTATTTTATCAAGTATTTTTCATTATCATACAAAAGAACCATTATTGACATTTATTTTTTTTTAATCAATTCCTTCAAATATTGGTCGCAACTGCGCTTAACGTGGTCCATTCTGAACTTCCAATTTTCGATGACAGTGGTATTTGAAGAAAAACGCGAATAATGTTAGTTCCAATTGCTCAACCGTATCTGGCTTATCCATGCTGACTTTGAACTTTATGTAGCCACAAAGGAAAAAGTCTAAAGGTGTGATATCACATGATCTAAGGGGACGCTACAATTAAATGTTCACCAAATTGTTCTCGCAGTAAAGCCATGCTTTCACGGGCTATGTGGCAAGTAGCGCCATCTTGTTGGAACCAAGTGTCCTTAAGATCACGGGCTTCAATTTCAGACATCAAATAGTTCGTTATCATGGGACGATAACGGGAACCATTCAGAGTTACGTTGCGGTCGTCTTCATTTTTGAAAAAATATAGGCCGATGATTCCACTTGCCTATAAACCACACCAAACCGTGGTTTGGTGTGGTTTGTCTAGATATAATGGCAGCTCTTGAACCTTTTCGTGCTGCTCTTCAGTCTAAATACGGCAATTGTGCTTATTAAGGTAGGTATTAAGCCATACATGAGCCTCATCGCTGAACACGCTTTATCTGTCAAAAAATCGCTATTGAAAAAAGTACATTATAATGAATCACCAATTATAAAGTTGGCGACGTCGAAACATTTTAAAGATATCTTTCAAATAAATTTTTAATCGTTACCATCTTAAAATAATTATTTAAACTTTGTATTTTCAAGTGCTATATCAATGTTTATTATCATGTCAAAATTTCAACATAAAATTTTTGTTAATGAAAGTTATTTCAAGCTAGTATTAGAAAATGAACATGTCAAACACTTAAGAAAAGAACAGCAGGATGCATCGAAGATAATCGACCAGTGGAAAAATCGTCTAAAAAATCTATTGCAAAGTTCAGTTATTAGTTGGATTATACTGCGTCATTCTTTCAAAAAACTTAAAATTATCTCCATAAAAATTATTAATTAAACTGTCCACGAAGTCCTGTGAATTATGATAGAAGTACACAGTATAGTCACTTGAATAATGACATCGCGCTTGATAAGTGTTTTTTCTGATAAAGTCTAGTTTCGTCTTTACTGATGCTTAAACAACAAAAATCCTCGTGAATCTCTAGAGACACCATTATAAAAAATTGGTGTTTGGCCTATGATATTAACGAGGCTAATCACTGAGCCTATATTTTTTAAAGAATGAGTCATCAGAACATTTTATTAATTAGCTACACTATGATGAACTTATAGAAAGACTTTTTCAACAAAACAGCGATTCAGCATATATGGCTCAATAAACAGGTGCTAGTTTAGAACAGGTTTTTGAAAATCTATTTCAAAGATTTTGCAAGGCCTCCATATCTCACAATTATGTTATTATTCGTCCGAAATCGAAGAATTTATTGATAATATTAGAGAAGTGTGTGCTAATATAACTCTTCAATATTTAGTTAATATGTTTCAAAATATTAAGTTCAATAAAGTAAAACTGTGGCTAATTTTATATATTTTATATCAAATAAGTTACAACTCTATCGCAACAGATGGTAACTGTAAAGATTTTTTTCAACAAAGTTCTTTTCAATAAATTAGTTAATATATTTTACATTAGTGTATACACATTATAACTTATTTGTATTTAGGAGTGTCAATCTCACGTTTCTTACGAAAATATTAAATAAATGAACAAGAAGAACAAGTTCACGAAAATGATTTGAGAAGTGGGATTCAAAATAAAACAAATGGATTAGAGCATTAAGTTTCTTATTTTCCAGGATACTTTCCTTCAACTTCAATACACTTAAACCAAAGATACTGAAGTACAAAATACCATTTTTATAATAATCTTTCTTAAGATCTTCAAAATACTGCTTCGTTCCATCAATAAATTTTTGACTCAATCAAAACTTCTTTTCAGAAAGGAAAAGTGTGAGTTTGGAGATTCAGTGGAAGTCACTTGGGTCTAGATCTAGCAACTGAGATAGGTAAGGTGGAACATGTTGATATTAATAAACAACTGCAGGTCTTTTCCAGGAAATAACTTTCTTCAATTTGGAGTAGCAGTTAACAGTTCAGTCTCAAATTATACTTTTGAATTCTAAAAAATTGTAGCCATTACCTTATATGCCGATGAAAATATTTTGTTTTCCTAGAGCGAATGACGTCATATGTTCACTGTTAGGATTGTGATTTGGTTTCAGGAAAAAGTGGTGAGCCAGATTTTATGAACCGTAACGAATCTCCGTTCATGATGAACTAGGTTCTTATTACACTGCGACCGGCGACAGCGGAAAACTGTAGCTTTCGAAAAAAAAGAAAGAAATATAGAGTATAGTATATTAGGATTTTCCATTTAGACATTTTATTCTCACTCGTGTTATTTTCAAATTAAATGTTGGAAATTAACTAAATTTCACTTGACGCTACAAAAAAAGACAGGAGAATTAGAATATAATGTTAAGTTTTTCAGGACAATGGTGCTAATAATCGAGCTTCACTTTTTACCAAATCACCCTAGCATACTCAAATTCTGAAAGAAAATTGTTGAGATCAGTTTAGTAAATAAAAACCATAGATACTTATGAAACTAAAATATTGATGATGTAGTACCAAATACAATGGAAAAATACTTTCAATTTGCAAAAAGGGATGAAACAAAGCTGATTTTATTTATTTTAAAATAATGTTGACCTGTAGTAAGGAAAGGATAAGAGCAAGTCGTGCAATTATTAGTTAGCTGTATTGTTATTTTATTGATCGGGTATGCTACTTCAGCTCATATTCATGCCATAAAAATGTAAATAAAAATACGGTAGTATGTAATAAATAATTAAATATTTCATATAACCACGTCTATAAATTAAATAATACTGATATCTTGAGAAAAAAAACGGGGGTTGTCTTATTTTTCTAGATCTTGAACTGTATATTATTTATATATTTGTAAGTTTATGTTTTAACATTATTTCAAGTTTGTTCCTTTTACGAAGCAATCAAAACAAACTTTCTCATTCAGAGTCTGGCAGGAAAACATCTGTTAGCGAAGCAAAGTTAACTTTTCTGACACAGAAAAAGGACTACCTACGCAGTTTAAACCTTTACAGGACTAGCTAGTAATTGCATAACTTGTAACACAAACATAATTTGTACTTTTCTTGAGTATATTTTCAGGATGACATATTTTTGAAATAATCATAAAATTGTAATACAGCAAATATAAGTGTGTGAATATTTATTCTACGCTACACTGATTTCTTTAGTATGTCAAGTTTAGTTATATGTGTATATGGCTTGAGTTTAAAATAGAAATCAGTATTAATACATTTTTTTACTGTAAACTTATCTTTTTGCATAGAAAAGAAGAATTTTTAAGTGAAAAAGATTATTAAATTAAGTTGAAAAAAGTATTATTATTAAATAAAATTAAAATATGAAATAAAAACGAAATGGTGCACGTTTCAAATTTTATTCAAATTAAAACATAATACACTTTAATTCTCTATAGTAGTCTTTTGCAACAAGATGTTTGGCTGATAACTCAGTGGTAAGTTACTGGTTTATGATGATGAGGATCTTAGGATCGAATTCAATGACCTGCTATCTGAGAAAGTTGTTTCCCGATTTTCTTTTTGTTTAAGAGAATAATGGCAATCAAAGACCATAAGTTGTACCACGATAGTGGGCGTAATTTTAAATCATGGCCTGACAATGCCCCTTGTAACCAAAGTTAAATTGTTGGGTGATGTGAAGGCATTACTATTATTATTACTACTACTATTATAAAGATAAAAGAGTATACTTCGACAGATTTCTATTAAATTTTAACGTAATCTTCACTTGATTTTAATTTACTTTTTTAAACATTTCATGTTTATTTTATATAATTTATGGTTATGACTTTATATGACGATTTTTTGCAATTGTATATATAAAACAGCGCTTGGGGTCTTAAAGACCCATGGCTTCTAGGCCTAAATTTTTATTTCTTCTACGTTTTCAACAATTCTTTTTTGGACGTCTTCATTTATTTTCTCCTTCGACTGCTTGAGCCCGATACAGGACAGCCTCTATTTTTCTCAAAGAAACTTCAAGACATTCAGAATTGTTCACAATTTCAAAGTAATTTTGTTGGTGTTCTAGATTTTGGAATATTATTTTCTCTTGACGTTTTTCTCCTCCTTCCTTTAAAATCTTATATTTAGTCTACTCTTGACTAACATGTAGACAGTAAGTTTTCGCCTGTCGTCGCAGAAATTATAATATTCTTTCAGTTTTTTGTTTTAATTTTGGCTATGCGATATATTGATGCTTCTGTTGTTCTAATGCTCTGTTCGTATATATTCCGCTTTCTTTCATAATATTCTCCAGTAGTAGGTTAAACAAAGTAAGGGTCGTCTTGTCTCAAGCCTCTTACCATAGGAAAGCTCTCTAAAAGTCTGCTGTCTAGTTCTATCTTTTTTTTATATTTTGCATAATTTCTACTAACCTAATTAAATTACTGGGAAATCTTAGTTCTACCATAACCTTATAAATTTTATCTCCAATCACCGTATGGTATGTGTGTTTAAAATCTATAAACATGAAATGCATCGATAGACGGTTTATAGTTAGTATTTATTAATTGCCTATGTATGAAACCCTGATCTAATGTCGATCTTTCTCTTCGAAAACCTGCTTGATATTCTTCTGTTCTTTTTCTTATTAGTCTTACAATACTAAAATCGAAATACCTCTGTAAGTGGAACATATGAATCTCTTCCCTTTTTTGTGTGTAGAGTACACTTCTGATATTTTCCATCTTTCTGGCATTTTAATTTTCTATACTGCTTCTAATATACTTATTACGCATTCTTTGAGGTATCTTCTTTTTATAGGAATTGTGCACGTATGAACTGTTATTATTTTTCAGCTTTCCAATAATCTTCTTTATTTCATGTTCTGTAGGTTTACGTACTCCTATTTCTACATTTTCCATTTCTTGATCTATAGTTTCTTGTTTATTAAATGAATGCTCAAAATACTCTATATAAAGTTTTAATTTATCTTCTGTATCTCCTATTTCTTATGTTCGTAGTATACTATCTTTTTCGTCTCTCTTTGTAATACGTCTCTTTATTCACTAGTAAAAAATTAAAATTTCTTCATTTTGATAAGTCTCCTTCAACAATTTTAGTTTGTTATCTAAATACTTTCTTTCAGTCTCTCTACAAAATTTTATTCGTAATATTCCTTCTTTCTTTGAGTTAAAATTTTTGTTCTTGACTGTTTCGTCTCATCCGACATTCATTTTTTCGATTACTGGAAACTGCTTTGATTCATTTAATTTCTCTAGTGACAACAATGTTCAAAATTTCGGTAAAAACTTTTCTGTTCTGGATTAATAACAAAAAGAAACGAAAAATTGTGTCCAAAAGAGCATTATTTCAACAAACCTTTTTTTCATTTTTCAATGTAGCATTATCGAACACGGGAAAAGATATTTTATTAACTAATAATTCACATGTTTAACCTCATTGTCAAATTGTCAAGGATGAATGAATGTGATCACCTACTTCATATAAAAATAAAAATTATCTTTTAAATGAGATAATTCAAATTTATCAAAGTAAAAAAGGATACAAAGTAGGAAAAAACATTACATTATCTGGGCCTTTTATCGTACTCATTTTATAGATCATTCATGCGACAAAATAATGCTTTATGATACTCGTGGTTTAATATATTATTTAAAGTCAAAACCGGCAGAGTTCTACGCCAAAAACATCAAGTACCTGATAAAATGGCAACAATTAATAGTAAATATATCGTAGTTTAGAATATAATTGTTGTTTGTTTTATTGACAAATTAAGTTATTTTATTGAAAAGCAAGTTATTTATGGCTCAACCTGACACTAATACGTATTAATACAAATAAAAGTTGCTACTACAAGAAACTAATATATTGGGTAATATTAAAACCGTTATATACTTTCGATATACAAAATTAATGCCCAGAGACATTTCGGAGACTCTTCATATTAGTAAATGGTTATATATAAAATTAATGGCACAGCTTGTCCAACACAGTTTCTCATGTTAATGCAAATGTAATGACGATTATAGCGAAACCGTAATGGCTCTCTTTTATTGCAAAGGCTTTTATTTTTATTTTCGATGTGATTTGATAGTATAATGGAACATAAATCGACTGAAAAAATTATGAGTACCCACAATATTTCCTATTCAACCAGGTTAAATTGTTCGCTGGCAAAATTCGGTGTATAAGTTTTATAACGTTCTATAAAAATGTAAATGAAGAATAATATTTTTTTAGGAAACGGGTGATAAAATTCATAATTGGCGATGTAATCGTTCGTGTAATAATGATTAATGATCTTATTATGTATTAATCTTTACCGGTTAAGTCTGGGTAGATGTACGAACATTTTAAAATATTTTATCGCCAAATTTTATATATTTCAGAAATTAGAATAAAATCATTTTTAATGTAAGGTAAGCTTTAGTATAAAATATTTTTTTCTTTCTATATATAATGTCATAGTGTCATACAAAAAGTATCTATATATGTATACGGTTTAGTGATGTAGTGATAATTTAAATATCTTTTTATATTAGATGTAAGCCTCTGGATAGATGAAAGCAGAAGTTGAATAACACTTTGAATGCAACACTGGGGTATAAATTACTGCTTCGGGTTAAAATAGAAAAAACCAGAACCTTAGCAGCTCGAAGTACGTGCATGCTCTCCGCCCCAAGAATTGAAATAACTTAAGAAAAACAAAAAAAATCATTTTACTTATTCGAAATATTTTTCTTTAGCAGAAATATAACGATATGTATTTTCAAGAAGTGAATTAGATAAATTTTCTTGTCTCTGATTGTAATATTGTTGAGATTCTTTATCGTTGAATGTTAAACGCTTTTATTTAATGTAAAAAACGCTGAATACAGCATAGGAAATTAAAAACAATCTTCTGGATCTAAATCGACTAAATATGGAACATGTGAAATCAAAAAAATATTTTTAGCTAAAAAAACAATAACAGTTAATGAACTATGTATGAGATGAAGCTTTATCATGCAATAATCACCAACTGTTTGGTTCTCGATATTTAGAGCAACAACGACGAAAAGATGTACATCCAAAAACTAAGGGTTGTTTCATTTTTAAAAGTTGAGTTTTTATTGGA
Source organism: Dermolepida albohirtum (assembly GCA_031893035.1). Classification (NCBI taxonomy): domain Eukaryota; kingdom Metazoa; phylum Arthropoda; class Insecta; order Coleoptera; family Scarabaeidae; genus Dermolepida; species Dermolepida albohirtum. Next base: position 71,528 of record JAVIWB010001202.1, read on the forward strand.
GGCCATCACTCATTTCTTTTGAATGCTCCGGCCCAGTTTCGTTAGAGTTTCACAATCACAATCAGTCGGATCATCCCCTTTTTATTCAGAAAGACAGAAGCTATGATTTTGCGGATCGATTTGACTATTTCGAATTTTTTGCTATCGGAAGGCCTATATATTGTACAATAATACCATTGCATGGTCTGACGTCTTGTTTCAAGCATGTAATAAATTGTTCTTTGTCGTTCACGATCGACTCTGGAAAAATTTCACCTTCGTCTTCCAAATGTTTCAAAAATTCCAAAGTTGTGGAAACTGGACTAGTTTTGTGATCTGGGATAAGTTATTTTGGAACTCATCCCAGACAAAGTTTTATATGATTCCAATTATTTATTAATTGCTTCATGAAGCAGACATCGAAGAATCTCAGGAACGAAATCATGAAATTGGTCCGGGATCTTCGAGGACGAGGTTTTAAGTTTTTCTGAAGGAGCGACTACTTCGCTGTTCATCAAAAACACTTACGTGTCCTTTAAATTCGCGAGCTATAAGGCCTTTCAAGTAGAAACAAATGAATGAAGAAACGAATTTCGCTACGAGTGAAGGAAGGACCCGCGACAGTAGGAAGGGAATCTGAGGCGCTCATTTTAGAAAGTCACTATACCGATAGTTCTGACATTACTGAGCTGGTGCTACTATTCTTCTATACAGGAAGCTAACAACTTTAACTCGACGACGCAAACTTCGCCAATTTACCTTCGGCATGTAATGGGTAACGGCCCTTACTTTCTGCCTCGTATTTCTTAGCATTCATCGTTGTGTTGCTTAAAATAAATTGTTTGTAGATAATTCTCTCGAAATTCTAAAATAAATAAATTGTTTGTAGATAATTCTCTCGAAATTCTAAAATAAATGAAGACTGTTTTGACTTTTGACTTCTTCAAACGAAATTTGTTAAATTTCTGTTATCTCGTGACCGTCATTTAACACATAGATGCTTTGTTTTTGGATCCTATTGAAAACATCATATTCCGCCAGCAATTATAATCGTTTTAGTTTGATCGAATTCTATCGTTGTCTTTGCAATGCTTAATTCCATGCAACTTTTGGTCACCAATCAATCAATATGGCAAAAGCTTTTCTCCCGAAAATTAAGCTAAAATGGGATGAACAGCTTGCTTGAATATTCTTAGAACATCCCATTTCCATGAATTGCAATGATGGTTTTTTTCGACATCTCTTTTGTTATCTTTTCAATTGATTGGTTTGAACATTTATCCTTAACATCTCTCCCTACCTTATTTGAATCGATCTACGCCGCTAAAACTTGAGTTAGTGACAAAAATGTTCTCCATAATTAAGATTTGTTGTTCCTAGCGTAGAATTTAATATTGGTTACTTGCTTTTTATTCATTTTTTGATCGAGATATTCATGCTACTGTTAATAAGTATGTCGTATCTTGCTTCTGGCGAAATGAAATTTATATAGATTATTTACATGTGCCATTAATTTTGTTAAAGCCATTTTATTTATTTTCGGTACGTAGGGTATATTTTCACAGAATAATGAAAATTATGTAGTTCTCCAGTAAAAAATTACAAATAATTAGCCTGATAATTGAGAATTTAATTCTGCTTATTATACATCTGCTTTAAATAATCTTCGACGCCATTTTATTATTGTGAACTGGTTTATGTTTACAAAATTTGTGAAAAAGCTCTATCCTGTAAACAAAAAATAGGACCCTTGTTAAATTCGCTCAGTAATGTAAACCATTGAAAAGATCACCTGCATATGTTAATGTAATAAAGAACATAATATGATCGATAATAAAAATAATAAATAGTAAGGGTTTTAAAGTAAACTCCTGAGGGATCCTTGATTGACAAATACAATCTGAATTAGCAAACAGTTGTAGTAGATGTGTGGTTGAAATAGGAGAATATTAATTTATTGAAGCAAATTGTTTGACAAACCAAAAGTATCCAAATTGTATGGACATAATAAATAACATGTCTTTGTAAACTCTGTATAAATAATATCTATTTGCGCTTAAGTATTAAAGCTATATTAAGGTAGTAGGCTATAATGTTTAGTTTATTTATGTCACCAGAGTGTTATATGCATATTTATTCATAAACGTTTTTTTTATCTTGATGAGATATTATACGAAAAGTATTCTAATTACAATATTATTATAGGTTATTATCAAACTTTCGTTACTGGAAATAAAATATAAAACTTTAGAAAACGAATTGTAAGTAATGGAATTACGAAGTGCAGCAAAACATTTATAATAATGACAAAATACTTAACATTTTCACTTAATGTAAAAGGAAGGAAGCCTCATTTTTTATCGTCACTTAAATTAGGCAATTTCAAATAATTAACGAAATGATTTCTTTTTTTAATTAGGTACTTTAAATTCCATTTGAACACATATCAATTCGGACAGATATCGAAATATAAAAAAGGCAATGATATCTAATACGTAATGGCAGATAAAATTTATAATAAAGATTAGTGTAATAATATGATCAAGTTTTCACGACTTTGATTCACTCGAAACACAAAGTAGAAAGTTTATTAAATTACCTTTTGACGTGGTTCTTAAAGATATTGGTAGAATATATAAAAATTGGGACATCGAAATACATTATTCAATATCGCACACCTTAAATAACTTAACTTGAAAGGTAGAAGATTAAACAAATTTAATGTTTTATAAAATCCTGTGAAGAATTTTGAAAACATATTCAACGAATATATAATGATTAATACATAATATTAGAAACAGTAATAGCATTATGAATATAATAGAACTCTGAATGCCAACTATTAAATTTAAAAGTATTATGAGCCTTAGAGGTAAAAAAAGAAAATTTAAAGTTTTATCCATATGTTTGTTGCACACGCAAACCAGTATGAATTTAGAACTGGTAATTTTACTTATAAATGTTATAAAAAATAAATTTCGATTCAGAATATATTTTACCCAAAAAGATTGTATTTTGCTTATTAATTGTATTTTTGATTTATATTTATCATGCGGCTGCTAACAATATTATACTATTATTTATTGTAATAACTATTGCAGTGGAAAACAAGTAATATCCTACATACTAATTGCATTTTGAAAATTATCGAGTTTTGTTTTCATGCAGACATATACATATATATATTTAGAAGAGTTAGATATATATATATATATATATATATATACATATCTAAAGTTAGACATATATATACATATCTAACTCTTCTAAAAAATCGTGGACTTTTTGATAATAATCTCATTTGTGACTCTGCATGATTGCATAGTATTATGATATATGTCAACACAGGTCTCGAATAAGTTAAAGATGTATATTTTAGGTTAGAAAGGCAGTAAGAAAAAATAGTTATCGTGAAACTACCTATTCTATAGTAAACCACATTTTTCAAAACAAATTCGGAGTGTACTATAAACAGCTAGTTTCATTATTTTAGTCCTTCCTTGGGCTCAAGATTATCTGATGTGATCATTTATCATTTATTGTTTTACGTTTCACTTATTCCAGTTTATACTGCATCTGCTATTATTACTTCATTTAGTTCTGTCATAGGAGTGTCCATGTTTTCTGCTTCCATTTCATTAAGGGTAAGTATTTAATGCATAACCAATCTATATTGCCTAAGTTCACAGTGATGTTATCCTGTCTAGTTCATCATTTTTGTTATTAACTTATTCTTTATATGGCATGTCAGGCCTATCTCTATTTTTATATAAAATAGCGCATACTTCTCTTCAGTTTAAAGTTTTTCTTGTAGTCATATTTCCGCCTATTATTTTTGTCCGGATGTTTTATCTTTTTCTGAATTCTTACTATCTTTTTCAATATTTCTTCAAAAATTCTTCTTGTAGGTTCTAGTCTTCGTGTCTCTGGAATACCCTTTTTATCTCACAAGCTCCCGAAATATTGCTTTCACAACTCAAAGTTTTCTTTCAGTTTTCTATTAACACTTCAATTGTACCTTTCTTCCATTTTTCTTGTCCTGATATAACCCTCAATTTTCTCTTCTTCCTACTATAATTTTATAACGCTTTCATTATAGTTTCCTTTATTTCTCCTATTTTTCACACATAATTCTTATTTTTCATACAATATCTTTATTTAATCTTCCCTTGTAAGACTCCATAGAATTCCTTTCTTTATTTGAGTTCATTCTTGTACTCCCAATTAGACCTCATATGCGTTTTATATTTTCATGTAATCTTTGTAGTCACTTAGTTGTTCTGTTTTTTATATCTTACTGTAGGTATTACTAGCTTTGTCTTTATCCTCACTAACAATAAATAAATTTGTGATCTTCCGAAACCTATATTCTTCGTCTTTTTACTACCATAAGATTTATCTGTCTTGTGTAATAGTGATAATAATAAAGCTTATGTACCGTGCCTTCACATTCCCTAACTTTATGCTGATTACAAAAGATATTGGCGGGTTATGAGCTATTACTACGCGCGTGTTCGAGGTTTCGATTCAATTCTGAGTCCCCGGCATGATAAGTCAGTGACTTACCAATGAGCTATCAGGAGGTTTGCGAAGGTTCCATCTAGCGATTTCTTGTCTGTCACATTAATTTTTTAAATAAAAATACGTATTTTCGAAAAGCAATGCCTCTCTAGCGCATACTCTATTAACATGTGATGTTTTTGTTAAATGCGTTTTTTGTGTTTACTTAGTATTGGCAGAAAAATTCCTTCTCAATTTATATCTTGCTATCATCCAACTTTTTTAAGTTGTATTTTGGTTGTATTCTATATCAGCAATCTATCTCAACAGAAGAATTTTCCTCTATGTATATATATTTGGCTGTTCAGCCGATGAGTGAATATTCATTAAGATTAAATTTCTGCTGCTTCCTTTTTCATCATAAGTAGGACATTATTTCAGACATTTGCTTAATTTTCATCTCTGTTGTGTTGAAATGCTTTTCTATAATAAACCAAGAGTCTGATATTATATTTTCTCTACCAGAAATATGTATTCATATACATTTATTGTTCTCTATTCTTTTTCTCAATGTATGAGTCGTTTAAAAATATCAATAATATTATTTATTTATTTATTTGTTTATCATAGACACAGACGGATAAAAGTCCAGTATACTGGCCACTTATAAATATAACTCATACAGAAATATATTTAGGAATAAAATACAATTACCTATGATTATTAGAGAATTAACATATTATCAGTTACAATCATATATTGTATATTCAATAATGAACAATTTTTCGAACTAATCATAGCAAACTACGAAAAAAGAAAATAAGTTTATTGGTATATCATTGATTTTACGCTCCGCTTAGAATATGGATACGCGAAGAATAAATATGGTTTTTATAAATTGGGTTACAGACTCTAACTGTCGTATAATTAGTAGATGTAGATACATTAATGTAACAAAAGGGTATAGATAGAGAAGGTGAGCTACGCAGTTTACGTTGTAAGGGTCATGTTTAGTAAATGTAGAATATCTATGATTCCCTTTAAAATTTGGATACCAAACAAAATGTTATTTGCCAGCTGTTTCTCGTAAAGTGGATGTAAATTAAAATGAGAACATATAACCCTATATATAGAAAAATTTTGTTTGTATTACCTATACGATTTCAACGTACATACATATATCGATTCCGTATACCTCTCTAAATAGAGCGGTGCTTTAGGCATCAGCAGAGCGCAAGAAATGTTTTGTCTCGGAAATCGCTTAGAATTTTAAATTTATAGATTTCAATATCGATTTTATTAAGATAGAATTGTATTTTGGCTTTTAAAGAAATTACTTGTTTTTCTTTGAACGTAATTCACATCACTCTTTATGGACTTGCATTTTATCGGGACATATCTGCAATTTTATAAAGTTTACATAATACTGAAATAAATTACTATTCGCTAATTATTTGTAACAACATTTTTTCTTTCTATTTACTTAACTGGATACTTAGTATAAGATTTGCATATAATTCTACATACAAATAAGAAATAATACATAAAGACAATACACCAAGCGATAATGTACCAATAGACCTGACTAGGACATCGCATCGGATAACACCCTATGATAATTTTACTTTTAATTATAGAGTAAAATCAATTAAATTTACCAATATATCAGCATTAACATAAACATCAGTCTTAAAAATAGTAATTGTTAAACAAGAAACCAAAGAAATCAAAAGCTGTATATTTTACGGAAAATAAAATGATATTACGAATTGCTTATTGTTTTACCCTATAAGATCTTGTTTCTTTCATTGTGATATAACTCGCATATGTATCATATTGAATATATCACTAGCCTTTTATGTATACATATAAAACGGATTATTCAATCGAATTTATAGAAATATTCTTTATGCTAATTAATTTTTAAAATTGGTAGAAATATTACATATTTGATTTGCATTCCAATCCTCTAGCCACTCATTAATTTTGAGTTTAATAACACACGCACGTGCTTTCGATAGATACAGATTAAAGTCACATTATGACCATCACTTTCAGTTAGCACAGGATATCTACACCGATCGTACAAAATCATAAAAATCTCATTCACTGAAACGAAACATTTAAAATTTTTGTCAGCAAATGATAAGGGCTAACGTAAAAATAATTCGTACAGGAAAAACACATTTTTTCCATGTTATTTACAATTAATAGCCCAATAATTTGTAGATATATATGTAATTGTATTTCACGAATTAATTTAATTCTTCTTTTTAATGTATATATATATATATATATATATATATATATATATATATATATATATATATATATATATATATATATATATATATATATATATATATATATATATATATATATATATATATATATATATATATATATATATATATATATATATATATATATATATATATATATATATATATATATATATATATATATATATATATATATATATATATATATATATATATATATATATATATATATATATATATATATATATATATATATATATATATATATATATATATATATATATATATATATATATATATATATATATATATATATATATATATATATATATATATATATATATATATATATATATATATATATATATATATATATATATATATATATATATATATATATATATATATATATATATATATATATATATATATATATATATATATATATATATATATATATATATATATATATATATATATATATATGGTATATGTTTATTATGAAAACTATTACTTTTCAAAATGTGTTGAAGTTTGTATTTAGACATCGTTAAGGGTCCATATTGATTGAAGGTTTTTATTTAACTACAGTAATGTGCAATACTTTGCTTATTTCAACAATTAAAACCAAGATAAATTTATAATATGACCGTGAAAGAATGTACAATAATCGACAAATCAAAACAACTACTGTGAAATTTTAATTTTCAAAACATTTGACAAAATTGAGGCTATGAACATTTGAACTATATACATATGTATTTCCTATCATGGATGTGATTTTAATTCTTAATAAGAGCTCTATATTGCAAATGGAAAACAGTTATAGAAACCGAAACAAATAATCAATCAGTTTTTTTAACTACGATGCCATGGCGAAAATATTTCGTAACAAAAATAATACTGAAATTATCTTTATTTAGACGAATCCCAAGGCAAAGACTAAGTAACTCTTCTGTAAATACTATCCCATTCGATATTTAGAAGATTAGTTGGAAAATAATAAGTTGTTGCGTTCATATACATATTCTTACCGAACCATTATCAACAATATTATAAATAATCAAAGATATGGTAATGATCTGCAATTAATAAGAAATATTCAGACAATAACTTACTATTAAATAACACTGTTAGGGAAGTTTGATAATCAAGCAATTGCGGAAAATGAAATACAATTTTTGTTCAAAACATTATACATATTTATTGGCAATTTATTATTATTATTTTGGTCTTTATGGGTAGAAAACTTAACAAATTGCGATATGACATTACTACAAAGGGTGTGCTTTAATCCACTGAGCAATACAAAGGGTACTAGGAAAGTTTGCTGCTGGTTGTTGCATGTTGAGACACGTTCATACGCGCATAGTAGTGGCCGCGCTATGTCGATGGGCTCAGTTATTCATTAGTAGTGAGAGTGTAAAGCGATTGCGGTAGCATAGTGGTCACGAAATGGGATAAGGGCAGTTTTAGGTTATAATTTCGTGCGTGGTTTAAACATAGACCAGTGCTTCGAAGAAATGACTCTTGCACTAGGTGGTTGTCCACATCGCACAACGATATTCAGGTGGTATAGAGAATTCCAAAGGGGAAATTTAACTGTGGAGAATGCTGAGAGGCCGAGAAGGCCACGGACGTCAGTTACGGAGGAAAACGTTACTACTGTGAGGAAAATGCTTGGTGAGGACAGGCGAGTGACCTACCAACAGATAGAGGGTACTTCAGGCCTAAATTCACAAGCAATTCGTTCGATTCTGCATGATCATTTGCACGTGAAAAAACTTTGTTCTCTCTGGGTGCGGCATCGACTGACTGAAAAGCAAATGACACTACGTGTGACTTGGTGCCGGGAGTTTAATAAGCGACAATCCCGATATGTGAACAGTATCGTAACAGGTGACGAGACTTGGCTGTACTATTACGATGTGCCGACCAAAGCTCAAAACAAGGTTTGGGTCTTTGATGATGAGGACACACTCGTAGTTGTCAGAAAGTCCCGATCTGTAAAGAAGAAAATGATAGCTGTATTTTTCAAATCGAATGGAATTGTGAAATGCGTCGTTTTGGACACACAGTCACACCTAAGTGGTACATTGAACAGTGCCTTCCTAAAGTCATTGGATCTATGAAGAACCTGCGGCCAAAGTCAAGAATGGACACCTGGTTCCTCCATCACGATAATGCTCCAGCTCACCACGCCAAAGTTTGCACCGAATATTTGACCACGACAGGATTGAAACTTCTCGAGCACCCTCCCTACAGTCCAAATTTTGCCCCCTGCGACTTTACACTGTGAAATTGAAGCTAAAAGGGTGGCGATTTTCCAGTGATGAGGATCTTCTGCGGGCTCTGGATAATGAGTGTGCTTTACTTCCTAGTGAAACTTGGCAGAATTGGTTTAAAGAATGGTTTCGGATGATAGAGAGGTGTATTGAATGTAGAGGAAATTACTTTGAAAAAATTAAATAAACAAAGCTGTATTGCAAAACTTTCCTAGTACCCTTTGTAAATATTATTGAAATTTTTATCATTTCATAAGTTTTTTAAGGAATGAAATAAATGGTAATTTGATAGTGGACGTTATAACATTTCTCAGCCAATTTCCTATAATTTTCGCTGGATAGCGAAAATGTACGTAAACCTGTATTGTAAGATATATATAGAATATAACATTCTTACGATTTGCCAATCCTGTTTTGCCTCGTAGTTTTTCATTTCGGAATACATTGTTTAGTTTCGTAGTAAAATTTCAAAAAACTCTTTGTAATTCCAACAAACCGATAACTGTATCTTATTTTGATGATAATCGGCCTTCGATATTCTGTGTGCTGGTTCCTTTGCTTGCTATGTGATCCTTCTCGATTGAAATCGAGAAGTAATCCATGTTCATTCACATTATCAATTGTTTAAAAAATAGATCATTGTGTCTACGTTTCATAAGCCAATTGCAGATATTCTTTGTTACGTAAAAGATCAGTAAATCATCATCTGTTATAGTAATGACTTTAAAAACGTCTCTCCTATAACGTTAACTCTATCGCCACTATATATGTAGTCTACAGACTCTAATTCTCTACGATAAGATAACTAATTTCTCTTCTACGTTTTTGCCGTCTGCATTGGTTATCGAAAGTACTGTCCAACAACTTGTTATCTAAAGCATGCTGTATAATAAAAGTTTGTATTTGATAAGAATATTTATTGCTAGAAATGTTAATGTTAATACAACAAACTGAACAAAATTGCATAAATTTACGGACCATTAACAGCCAAAATTTGTTGCATATCTGCCAAAACGTTAGGTGTGTTTACTCCCTTAAAAATAACTATTGCACATGTATATCGTTTAGAATTTTTCGTTTGGACGTTTTGTTAACACCGATATAACTTTCAAATTGAATGCCAGAAATTAACCAAACCTTCCGCCATAAAAATGATAGTGCTGGTAGTTTAATCTTATTCGACCCTAAATAATTTTCGTATTGTTGTTTAACATGAAACTGATGTATATGTATATATATATACATATATAAGTCAATTATATATATATATATATACGAGGGTAGTTTGACAAGTAGTGAGAATGGAAAAGAAAAACGAATTTTTTAAATACAAAATAATTTTTATTTTTCAATATATTCTCCTAAAATAGCAATACATTTATTTCAACGGTGCTCCAATGCCCTTATGCCATCTCTAAAATGCGATTCCGGAAGGCTTGCAAAATACTCATTTACGAAGATGATAAGCTTGTCGTTAGACGAAAATTTCTTTCCTTCTAGTGCCGTTTTCAATTTTGGAAAAAGATGGAAGTCGGAAGGGGCTAGATCCGGCGAATAAGGCGCATGCGGTACTAATTGGAAATGCAACTCGTGGATTTTGGACATCGCAATTGTGCTGGTATGCGAGGGAGCGTTGTCTTGGTGAAACAGAATATTTTTCTTTGCCATTCCTGGCCGTTTAGCACGAATCTCAACATTTAATTTTTGTACAAGTTCTGCATAATATTGTCCGTTTATTGCGGCACCTTTCTGAATGTAATCAATGAGCAAAATGCCCTTTAAATCCCAAAAAATTGATGCTCTCACCTTGTTTGCCGATAAAGTGGTTTTCGCTTCCTTTGGAGGTGCAGAATCACGTTCTAACCATTGTTTCGACTGTTGTTTAGTTTCGGGTGTGCTGTAGTATATCCAAGTTTCATCGCAAGTAACAAACCGCCTACAAAAATCAACCGGATTCCGCTTATAAACGTCCAAACACTCATTGGAAATGCGCAAACGAGTGAACTTTTGATCAGTCGTAAGCAATCGCGGCACCCATCTTGCCGAAAGCTTGGAAAGGCCCATTTATTTCGTTAAAATGTAGTGTACGCGTTCTGTTGAAATGTTTACCATGTCAGCTATCTCTCTCACTGTGAGTCGTCGATCTTGCGTAATATATTATGGATTTTTATAATCATTTCCTTAGAAGTCACGATTTTGGGTGCGCCAGAGCGCGCTTCAACAACACAGCATGTTCTACCACGTTTAAATTCATTTACCCATCTACTCATTGTGGCGGATGATGGAGCAGATTCACCTAATGTTTCCCGTAACTCATCTTTTATTTCGGTAGCTTTCATACCCTTGATTACGGAGTATTTAATCACCGCACGATACTCTGCTTTCTCCATTTTAACAAAACGACGTGTTGCTTCTTTTTCAATCAGCTGTGAAAAATAAACTAATCAACCGATTTATCTAAATATCGGAATGTAAACATATAAATAGGCAACTTAAATTGCATTGCATTTGTTTTACCAATTAGAGCACCACCTATGTGTCATTCTCACTACTTGTCAAACTATCCTCGTGTACAATCTATTGAATTAGTATCTATTAGTGAGACTACGTAAGGTATATTTTCATAGGAACTGCAAATGCAAGTTAATCTTTAGCATACGTTGCGAATATATGTGTACAATGGTAAAATACTTGAAGAAAAATAAATTGTCAGAATATATAATAACACGTGAACAAAAAATAGTATAAAATTTGAAAAATAGGTCAGATGGAAAATTATTATACAATTCTCATGAAAAATGTTAATATTTTATATGCAAATTGTACTTCATGCAAGAAATCAATACTTAAATAAGCGAATGTATTCAGGCGATCATCAACAGGGATCGTATGATTGAATAAACAAACCAAAATTTATACATATTTACAAATAAATCATATAGTGTTGAGATAAATATACGTTACAAAATTGTTTTGATTTCTGAAATAAAATGGATAAATGTAACAGCTTATGGAGTTCTATTGTCTAATACGTAGAAGCAGATGCGATATTTCACGTATTTTCTTATGTGCTGAATAAAGATCAGTGGATTATACAGTTGTAGATTATGACAGTCTGGAATAAGCCGTACTAGAATTTCTCTATAAGACATATGATAATCAAAAAATCTATATAACAGAAAACGTTCTTCGTTAAACTACACATGATGTACACAGTTTGTCGCAGAGAAAATGGAACTTTCTTAAAATAGTAATTTTTAGTGGTGCTACATATTTGAAAAATTTGCGTCAGTAAAGAAGATCTTTCGCAAATGTTATGTCAAAATATCATGACATTTGCATCATTAGAAGCAAAGAAATTGCGCATAAAGTAACAGAGTGTATTTGGCATTGGTCGAATTTTGAACAAAGAATAAAAACCAAGTTCTGTTTTAAACTTGGTAAATCGTTTACTGAAACATTTAATTTGATGAAACAAGTGTATAATGATGCGTGTTTATCACATAGGAGTGTGTATGAGTCGTATAAACGAATTAAAGACGGTCGTACGGACATAAATGACGACGAACATCCTGGTGCAAAAAAACCTGTGGTTACGGAAAGCAACGTTGAACTTGTACGTGAATCCTTATTCCAATATGTGGGGATTAAATTAAATATTTTCAAGGATTCGTTCAACGCATTTTGATACAGCATTTAGGATTGAGAAAGATTTGTGCAAGGTTTGTACCACACAAGTTAACTGATGATCAAAAATTGTTATGTATTCACCATTGTACAGACTTAATTAAAGACTCAAAAAAGGACGAAAATTTCAGATATTCTATTATAACTGGCGATGACACGTGGTATTTTTAATATGGTCCAGAGATCAAGCTCTGAATGGAAGCACCCCAGCAAATAAAGACCGAAAGAAAGCCATTTGGAGAAGTCGAAAGTGAAGACAATGTTGATTGTTTGTTTTTTATGATTCGAAAGGCATAGTGCACAAAGAGTTTGCACCAACTAGTCAAGCAGTCAATGCTGTATATTATCCGGGTGTTATGAAGCGTCTTTTAGCGCTTATTCATCGTGTGCGCCCTCAATATCGTGAAAATGGTAGCTGGTGTTTGTTACATGATTATGCACTTTCATCTCTCGACGCTTATCACTGACTTTATAACTACAAATGTCATTTTAACCATCAGCCATTCATAGTATTTACCAAATTTGGCCCCCTGTGATTGCTGTATATTCTCCAAACTACATTTGCCGATGAAAGGACAGCGTTATGCCAACGTCGAAACCTTTAAGAAGGCGTTGACAGCGATCTTGAAGGACATCTCTAAAGGTGAACTTAAAAATTCAGTCGACATGTTAATTGACCGTGCAAAACGTGGTATTTGTAATGAAACCGAAGGTGACTACTTTGAATAAAATAAATGAATTTTACCAAAATAATAAGCTTTTGCTTTTATTTTTAAAAGGTTCGGATTTATCTGCGACAGACTGTGTATTATTACTAATAATAATAGATTTTCTTTCTCGCTGTTTAAGCAAACAAACAATGATAGTAACCATAATGTAAGAAATTGTATTATGGTTTTCTATCTAAATTGTATTAAAATAAAACAAGGAAAAGTGCGCCTAACGTAACTTAACTTTAATTCCGTCATGTCCATGCACATATACTACGCGAAATAAAATACAGGTATAATGTAAATAAAAATTGAATAAATAAAATATTGTGTTGTCTAATTATCGACGATTGTCAAATTATTAGTAAAAATAATAGAAAAATCTATGTAAATTCAGAGTGCGAGTAATGATTATAAAGTGAAGTAGAAATACGTCTGAGTGAAACAAATAATAAATTTAAACAATCCAATTTAAAAAAAAATGTAATTGAACTAAAAGAGCTTTGAAATCACCAAGCAGTAACAATAGTGCAGGTTGTGATGTCAGTAACAGGTACATACTTCTGATATACAAATTCGAGAAATAAGCCCACATACACTCACAAACATAGCAATTGTGATAACCACCTTTAAAGGGGTATATAAAGCATCATCAAACTATCGGGCCAGTACAGGCCTAGCTCAAACCCATAGATAAGTGGGTTGAGTGATAAGTTTCCCAGCGTTAGGTTGGGAAACTTACGTCAATAAGTAGGTACAATACATACATACATACAAATTAAAAGTACATACTTATTAAGAACAATCTACTTAATACATTTAAAAAAAATTCGCTAACACTATACAGGGTCCGGTCAAATAAAAACTTTTAAATTTTGTCACGAAGTCCTTATTTTTGGAACATAAATCTATCTCATCAGGTACTTCGTTGAAAATTTTTAGTTCCATATAGGTTGAAAAATTTCATACAATATTATATTTATCATGAAGTACTTAGAGTTATTCTGTAGTCTAGTGCATATATTATTAATATCTTGGTTTTAAATTCATATATTACGCAAGTCAATTTTTGTGAAAAAAGGTTTAAAATAGGTGTAAAAGTATATAAAGAAACAATTTTTGCGGTAAGTGTTCCAGGAGTATTCAAAATATGTTTATAAAGCTAGAGGTATTTAAAGTTTAAAGAAGTGTACCCGATTTTATTAGACAAGAAGATTGACCATTATTCAGACCGGATTTAAATCCTATTGATTATATAATATGGTTTGCTTTGGAGGAGAAAGATAGTTTTGTTACAGAAATTTGGACAATTTATAAAAATTCATAATAAAATCTCTTTTCGACTCAGATATAAATGTTGGACGTATAGCTATAGATGAATGGCCACATAGATTTAAGAGCTTGTGTAAAATCAAAGCAAACATTTTTAATAGTTAGTTTAAATATGTTTGCATTAAGAATTGTTCAATATTTTTTAATAAATATTTTCTCTGAAACTTATTTCATCATTGATAATATTTTGTAAAATAGAGTTTATTATCTGACTAGGGATATAGAAAATAAACTTCCTATGTTATTTGATGTCATAAGCCACAAATTTTTGTACTAATGAATTTGAAAATAAACTAGATATAAGCAATAAAAAATCAAAACCAAATATATCCACTAACTCCTTTCTGTAATAAAAACAAAAAAATAAACTCTTTTGTTACTGGTGCTGTAAATCCCAAGCTTTATTGCCTGCACTAATAAAAATTGTTTTTTTTTAAAATATAACAAATTTACGCAAAACTGAAACATAACTGTATAGGAAGGTGTTTGGCATATGTGGGTACATATGTGAAGAAAGTGTTTGGCATATGTATGTGGGTACATAAGTGAAGAAAGAGAAGAACGAAAAATGTATTCCAATTCTAGAAAAATCTTTTGTAAAATAGTACTGAATACACATACATGTATGTTGTACATACGTAAGTATGAAAAAATATTTTTGTGCTATGTATTGCAAAATGTATTCCATAAAATGATTGCTTCCGTTTCTGGAATCGGCCGTTTGAAAGAAATTCTGAATTATTTTTTCCTTAACTGAATTGATCACAGTCAAATAACCTTTTCGATGACTTGGTGTCCATGATATTGTGTATGTATTCAAGTTGTGTTACAAACTTTATAATAGAATTCTTTAAAATTTGTACACAGCTTAATTAAGTATTAGAGTTCTTTTAATAAATACATATTTCTTTCAAAACCTTATATATGTATAATACTACCACCTAATATTGAATAGACTATTTTATTGTATATATACATATATATATATATATATATATATATATATATATATATATATATATATATATATATATATATATATATATATATATGGTATAATTTAAATGAATAAGATGTAGAAAACCAATTTGTTTACAACTCAATTAAAGAGTTAACCGATCGTGAATTATACTAACGCTACTCGACTCGAGTTTAATAATTATTGCTATCGGCACAAGATTTTGTGTCTGTTATAGAATATATTTGTTAATACTTTTCTAGAACAATTGCTTTTTACATTTCATTTAATTTTACTTTTGAATCTACACGCCTCTGTCTCAAAAACAATATTCTATTCAGCGCTAATACAACGATTTGCAAATTCAAATGCAATGAACGACATTTCTTCTTAATGTCGCTCATTGCAATAGCATTGAGATTGCTGGTCTTTATTTGCTGAACATCTTCAATTGAGACAAAATAGTTTTCTTTTATCGGAAAATTCAACTTAGGAAATAAATAGCAATCACGTAGTGACAAGTCGGCTGAATACGAGAAATGTAGAAGCAAAAAATATTGGGTTGGCAACTAAGTACTTTCGGTTTTTACTGATAGAGAGCGTGATACTAGTCACATTGACGTAACTTCAGAAGCAAGTAGTGCGTAATTTTTATTAAACCTATTAGTTGTGGGTTAATTTTAAATGGAGTGCAGAAACGAACATTTTCGACATATTTTACTATTTTATTTCCGTAAAGGAAAGAAAGCTGCTGCGGCTCACAAAAAGATATGTGAAGTTTATGGTGCTAATTGCTTAACAGAGCGCACGTGTCAGAGTTGGTATAAAAAATTCCGTTCTGGAGATTTTTCCCTCAAAGATGAGCAACGTTCTGGTCGGCCTAGTGAAGTTGATGATGACCAAATCAAAGTCATAATTGAAGAGGATCGTCATATAACTGTTCGAGAGGTTGCGGAGAGGCTACATGTATCGCACACAATTGAAAAACATTTAAAATGTCTTGGGCTAGTTAAGAAGCTTAATATTTGCGTACCTCACGAATTGAAAGAAATTCATTTAACACAAAGAATCAACTTTTGCGATATGCACCTTAGACGAAATGAAACCGACCCTTTCTTAAAAAGAATCATCACTGGTGATGAAAAATGGGTCCTGTACAGTAACATAGTTCGAAAACGATCATGAAGCAAACACGATAAACCAGCTCAAACCACATCGAAAGCTGAATTGCATCCAAAAAAGATCATGCTGTCAGTTTGGTGGGATTACAAAGGTGTTGTGCTTTTTGAGCTGCTTCCAAGGAGCCAAACGATCAATTCTGATGTTTACTGTCAACAATTAATAAAACTGGATGAAGCAATCAAAGAAAAACGGCCAGAATGGTCAAATCGGAAAGGTGTAGTTTTCCACCAAGATAATGTAAGGCCTCACACATCTTTGTCAACTCGTGGGAAACTATTGGCGCTTGGCTGGGAATTGACGCCACATCCCCCATACAGCCCTGATCTAGCACCATCTGATTACCACTTATTTCGAAGTTTGCAGAATTCTTTGAATGGTAAAACTTTCACAAATGACGATGATCTTCATTCGCACCTGGTTCAGTTTTTTGGTGATAAGGACCAGAAATTTTATGAGCGCGAAATCATGCAGCTGAAAGAAAGATGGCAAAAGGTCATTGAGCAAAATGGAAAATATATAATTGATTAAAAACTATTCTTTGTTTAAAAAAAAGTGTTTTATTTTATACTACAAAAC
The DNA here is from genome assembly GCA_031893035.1 of Dermolepida albohirtum. NCBI lineage: Eukaryota > Metazoa > Arthropoda > Insecta > Coleoptera > Scarabaeidae > Dermolepida > Dermolepida albohirtum. The sequence goes on from JAVIWB010001202.1 coordinate 89,019, forward strand.
CGAAAGTACTTAGTTGCCAACCCAATATTATAAAAACAACAAGCGTTATTCTGATTTCCTTCCTTTGTCTGATAAGTCAGCGCTTACACGAATAGCTTCTAAATTGTATTTAAAACATATCATCATCAATTATAAGCGTTTTTAATATGATATGATAGTATATAAACAATTGTATTTACATCCGAAATCATAGTTAACGCGTAATATTTTTAATATAAAATGAAAGAACTTATGATATTTTGATTCATACATTACTCTTTAATGAAACCTGGTTCTCCGAAACATTATCAATTACTATTTTCAATAATATATCTGTGACGCACAAAAATATTCTATTTTACGGGCAGCTAATGGTAACTACAGAAACGGGGTAAACATCTTCCTTCCTGTTAATAAGCGCAAAATACAAAAGCTTCATAATTACGTAACTGGAAATCCGTCCAAAAACAGGCAATTGTTAATTAACGAGAATATAAAAAATACGTGTGCGTAGAACTACAGAACTACGTAACATTCAAAACGAAATATTTTTAATTAATGTGTAGGCATTAATTTTAGAAACTCCGCCACTCGACATTTTCTGTATGTAACTATGTAACTACATATATGTAACTAGCTGGTAAACAACAACTGAATAATATAGATTGGATTCTATATGTAAAGCAAAATAATCTTTTTGGCATATGACCCAACCTCACATTAAAATAAAATTCTTGTTTCGTAACTTTAATAAATAAGTATAATATCTTAATCTAAAAACATACTTATTTTTTGAAGTTTAAATTTTTTCCCAATCAACGAAAAGTCAATGAAAACTCGTAATTTGCTCTTTGAGTAGGGGTTACGCCATAAATCTCATTATGGAAACAGACCTTTAATTGAAAATCTACAGTAGTATTATTATTATAATAAATATATACGTAATTGCATTACCGAAGAATTTTGAAGTTTGTTTTTATATAATGGTGTTTTTTAAGCTGCATGAGAACTATCGATATTGATAACTATGGTTTGACAGTTGATAATGTTAAACTGTATTGACATTTCTGTTCAGTACAGTTTGGCAAGTCATAATGAATCGTTTAACGTCAGAACAACGCTTCAAAATTGTGGAAATTTACTTTGAAAAAAAATAATTTTATATTTTTGAATAAATAACATTGTAATAAATAAGCATACTCTCCCTCTCTTGTTAAACACAAAAATGTATTAAACGACAAAGCGAGAGCGCGTCTATCTCGCATGTTGATAACTAGGTTACCAGAGCGTACAGACAGACTCTTGCGTCACGGCTATTTGCCAATTAAAAGAATGTTAAAAGGAATCATTCTAATATTAATAACAGCCTGTCTACTACATATGTTTCACAGATATCACTGATCATCATGCAGACTTGTGTTATTAATGAACGATTCCTCAAGCGTTATCATGATATGATAAACGATTCCTCAAGCGTTATCATGATATGATAAACGGTAGGTTGCGAAAACATAATTCAAGATATTAAACCAGAACAAAGGAATGCATCTAGATCGGTAGCAATATGTTACGGCCCTATCAACTGAAATTGATAGTAAAAATAAACGGTCATACCCTTACCTTAAACGATTCTTTGCCTGACTTAGAAATCTAGAAAACTTAGCATGTTCTCTTAAGAAAATAATTATTTACTATAAACGAAGATAATGGCTACAATTTAAACTAGAAAATTAAATAAAAATAGTCTCCTAAAATAAGAAAATATAACCACATAGGGGCGTAACGAAATAATTACAATAAAAGGCAAAGTATAAAAAAAATACCTGCAAGTGAATCTATTAAAGACAAGAAAATTGTTTAATTATATTATTCCCAAAACTGTAGTACTATAGTGATGTACACAAAAGTATGAATAAAATGTTGAATAAATCCATAACAATAAGAAAATAAGAAAAAAAGTATATGTAATTGTAAGTATATAAGTATATATAAGTAATATGTAAGTATATGTATATATGTAATTCAGAATAAATTTTTACTAATTCTGACAAGAATAATGTTATAGTGTGAACGTTAAAATAACAATATCATGTAAATTTAAAGAATTATTCACTATTAGACAAGTTGACAATCCACCTCTAAAGGATTCGACTTTTTAAAAGGAAAATTAATCAAATTTATTAAACATAAAAATAACACCTTGCAATCTTAAATGATTGATTAATACAGCAAGTATCTGTTTACGCTCATGACGAATTTGTATATCCAAAGTTTGATTTCAGGGAACACAAAAAATTTTAGAGGCAAGACTCGTTTCGATTTGCTAAAAGCGTTGACAATTTAATTTTGCTACTCAGTAATTAATATTTTTATACTTAAGAAAGGGTTGGTGAAATAATTTTTTTTCGTACACAAACAAAATTTTAATTGTGATAATTAAAAAAAAAAAGGAAGGAAGAAGAAAAAAAAATAAATTATAAATATGCGTTCCACATTCCAATTTTTCGAGTTCTCCAGTAATCAGAATTTCTATGGTATTTTAATATAAAACTTTGTTTTTATCTGTTCTTGCTTACCTAACATTTTTACGTTTTTTGGATCTTACACACATGTCTTTATTTCCCAGTTGGCTTTTGAATATGTAACTATTTTGCTTAAAATGGTGTATTGTCTTGTGTTTATAATTACTGTTCTAAGGGACTACATTTTGCTTCCAAACGTTTTTAAATACAAAGTATGCACAAGATTCTCTAATAGCCCTCTTAATATGAGATATCCTAAATGTATAATTTGTAATTCGATAAAAACTACTGTGAATATTGTTTGATTATCGACAATTATCTTAATGGATGTTTTAACGATACATAGATTCCAAAAAGGAAAAATAAATAAATTCTTCAAAACATTACATTACAGAAAAATTAATTTAATTATCACGTAACCGAAATTATATTTAATTTGCTATTGTACATCCACTTAATAGCTCTTATCATTTCTAGTTAGCTCATAGCTTAATCCTCTCATCTATTCCGTTTGGCATTTTTATTACTTTTTAATCTCTAAGCTTTTCTCTCTTTCTTCATTCATTAGTTACGGGAACTCTTGCTCTACTTCTTTCACCCATAGATTTTTCTTGTAACTGCTATTTATAAGATTTATGATTGTAGCTACACGAGTTGTGTTCTGGTATATATTTAATTTTGTTTTATGACTAACTTACGCGTTTTAGAAGTTCCCCGTATCTATTATAGGCTGCATACCGTGCCGCATTAAGTGTACTTTTTCACATGAGTAACTATGTCTAGATATTTAAAATTGTCGAATTTTTCTCTCTCTGTTGTTCATTAAAATCTATACTTTTTCATTTATGCATTTCTAGCCTTCTACTGTTGGTCTCATATTTATTAAATATCTTAGCCATTTTTGTTTGCATCTTGGTAAAACAGTAATGTTTTCGCAAAAAACTATGCATTGTACTTATCTATTAATTATTAATTATAATAATCTGTTTCTCATGCGATCAATGACATACGGAGGAAATCCTATAAGCGAGTGAGTGGTATGAAAATGGGCTAGAGTATTTAAAGATGGCTGCATATATGTTTAGGACAAGGAGAATAATGGGTGACCGTTAATACTAGAGATTGCAGAAAGTTGGCGCAATACTTGGAGAAAATAGGTGCCTTAGAACTTCGTCTTTGTATCATAAGTTTTCATAAGTTTAAAGGAGTGTTCTTTATGAAATTGTGGTAGAACGCTTAAATTATTGGAAGCGTTCATGCTGACCACCAAAAATACTGACTGAGGTTCACAAAATCAATTGTGCTTTAACTCTCCCTGAGCGGTGGCGTGATTAAAATAGTGAGGCCACTGGCGACAAAACATGGGTAGCTCATGTGACACCGGGATCGAAATAGCAATCCATGGAATAGAGACATTCAATATCACCCAAAAGAGTGAAGTTCAAGCAAACAATTTCAATATGCAAAATCATGTGCACTGTATTTTGGAATAGGCAGAGGGTATTGCTAGTGGAATTTTGGCTCGGGATTACGCAATAAATTACGAGATATATTGTGACATCTCAACTGAAATGCGTCGTGCAATCTGAAACAGGAGACTTGGAATGCTCAGATCATATCGCATCATATAAGTGTCTTAATGTTGGTGGTAATTATGTTGAAAAGTGGATTGAAGTAAAAATAAAATTTTTACAAAAATTGAATTTATCTTCTTTTTATATCAAAACAGTACTTACTTAAAAAACAAACCTCTATAAATGAAGGAAATAAATATATTAAAAAACCGAATATCAAAATTATTGAAAAATCGACAATAATTTACAAAAGATTGCAACAATTGCAAGTTTTCTCAATTGTTTTTGTTTGACAAAACGATTTATGCAAAAGTTGTTAATGGTCTATCTACCAATCAACAATCAACTAACAAGTACGTAGTTGAAGAAAATTTCTTTCCAATAGAGCATAATAATAATATTCCTTTTGTTAAACTATATCAAGTTATTTTCTAATTAGATTGGACTAAGTTAAACAAGAAAGCTTTCGTTGAGCTTAAAATAAGATAGTAACTGTGTAATAATATACCTAATAGCAAATTAAACTCTAAAACACTAATAACAAAATTGTTGAAGCTGGTGGTACAGACACCCTAATAGTAGCAGCAGAAATTAACATCATGAATAGCGATAGATTGATTATTACAAAAACCACACAATTTACTTTTGGGTTTTACAGATGTAGACTGTATTACTAATGATACTGAATTTTAATAATTATATTGATTATGATTATACATTTTACGATGTGAAACATTGCATATACGTTGCAGAATTTTGGAAAACCTTTACTGCTCCCTGGTGAGACTCAAACTGACAATCTCATGCTTGCTGGACATGTGTCTCATAACTCGACTTTAAGAAACGGTTTCCATACCATCCATACCGTGAAAAACGGTAAAATTAAATTTTTTTTAATGTTGATTATCATATCCCTCTTACTCAAGATGACCAACTAATGGTAAAAAAATTTACGATTGTTTTTACAAAACTAACTAAGGGTCTGAAGATGAGAACACTAATTTTTTGTAGAAGATCCAGTAAAAAATAGATTTAATTACACGTATTTATGTTTCGTTTGCAATCTTTTTAAAAATGTAGGTCAATATAATCCATCTAAAACTGTAGTGTATTCTATTAAATGTATTTCTTAATAATCAAATATGCGTAATAAATATTTCAAAGTTTAGGATAGAAAAATAATTACCTTGACAAAAATCAACAAAGCGGTAAAAGAAATCAAGACAGGTTAAATATTCCAATGAACATATATAGTAATAATCTGTCTAGAGAAAGAAATTAAACAAACCTTAGTTTAGGGAGTTCACAATAGACCCATTCCGAAACATCCTCTATTCTTACTTCTCTATGTGTCGTAGTGAGATCCAGTTTATTTCCGGCGAGGACGATTGGTATTTCCTGAAAGTCAGCTCGTTGTTCGCGAATTTCTTCAAAACATTGTTTAATGCAATCGAAGGATGGTGTTGATGTAACCGCATAAACTAACAGAAAGGCGTGAGCTGTCGCGATGCACAATCTTCTCATTGCAGGGAATTGCATGTCACCCGCCGTATCCAAGATATCCACTTTCAACGTCATGTGTCCCAAATCATATTCCCTGTTGTACAAATCTTCAATTGTGCTTCTATACTTATCGCTATATGTGTTCATTAGGAATCGTTTCAGTATACAACTCTTTCCTACGCCGGCACCGCCTAATATCACCAACCTTATCCGTTCGTAATCTGACATCGTCGTACCGTTATTGTTCATTTAGAAAGTATGTGATTTTGATCTTTAGTTTGATTTCGTTTTTCTTAGAATTTAAGGGAGAGTTTTTTCGGATATTTCAATTTAAAATCATCTACGAACCAAATGTCGTTGTACAACAGGTAACGGCGTACGCATTTATGACTCTTTAGAAAATCGCTTTCTTTATAATTAAATCTCTTCTGCCTCTTGTACAACAAATTTATTCAAATTTCTTTAAAAGGACTACGTTTGTACTACTGGCGTGCGAATGACAGAGGTTTTTTATATTTTACGTGAAAATTAATTTAAATTTTAACGACTTTTGCATGAACGGGACTTTTGTGTTGAATAGGTTTTCAGTGTTTCTTGAAAGTAAAGATCAGAAGAATACTGGAGATTTTCTTTCACTCGACAGTCAGAAGTTATAATTCGGAGAACTCTACCGAAGAACCTGTAACCAAAAGAGAGTCGATATTAGTTTTTCTTCATTCATTGAAATATTGAATTAAAAATATATTATTCCATCTCATGTTTCTTGTCTCAATTGTCGTAGATATTGACAAATTCATTTAAAATTACGTACTAAGAATATGGTTATATTATAATTCAACAATCTATTTCGAAAAATATGTTGCGCTTTTATATAAAGTCAATTCGTAACAGTAACTCTAAGACAGTTAACACTATTATAAGTAAAGTAATCATATACAAAGGGCACTAGAAAAGTTTTGCTGAGAAGGAAGCTGCTTGTTGCTGCATATCGAGACATGTTCATACGTGCATAGTAGTCGCTATGCCATGTCGATGGGCTCAGTTATTCATTTGCAGTGAGAGTGCAAAGTGCTTGCGATGGCATCGTGGTCACGGAATAAAATAAGGGCAGTTTTGCGTTATAATTTCGTGCGTGATTTAAACATAGACCAGTGCTTCGAAGAAATGACTCTTGCACTAGCTGATGTTTGTCCACATCGCACAGTGACATTCAGGTGGTATAGAGAATTCCAAAGGGGAAATTTAACTGTGGAGGATGTTGAGAGGCCGGGCAGGCCACCAGGCAAGGAAAATCAGTCGCGACCATAATGAATGAGATGGCATTGGTTTACGGCGACTCTTGTCCATCAAAAACCATGGTCTACAAGTGGCATAGTTTATTTAAACAAGGAAGGGAATCCCTTGAAGACGACCCGAGGCCGGGCAGGAGCATTGAGGTGACCACGCCAGCACTTATCCAAAAAGTTGAACAAATTGTACTCGAATATGCTCGACTAAAGAAGAAACAACTCGTAGAAATGGTTGGAGTATCCGATACAACAATTTTTAAAATCCTACACGATCATCTCGGCATGTCTAAGGTCAGCGCAAGATGGGTGCCGAGAATGCTCACGCCGCCGCAAAAACAACAGCGCGTAGAGTGTTCGCATGCATTTTAGGACCTCTGTAATGAAGACAAGGATGGTGTATTGAGTGGAATTGTTACTGGAGACGAAACTTGGGTTCATCATTATGAACCTGAGTCCAAACAAGACTCCATGCAGTGGCATAAAAAGGGCACAGCACCTCCCAAGAAATTTAAAGTGTCACAATCAGCAGGGAAACTCATGGCAACGGTATTTTGGGACTCGGAAGGAATATTGTTGATTGATTATAAAGATAAAGGTGTTTCTATAACCGGAGAATATTAAGCTTCAATATTAGAGCGACTAAAAGAAGCCATTAAAGAGAAAAGACGGCGAAAATTGACAAAAGGTGTTCTGCTTTTGCACGACAACGCGCCCGTCCACAAGAGCCGCGTTGCGTTAGCTGCCTTGCATAAGGTGGGCTTCGAAATTGTGAATCACCCACCCTACAGCCCAGACCTGGCCCCGAGTGATTATTACCTGTTTCCGAAAATGAAAAAAGAGCTGCGGGGTAAAAAATTTACTGGCGATGATGAAGTCAAGGAGGCAGTTTCGGCGTATTTTGCAGATAAAGAGAAATCATTTTTTTATGAGGGTATAAATAAATTAATTGAAAGATGTGAAAAATGTATCCGTCTTGCAGGTGAATATATTGAAAAAGAAAAATAATTTGGTTTTTTTATTTCCACCCCTTGTCCCCCATTCCGCGAATATAAAAATGCTCCCTCGTATGTATTTCTTCTATAGAGATCTGAAATATTGATTTCCATTTTGGTTTTAATTTGATTTACGAAGCATTCGATTAAGGTTTTTTTCTATACAAATTAAATTGGGTTTTAAGTTTACAATGCAAGTTCAAAAAACTTCTTAATTATATTTTTGTTTACCATGCTTATTAAATAGCACTGAAAAATGTTAAAGCGTATCATTGGGACTATATTATTGCTTCTGCAATTATTATCGTTTATTGAAAAATTAAAATAAAACATTAATTTTAAGTAATACTGACAACTTGTACATTTATTTGTATTTTAATTACGCTACTACAACTTGAAAATATTACTTATTCTTTTTATGTAATAAACCAATACGACTTAATACTGATTTTTCTTAAGAGAAGTAGTTTATGTATACTTCAATTATTATTTTCCATAATATTTTTAGTATTTCAAATGGTATATAAAATGCAAATCAATGCGCTCTCTTTAATAACATAAATTAGGTTATTAAACAGTGTCGTTGTTTTGCATTTTATAAACCACTTGAAACACTAAAAATATTATGGAGAATAAGTTCTAACGAATGCAAATTAGTAAGGGGAATACTTGTAATATGGATCACTTAAGAGAAAAATATTCCAGTGACCTACAAAAATATATAAAATATAATTAAAAAACGAACTGTATGTTGATATAGTTTGTACAATTTTTCTTTTCCGATACGTCATTTTTAGAAACGCAAATTTCGAGGTAAGTTTACTGGCGTGCCAGGTCAACGCGTAGCCTTCTACCTCTCTATTTGCAATTTCTTTAATTTCATCTGCGATCTTGCGTATTATTATCCGTACTGACAGCGATGCTTATCTGTTTTGCAACAGAGTGCTATATATAATAATAATAATAATGCATATTTAAGTGTATGACGAAAATGACCATTGTCCGACCAAGCGAATAAGTTAATAAGTGAATATACTGATTGAATTTACAATGGCGCAAAAATTAAATGTACGATACGTTTCTAATGTGCTGGATGAATACTTCCCTCTCATTCGTTCATTCGGACAATTGCTTGTTTGGACGATAGAGGGAAGAATTGTTCTTCCATTCTTTTGCTGTATTGCAAACGATACGATAACCTACAGAAAATAAGTTCATTAAAACACCACAGTTTGTCTGAAGGGAGCTATATATTCAAAACGCGTCGTAAACAGGGTGTTATTAACATTTGAATTATTCTCAGACATTCACTGAAAAAATTTATTATTCAAATTTACGCAACAGTCTAAAATGATTGTTACGTTTTCCGTATACATAACATTTTTTATCATGTTTTCAAATTGTTTTCGTTGATTAAATACACATCAATTTTAAACTCTAAAATTATTAACAAGACAACGTTTGTGATAACATTCGGACGAAAAAGTTTCATTTGTTTAGTCAAGTACCTCTATGGGCCATAAAACCAAGACCTTTCTTTCCTTTTACAAAAATCAACATGTTTGTATACGTAGCTCCTATCCTAAGAGTAAGTATTTTCTCATATTTAATAATAATTCTAATTTCATCTAATTTCTGATTATGATTAGAAATTCAAACTTTTAATTCTTTTTGTCATAGAATAGTGTTTATTATCTGATAAATATCTATCTATCAAGTAATTATAAATAATATGCACCTTATTAACTTATTTGCTTCTACTGCATTATATAGATTATATTAAGCAAGCCATATAACATATCATTTTAAGGTACGTTTTCCAATTAAACTGTTAATGGTGTTATTTCTTGTCACAACCCCTTAGTTATATTATATCGCGTCTTTTAATTATTTACTATTTTTTAACGGGCTTCTTTTCTTTGTTCTGTCATTGGTTAATCTCTCTCTTCCTCTCTCTTGTCTCTCTCTAACCACTACTATCGCCTTCACCTTAGCAATTTCCTTAAAAGTCCTTTTATTTTAAATCGCACCGCCTTCTATTACATCTCTCACCTCCAGAACAAGTTTAAGTTCATGAGTGATTATTTTACAATAACCCCGTACGTGTAGTATTTAGTATCGCTTTCGGCAATATACATCACGACCTGCTCAGGGATACACATACAGATACAAGTGCAATCACATATCTTTCGATTGTATTCTCTATACAATTTATTGAAGTCTTTGCATTAATTACTTTTCTTTTTTCATATTGCTTTCGCCTGCTAATTAATTTTAATATTTTTCAATTTAAATTAGTTAAGTACAATTTAAAGATCAATAAGAACACATATACTTCGATCTTACCCATAAGCTGCGAAGCGATCTAAATCTAGCCTGAAAACACAGCAAATTCTGGGAAAATGAAATAATTAATGTACATAATTTGACACAATATAAATTGCTTTATACAGTGAATGTTAGAAATTCACCTAATCCTAAACAAAATAAATAATACACCAAAAAATAGTTTCCAGTGCAAGTAAAAATATCACAATTAGAAACACAAACACTTTCTAAAAGTCAGTCGTTGAAAAACCATTACTATCCAATGCCCCCACTAATTTCTAGCATCTCTCTGCCGAATGTTATAACACGTTACTTATATGATATCATCGTCATTAAAATCATCTAAGCTATATACAGTTTGATTTCACAGTGGCGTTGATACCTCCTACAGTTTTCAGTTCGAAGTTTTATCTATCTATTTATGTAATATGCGAATGATTTTTTTATTCAGTTATTGTTTTATAGTCCATGCAATGTGTTTAATATCGTTGTTGCACATTAGACTCGACTTTATCAGCCAGGATTTACCCGTATAAGGCTCCAGAGACGAAATGTATATATGCAAAAAGAACTAAGAAAAACTTTAATGGTTTATTATAAGATTGATTGAGACAAAACAAACAAAAGAAGGAGTATAAAAAGCATATGAGAGGTTATAAAGTTACATGATAAAAAACCTTGATGGAAAAAACAAGACAGGAAAACAAGAATAAAACAGATTCATTTATACAGATATCGATACAGAAAGCTATGAGAGTTAACATCGTAGAAGAAATGGATATGATGTCAGAGGGGAGACCTAATCAGGTAGACGATATAGAATGTATGACTAAAGAAAAAACTCGGGAAACAGGGCCAAGATTTTGCAGAGACCAAAAGAGTTCTAATGAAAAGCAACTTCAACAGTCTTATACTACAGCCAAGAGATTTCAGACGAACATGAGAACTAAATAGATCTGGAAAAGTTGAAGTAAAATAGACTTTACGAATACTTTAAGTAATATTAAAGTACAGGTAGAACGTACAATATACTAGAGAAATTAAATTTCAAAAGAGAAAAACTTCTATAATTAATGAGAATTAACCTTTGATGCCAGAATTCATAATAACATAGAATCTTTCTACCAAGACCTATAAACAATCTTATATAAAAATAAGAGTAAACTATGTAATAATTATGGAAGACCTTAATACAAGATGGGCAAACAACAATAAGAAACGAAAGAAAATTCAATTGCAGTGAAAAAATGAAAGTAACATAAAAATAATTATGTGGTGAATTCATTTATATAAAAAAAGTAAAAATTGAGAGACCACATTATATCACACCTGAAAATGTGGAATCAAAGGAATTACAAATGTCGATAAAGGTAATAACAGTAACTCTACAAGAGGCAGGAAGCGAGACAATAAATGAGCTGTATAATCTATTTAATGAATGTTTGAGCTAAGAAAGAATACCAGATGCCCGGAATAATGTTATAGTCATTTTCATTTACAAGAAAAGTATTTCGGAAAATCTTGAAAACTGTCGACTGATCAGCTTGTCATTGCATCTTTATAAACTTTTTTCAAAACTATTAAAATATAAAGTGACAAGGAATTTAGACAGATGCCAGTTATTGAAATAGATGTATATAGTACATAGAAAATTCTGGTACTCGCGATTATTCAATAATTATGAAGATTTTAATCGAGAAATAACTAAATATAATTTACATGGCTTTTGCAGACTTTTACAAAATGGAACATTATATATTTGTATTGCTCAGTGGATTAAAGCATTGTCGGATAGATTTAGATACGTTAAAATGATACGACGTACATATAAAATAATATTTATAGTCAGACAACATTAAAAATCTCACAAAATCAATACTGGTAGAATACCTGAGGAAGATAATGTAACGCCAAGAAGAAGTTATAGACACTCAAATTCGGATAACAAAAGCATACTAATCAATGATAGTTATTAAACTATTTGTGTTTTTAGATAATATAATTATTATAAACAAAAATTAGGGGATATAACGAGCATTGCAAGGACTAGCAGAAACAAAGGACAAAAAAACTACTAAGAACGAAGGCAAACAACCTGCTTGGCGACGCGATAGAATTAAATATGAATCTAACAAGGATTATTAGCAACACAAATTTTAATAAGCATAAGAATGTGCGAAAAGAAAAAGTAAGTAGCACATTTATACCGTCAAATTAAACTTAAGACTCTAGACGACCATATCACCGATATCTGCAGACGAAAATAACTTTTATGACTGGTATTGATGGTCTAGGACGACATATCCTCAAAAGAAAGATATTCGAGATAGACTGTGAAAAACATAGATATAAATTCCAATGCTGACTAATTAATGCTAAACATAGATAATAAGAAAACAAGCCATCAGGAAAGTAGCCACGACCCAGAAAGTAATATAAAAGTAAATGCTTGGGATTGCCCTGAAAGAAAGCAGAAGTAAGAAAAGACCATAACAGCACTAAAATAGAATCACAGAGGTACATGTAAACAAATGAACTAATTATTTTATAGAGGAGGTCATGTACAGGAAAACTTGAAGAAAACGACAAGCGCTATCCTGGCTAAATGATATAAAGTTAATGATTCGGACAAAAGCGGCACAGAATAAAGGAAAGTGAGAGAATGTGAAAGTTTATTAAAAAGAAATACACAATTCTTGGATAGATAAAGCCAAATTCAACTATTTTGTGTCTAATACTTGTAGTTGTATTTCGTTGGGATACATTGGGATGGTCCAAATTATTAATAATAAGACTATGTATTTTAGCAAATAAACGAGGTTGGTGGAATTTCCGCCTAGCTCTATTGTTGCAATAATGAAAACGAGTTGTAAGAAATTAATTGAAACTGATTTACGATAATCACCAAAAGTCCAGGACATATAGAAAGCTGAAAGAAAAATTATTAGCATCCGACAATATACTTATGTGTGTGTGTCTGTGTATAAAATGATTTAATCTCTTTATGATTTTTTTGTGAAAAATGGATGCTAGCTATATACTCAAACAACTTGATACTCTTCAAATTCTCAGCTATTTTATACGGGCATTCCTAATTACCAAAAAGCTATAATTGCTAAATAAATACTTTGTAGATTCCAACTGTTAATGACTACAAACAACCAAAACAAGTATGATAGTGAAAGTATCAATTTAACAAATATTTTTATAGTCTTGGAAAGTTTTTTTATAACAAAATTCTTTAGGAATAACATTGCGTAAAGAAACCTTTAACATTTAAAGGGCTGGTTAGTCATATATTTCACTAAAAGTCGATTGATATAGCGTGAATTCGGCTGACTTTTTAGACATGTAATCCCGTTGTAGGAGGCCAACGGTAATGTGAATAGGAAAACAAAAATAATTACTTGTAATAATTTTGGTTTCGTGCGAACATGATGTAGAATAAATTTACACGCCAAGGTCTCGTTATTGTATGACTTAATTGTAGTAATTTTTATACGTGCTATAATGTTACGAATGGCACAACGTCCTTATTTTTTGATTTATAGCGTAAATTCAAATTTGTTTAATGCAAAAAGTAATATACGAAGTAATAGATAAATCTTTTTTAAGTTAAATGTCATTATAAAACAATACTCATATTAAATGACAAAAGCTTAAAGAGGATGGATATTCAGCGTTTTCTAAAGCTAAATGCTATTAACCCGACATTTAAAAGAACGAACAGTGCTAACATTTTCAAAGGAAACATAATTAGTTAGGAAATACCCTCTGAAAACATTCATATAACGTCAGTAGTTTTATTCCCTTAAATAAAAGCAAAAAGCAAAACAAATTTCATATTTTCCTAGAACGTGAGCTCATATTATCATACTTGCTGTTGCTTTTCTGAAGGTGTGATAAAAACCCTGTTAATTTGTAAAAGTTGTTTCGAAGACAATTAAAAATAACATAATTTTCTGCCATAAATTATAATAAAACTTGCTAAAGTTATATACACATATTACATTATTCATTCGTTCATTTTCGTAAAGTAATTTATTTTGTTAAAATGAAAAATATGAAATAAAGGATAATGCAGTTTAAAGAGCTTATAAAAATTACTTATAAAATACTATTCTTACTATGCCTTTCTAGAGACATAATACGAAAACTTTGTTTTTATTGTATGAAAATAATTTTGCTTCTAGCATTAAACTTTAACCCTTGCCTTGTACGAGTATGTATATTATATATATATATATATATATATATATATATATATATATATATATATATACCTTTCAATTAGTTATCGTCTGCAAATTGACGTTTCCTGAGGCGCTTTTTTGGGTTATATGGTGGGTGGTCTATTAAAGAAGTTGCACTCACAGAGGATGACTGCTTTGTGAACTCGTACATTGTCATGAAGAAGGAGAACTTATTTGTGACACAAACTTGAGTGTGTTTGGACAATAGCTGTACGTAATCTTATTAACGTATTACATACTTTAGGTAACCGCTGTTATTGTATAATAGTTTTTTTTGATATTTGTATATTCACAAATAAAAATTCCCCACCGAAACTGTTTGGAACAATGCTTCACTTTAAAATACATACAAGAGAGACGTGTCCTCATACACTACGGTCATTTGTTCGTGAATAGTTTTAGGAGAATTCTGTTTTTTTTATTTATAAAGCACAAAATATGAAGGAATTGAAGTAAAATCTGACATATATTGTATATATATACATATATATATATATATTACTATTTTGTGCTTATATTTATATATGAAGAAATATTGGCATTATTGAACGTTTCTAGGCAAAGCACAGTAGCTTGTAACATTAATGTGAAAACACTATTATTAACTTTTGTATAAAGAGTTTTTGTTGCAGAAAAGAGCAGTTTGAATAATATTTAATGTTAATTCGCGGATCAGGTAAATAGAAATTTTGTTCTTTGATGCGAAGCTTTAAAACAATTTATTACCAGTGTTCAGAAAACCGAACAGTACATATTTATGAAATTATATATATATATATATATATATATATATATATATATATACATATATATATATATATATATATATATATATATATATATACACATATATATATATATATATATATATATATATAACGGATAAGGTACAATAAGAATAAAAGTAAATATCCATAATTTATTATATATACACATATAACAAAAATACCATTTATTTCTAATATATGCACAAAACAAATTGTTTTCATTCAAGCAATACGTCAAACAAAACTATGTTTACTACTAAAATATATACCTTAACAGTTCTGCACTGCAGTGGAACAGAAAATATATGAAATGCTTTTAAACATACATATTTCATACAACTTCCTACGTAATAAAGTTAAAAAGATAGTTCTTGTTTTCATTTTGAGAAAGCTATTTAATCTCATAAATACTGCTACGAGAATGTTCCATTTTATTAATTTCTGTACAGAATAATTTGAAATAATGAAATATATAGTACGAGGATTTTCTTTATATTTTTTTACTTGCCTACGAAAATGTCTTGGCTTTCTTTGAGGGAGAGCTATGGTGCTATGGTGTCACTTTACTCACATTATCGTAATATTCAAATCAAATGTCGGAAATTAACGAAATTTCACTAGTCAACATAAAAAGGATGGCAGACTATAATGCTTAAAATAAAGTTTTTTCACAGGATGATGCTAGCAGTGGATACCGATCTCCTGCTAAATCATTTCCGTAGTTTCCATGTTATTTTGCTTCAATTTTCAAGAAAATTTACCTCACACTCTTATTAATGTAGTTTGATTGACCTAGTTTTCCAACCTGCAATGATGTAAACTGAAAGCTACCTAAAATCCTGCTTCATCATTTTCATCTAGATGCTCTATACATATATGTCAATATCTGACTAGACATAAGGTATTCGCTAACAGAAAACACAGTGATATCACTCTAGTATAGGGCTTTGCCGGTTCGTGTCACATACGGTTTACGTCATACGCGTCGCATCTTGTGAAATCATTCGCGTCACATCTAGCCTACGTGAGCTGAAGTCATATGATGAGTTATATACATGGCATGGTCAAAAAGTTTGATGAAATTCGATATAAAAAAAGAGAAATTTAAAAAGTAAGCCGACGCTATGTTAAAAGGGTATTAATATAAATTTTGATGGCATGCCTCCTAAAGATTATTAATCAAAATTTAAGAAACAAGATTGTGGCTATTAAGTTAGATTTCAGAGAAAAATTCGAACAATTTTTTCATAGAATTCATTTGAGGGCATAAGGAATGTTTATTTATGGCTACATTTTTCCAGTGAAATAACCAATATAATGATATGCGAGAACTGGTAAATGTGCAACTATCATACAATAAAGAGTGGATGAAGATTTATGATTACAAATTAGTACTTAGTGAGCCTCAGTCAGACTGTAGGGGAGAAATTAGATACATTTCGATATAGAAACTTCACGCGTTTTAAATTTGTATGGACACTATCATAACCAAAAATTAACATTTTACTATCCCAATTATACTCATCATGAGTATAATTATAAAATAGATGTTACAAGAATTGGAAATGTGCCTGTTGTATATGATCGGCATAAAATAATTTAAAACCATGTATAGTTTTAAAAATATATATATTAGAAAATCTCTCTTTCATTTTAATTTCAATAATATCTGCAAAACAAGTCAAAATGAATACTTTTCAAACTATCTTTTAAAATTATTCAATTTTAGAAACAAATACTACTGGTAATTCTATTCAAGTATTTCTTACAAAAGAAATCGCAAAACAAGTTCGAACGAATATTTTCTTGAATTATTTCACGATATTACTCAATTCTAGAAACATATACTGTCAGTACTATCTATTAAAACCACAAAACAAGTCCAAATGAATATTTTTTCCTATAATAAAACTCTTTCCCGAGAAAACAATTATATATAGTCTCAGTCTGAATTATTAAATCAAAAATTATCTATTTTACGCACAATGGATTTTGATAAATTTTATAATTCAACACTACAAACGTGTGCGGATACGGACAGGAACATACGTAGTAATATTAAGGTTGTATTGTCTTGTCATATTAATTCTTTACATACTTTACATATGTGTGTATGAAGTTCTATACCTGCATTACAACACTTTCCATTTTGATGTAAAAGTAATTAGATTAGGCTGTTGAATTATATATATGTATGTATATATTTGTAAAAATTATGTAATATGTGTTATGTATATATAGTTTTGAAAAATAAATGTTTTATTAAAAAAATTATCTTTTGATTTAATTACAAAAAATACTTGCTAACTATAAAAACATGTTTAAACATGTATTTTTAAATATACATGTTAGTAACTTAATTTAAATACATATGTAGTTAGTAATAACATTAAAATTTATTAGCGATCATCTAGATTTTTATTATTAATTTAAATACATATACAGCCAGTAATGTTATTAAAATTTGTTAGCCTAAATCTTGTTTTTTTAAACTGTTATTAATACTCTTTTGGGAGGCACTATCAAAATTTTATTAATGCTCTTTTTACAGAGCGCCATCTAGATTTTGAAATTATTCTTTTTGGCTAAACCTCGTATATTTACTTTTATAAAAGTTTTTGATCATGCTCCTGTATAAGGCGTGATGTCAGTCCCGGCCGGATGTGAAGCGTGTGTCATCAAAGGATGTGACGCGGACATTTCAGTAGCGGTGGTGGTGGCAGTCCCCGAACTGGCTAAAATCGTCTCTAGTGTCTCAATTTCATTTATGTTTTCCTATTAGGTTTATAAGTAGATATTTCGAATTGTAATAATGTCATATTATTTTTCTACAGAAAAGAAATCTAGTTCTTTGTTTACACAATAATAATAATTATTATTTTTCTACAGAAAAGAACTCTAGTTCTTTGTTTACACAATAATTATTATTATATTTATCTCGT
The DNA here is from genome assembly GCA_031893035.1 of Dermolepida albohirtum. NCBI lineage: Eukaryota > Metazoa > Arthropoda > Insecta > Coleoptera > Scarabaeidae > Dermolepida > Dermolepida albohirtum. Next base: position 107,168 of record JAVIWB010001202.1, read on the forward strand.
GAAAATTTGGTCATACATAGTTTTGCCAATAAATGTAAAAAATTTAAATCACTATTTCCTGAACAATTCTGATAACTTACATAAGTCTATGCAATTATATGTAGAAGATTAAGAAGACCAATGTGTTAAATCCAAGCAAAATACTCGAAAATATATGGTTGGCGTCATTACAGAACTTTTATGCTGAAAAAAGTGAAACTACGTAAATACTTTATTTCGAATGTTAATAATACTTTTGGAATTAAATGTGCCTGCATGTTAAAAGCATTTTCAATCAAATTCTGAGTTAATTCTTTTTAATGCTATTTATACTACGCAGATAGCACATATGGAATGAAATTATTTTTGACGCTATTATAGAAGCTTATTAAAAATATTAAGACCATTGACTTATTAGCAAGAACCTATAACATTTATCACTATTTTATTTCTTCCATTAATAGGGCAAAACCAAACATACATACATGATACAAATATGTTTAACATGTATTACAACAAAAAGTAAAATAGAAATTTTACAAATCATAAAGAAACATAATAATATTTTACAGTATATGATATAAAAAGATATAAAAGTACAAGAAACAAGGTTACAGCTTGCTAGATATTTGCAGAAAACTAAATTGTTCCATTTTCTTCAACCTCGTATAACTATTTTATCATTGAATCTAGCGAAAAGGTGAAAAGGAAAAGTTCTAAAGTAGCTACACACTCTATCCATTGGCCTTAAACAATTTTTTATCGGATTTATGCTTTTTGAGTTATGACCCAAACCTTTGTTTTTTTTAAAGGAGTCTTATGTTTGGCTATGTCTACAGATATTTGAACACAACGCAGTGCCTTAGTTTATTGTAAAAATAATCAACTCTATTTCCACAAATTAAATAACAAAATTCAAAACAAATTGCATTTCTCAAATTAAATACAAAATTAACTATTCAAATTACATAAGTAAAAAATATTACATTTACAAGTATTCAAAAATATAGTAATATTTTCACAATAGTCGGAAAAAGGAAGCACACTACACTATTGCTTACGAAAATTAATTTTCGTTGTTGTTCGAGACAATCGAAATTTATGGTAAAGCAATATGTGAAAAGAAGAAGGATTCAAAATGTTGGTCATTTTTCTAAAAGATAATTTATAAATGATTTATGTAAAGATTTTCTTTGTGCTAGTATTCTAATAGATAAACATTTCAAAGTAAAGAACAATTGTATGTACATCGCGACAGTTCAATAAAACTATAAGTAAAATAAATTCAATATTTGTAAATAATTATCTATGAAATAATGTAAACGACAGAGTACGTGTTAGTTAAAATTGTGTACTTAATATCTTATAATACAATTTGTTTATAGATTTCTCGGATGTTACTGTTATCCAATATTGCAAAAAATTGTGAACCTATCAAATTTCGTTTAGTTTTGAGTTTCCGCTTTGTTTGTAAACCCAAAAACGCTTTTAAATTTTTTAAAATAAATTATGATTTATGAATCTTGAGTAAAGCGGTGAAATAACTATAATTTATCATTAATATTTTCATTTTATTCATGAAATGTTTTGCTTCACTAATTTTATAGCTGATCAAATCTACACAGTAAATTCAGTCATTAAATCAATTTATCAAATACATGCTATAAAATAAATCCAAAAAACAGACAAACTGAATACTTTTTTAAATAAAAATCTTGAAGGCAAACAAAAATTTTTACTATATATTTAATGCAATTTACTTTTTACAGGTCAATGATAATACGTATAGCACTACTACTCCTATTTTGCAATTTTTGCTTAGTTTTCAAAATTTTGTCTTTTCAGGTCACCTTTAAACTCTTCTTGGACGCCTATTCTTTCTTTTTTCAAAATATTTTAGTTTCAAAACTTTTTTAAATATTCTGATCATGATTTTTGACATTTGTCTTCATTGCTTTATTTCATAGGTCCTTATTTATTTCTGTAATATTAGGAACCACAGATATAACCATTCAGCTTTCCTTTATAAATTCTCGTTAAAATCTTTCATTTCCATCTAATAGATATATCGATAAGCTTATTTAATTAACTGTTTCAGTTTCAGCGAACCAATGATAAGATCAACAGCAACTATGATCCTTGAAATATCCTTTGCAAAGACCGCAAAAACGACGGCAAGTGAAGCAACGGTGTCAAAGATACGGCTCCAGCGCGAAAGCCTAGAAAAAACTACGGACAATGACTGCGGAAGCTTACAAGCCTAGCTCTTAATACTTTCAGTAATGCTCCAGCACTTTTACTACCAGGCGATCTTTTATTTCAATTAATTGTGTAGTTTTGTTATTTATATAATATTTATTTCTAAGTGGTATCTTTCTTTTTTTTTGTAAAAATAAGTTACGACAAGTCAAGAGATTACGTATATAATTTTAACTTTAATATCCAAATACACAAAGAAGGAGATGAAACATATTTAAAAAAGTAATTTGTGAAGGGAAAAATAAGCGTTACCTACTTTTAACAAATCTTTGAGAAAATAAGCTTTACTTTGAAAAGGATGATTAAAGCTTTGTTGAAAGTCGTTAGGGAACTAAGAAAACACATAAATCTGGTGCTTCTTTTAAGACTAAATTGGTACATACTATACACAACAAATGTACCTTATTGGTATATTTATGCGATATATTTTTTGAATAAATAGAATATTTTCCGAACATCTCTGTAATCTTCACTTATACTTAAATACTTAATTGTAAATTTAGTTATTAGTTATTAAATATTAGTATTATTAAACGTTATGGTTGTATGTATTATAAAATTGCCAAGATTATAGTAATATTAATATTAAGATCTGTTGAAATTTAATTTTATTTGAAAACTAAATTTTAATAATTAAAATATTCAAAATTTTAGTTATATATTACAGTTTATGTATATATTAAATTGTCGATTAAAAATTTATTTTATATTATTACTCGAAAAATCTGTACTTTCGTTGAAAATTATAATTTAATGATTAAAAGTAAGTAATCAATAGTATAAAAATATATTAATAACTGAATAAATAGATCTTCAAGTCTAAATTCAAATTCTATATGGTTCTCGTACCATATAACCTCAAAAACACTTATGGACAAGATCCATGTCCCTAAATAAATTGAAGAAGGCTCTAGTTATTCAATCAGAGTGAAATGTAATCCTGCTTACCTTTTCTGGAACAAATATTACTATATTAAAATCCGAAGAATCTCATTCCAAAGACTACATGCTTATCAATTATTAACATACACTTATAATCAGTATCCTTGTTAAGATGACCTTCAAAATTCCTGAAAATCCTGTTTCTTCACGATAGTAAGAAGCTTTCACCGAGGGAAACATCAGAATATGTGAAACCATCTCTTGTAAATTTACAACAGGCATTTGAATAACGGTACAATGAACTAGATTCCAAATATATTTAATTCATTTAGTGAATAGAGATATTATAAAGAGAATATTCTTGTTTTTTGAAAGAAACGCCTAATTACTATATCAATTTAAATAAGAAACATTTACTTAATTTATCATTTTGAAATCTTATTAATACAATTAGTATATATTCATTTAACCTAAAAGTCGTATTTAAGAAGTAATTAAAAGTTTGATTAAAAATTATAAATATTATTATAGTTAACTTATAACAGTTTTTTTAAAAATAGTTTGTTAATAATGTTAATTAATGAAAATAAAAATTATATTCAAAGAGTAAAGGAAATTCATAGCAAAGAGAGAAGCTCATTGAAACTAAGATCATTTTTTACACTTTTGTGCAACTATAATGCTAGACATTATCTCCCGAAAACAAATAGTTTCTCGGAAACATATAGATAGACAGAGAATTTAAGCAAATAGGAAATAATATACAATTTCGCGAAAAAGATTTATTTTAACAGAAACCTTGCACTATTTTTTGTAATGTTTAGTTTTCTACTGAATTAATTGTATTTGATGTATTTCGTAAATTTGACTGTGGACTATTATATGCAAAAGAAATTATCGTAATTAGTTGATGGAATACTAATTAACTGTCAGCATGTAAAAATAAACAATTATGGTCATTCGTTCTAAAAGCCCTTAATGAAGTTAGAGTTAACAAATAAATAAGTGCAATATTTGACTAACAAATCTTGATGTATTTATTAAAAAGGCCCTTAATTAATTAAATTGAAGCTACTAAATTTATGAAGGTAAAGTTCGTATCTAGGCAATTACTAGCAGATAACTTAGGATTATTATCTACGTTAGAGTCATCTAATTTTTAATATGTAATATCTAAACAGGATACGGTATTTCAACAAGCTCTTTAATTAATTTACGGCTGTGGATGTACCGATCTTAACTATCGATGTCTACCGAGTCAATAATTAGTTAAAGCAATAAATTCTATAAAATATATAAATAGACAATTGTATAAATAGCTTCTGTTAACTAGTCTGCCCTTAAATTTACACTAGGGCTTAAATGTCACAAAACAGGATATAAACGTCCTTAAATAATCACGTAACTATACCGAATGGTAGTATATAAACAGTTGATTCCTCAGTCCTATGAAAAAAAATATAATTAACAATAAACTATGTAAATAATAAAATCACAATATTACGAATGTCTTTGATTCCAGACTTTACTTCAATTCTTCGATGTCCCAAGTCGACTATACTGAATCGCTTCGTTAAACTTTAAGACTGCAAGCTAAACTATGTTATATCTTCTTAATCAGGCGAGCACAGAATCTCCATAAACGCACACTTTTCGATAATTATTAAGCTACCAGAGATAGGGTAGATAAGAACTCTAAAGTCAATGTAAAAAAACACGAGAAGAATTAATAACAAACTTGTTAATGATTTCGAAAATTTACATATCTTCTTTATTTTTCTACATAATTACTAAGTCGTTTCAAACACTTTCGGTATCGTGAAACATGTTTCTTCAATCCTTCTGTATAAAATTTCTCAATTTGAGATTTAGGAGAGTTCTGAACTGAGATTTTTGAAATGTCGGAAGATGTGACGAGGTATGGGATCAGTATTATAGGGGGTGGGGGACCAAGTATCTCCCATTAGAATTTTTGAATTGTTTTTGTAGTCCGTGAAATCACGTGAGGACGAGAATTATTGTGAAAGAGGACAATTCATGAGCTCAGTTTTCCCCCCTCATCTGGTTTTAATGGAACGACGTAGTTTAGAAAGTGTTTTATAATAGTCTTGTGGTCTCTAATTATCATGATTTTCCTTGGGGACTAGATTTGTTTGAATTTTTTAGTTTAGGCGAGTCAGAATAACACCACTGGCTGTTGGCTGGCTGTGAAATCCCCATTTCACAACCAGTGATGAGATGGGAAAGCTATTTGTCTGCCTTTTGGATAGAACGGTTAAGAAAAGCATGTGGTGCAGATGCCAATCTGTGATCTTTGTGAGTATCTCCGAGTATTTTCGACACCCATCATACACACAGTTTTCGCTAGCTTAAAGTTTCAGTCAAGATTCTTAACAATGTTGTTCTAAAAACTTCTGAAAATTTAAGGGAAGGTTTGCTTATCTTAAAGCGACGATTTTCTTTTTTTTTACATTCACACGCTTAAGAGATCGTCAGTCTGGATATTAATGAATTTTGAAAGCATTATGTCTTTCCTTATGTTTAGAAATCACTGATCGAATATCACATTCGGTGACATTAATTATCGTAGTCATTTTAACACACTATCTTGCGAAGGTAAACGACAATAAATATGGAGCTTATACGAACCAATCAGTATTGTTCATCGCTTTTTATACGTGATCGACCATTAATTTTGAACTGCGCCTGGTATACAACGTTATTACATTATAAGTATATACAGTACATGATAAAGGTATCGTTGTTTAAGATTAATAAATAAAGTTTTGGCAGTACTGAAGCCAAGTTGTCCATGAAAATATCTTGTACATTGTATTTTCATAAAAAGTTACTATTTAACACAATTATTGACAAGAAAAGTGTACTTTTCTATTGAGATTGGTGATTTTAAAAGTCTACATCATTTAATACTTAATTTAAATTTATTTTAGATACAGGAAGTTTTACGTTATTTTACGAATATTTTTAATAAAAATAACCTTCTAGACTAACTTGCAAATTATTTTTAAAACGCCAACGGATTTCTGACAATGCTTATTTAGTTCGTCGGTTCTGTAGATATAATAAGACAAATAATATATTTTTTTTTGTCAATAAGTACAGCACTAAATAATTGCAAGCCTTTAACCTAACGACAGATTACAAATCTAGAACATGTATACACATAATGGCAGCAGCTTAAGAAGGCGCTTAAGCGACTAATTATACGACAATATAGGTTTCACATACAGGCTTGTTAGATTATGTTTTGTTTGATAGACTACAAGTTTTTTTGCATTATTATTCATTTAAATCAATTTGTTTTATGGGAATTCCTAAAAATTCTTGCCTTCACATAATATAAATGATAAATTAATAAAATAATTATGGTATTGCCATCAATGGGAATTTAAGTAAACCTAATTCTGTTTTAACACGAACTTTTCTACGTGATTTCGATTTAAACCGAATTAGAATAAAAATGCTCCCTTTTACATGATTTGCTTTGATTTAATGCGATCGACTCAAATTCTAACAAGAAAAATTATTTCTTCGTACAAGATTTGTTTTAATTTAAAACTGTGCACACACCAAAGCACAAACGGATACTTTGAAACGCGAGCATATAAACGAGCGATCGACACAAATTCTAAAAAAAGTTTCGTTTCGTATTTTCCATTTCGTGGGAAATTACCACAATTATATAACGGTAATATGAAATTTAACTTGAATTTACTCTGAGTTTTGTATTTAAACAAAAAAAAAATACTTCTTTAACTTTTGCAAAAAATTCAATTAAAATAATTAAAATATTATTTTTTTTTGATAACAAATAAAATTTTTGAAACCGCTTTATTTATTACAACATAAATATATCTACTTCTTACATGATCTTATCTAAAAAAGATAGAAAAGTCAGCTTTTTGGTTTGTTATACAGAAGAGATATTAACTAATAAATTGAAAAAGTTCATGTAGGTGTACCAATAGACGAAAATATCGTCATATAAAAAACATTAAGAAGCTACACATAAATTTTGGAAGCGTACCCAAGCGTATCATCTCAACCAGACGGAAGTATGAATATTGTCAGTGCCACTGGTTAAATGATGAGACTTCCAAAATAACCTGTTTTTCATAATACAAATCTGAATTTGAAATTTACTAAAATAATTCTTGAATGTTTAACAGAAATACCGAACATGTTAAATATTCAGAAGAATCATATAACCTTTTTATTTTGCTAAAACGTTTCAAGAAATCGTATCTATGTCTAAAACAACTTGCAAATCGTAATGAAAAACATTGAATTTGAAGCATGAAATTTTTAATTATGAACTGTACCTATAGAATTCTAGTTAGATTATAGATATATAATACATTTGTGGCATTAATTATCTATATTAAAACATATGATTGAATAGGTTTAGCCTCTAAAAGGCTGTGAAATTATTTCTCCAAAAATATTAATGAGTGTGTATTGTGCTAGTTTACTATCAATAAATGACAAAATTTTCTTTACTGAATGCTACGTTCAAAATGGTAAATTATTTTAATAATTTTCAAATTCACTTATAAATGCAGTTTCACATCTAATTTTTATAATATAAAAAACACTGCAGTCATGTATAGAAGAACTGAATTTCGGGCGTAATTTTCAAATTTTGCAGTAATATATGGAAATTGTGGTAAGTTATTCCACAGCTCCTTGAAAAATTCCATGAAACATAACTTAACTGAACTCAAAAACAAATTGATGACGCACCAACAGAACGGACAGCAGGAAGAGTCACGGATGTTAGGGAATGAATAACTTAGAAGCTTAAGTAGTATATTCGAAATCTTTTACAGTAAGAATCTTCCAAATGGGAAGTCAGCTAATTAATGAGAAAAACATTATAAATTTAAATACAAGTTCCGTTGCATTAGGGAGCTCTGCCTACTTATCATCAAACGGGACTTTACTGTCATTGATTTTTATCTTAGATGGTGTTATTAGAATATATCAATAAATGAACTATGCGCATTTAATCTAGTGAAAATACACATGATCTTATTGAGACGCTCCTGCGTTCCGAAAACAATAGGACTTGTTATTTTTCATTGACGAATTATTGGATCGATATTCTTTAATGGTTCTGCGAATGTGGAAAAATATCGAAACCATGTATTGCAACCATATTTAAATCAATTATATTACAATGAACTCTATGAGTGGTATTTCCAAGAGAAAATACACTACCCTGTAAAACCAGTAAAGCGAAAGTGAAATAATATGATGTTCTTTCAGTTTTCATTTGGTAATGTTCCATATATAATATATTTTCATATATGTACATATGTTCACATGTATCTAAGCACATATGCAAGCTTTTTGAAACTAAAACAGCAAGTGCATGTAATTGATAACAGTATTCATTTTTCATAGACGTAATATATTTATTCATATGATTTTTTACAAATATTATTTTGAAATATGATTACTGTTTCAAAATAGAATTGGGTACTACAATATAGTACAATACATACATTTGGGTATTAAGTTATGTTACAAACTCGGTATAATGAAATGTAAGCTAGTAGCTCTTGCAGATAAATTTGTGATTTAGGTTATATTGCTCGACAAATTGTAAAGCATTTAAAAACATGAACCTTTGTTCAAACAAAAAATATTTATAGAGTGGCACATGAAAGAAGGCAGAATAGAAACTTTACATAAGTATGGATGTCCTCCTGGTGCGATTTCTAAATATTACAACATCTGCCAATTTGTATATAGTACTATTTTTTTGGAGTGAGGACCAACTGAGGCACTACAATTCTTTTCGTCTTGTCACGATCATGGGAGCGACAGTATATATTTGGTGTGCGTAGAATGTTCCATGGCTTTTTTCTAACCCCTCCACGTCATAAGAGAGGAAGTAGCGTTAACTCTTCTTCTTCAAAACTAAAGGTAATGGAAGAGCTACCATCTGCCTCCGACGAGAAACAATTTTTAAAAATCGTACCGCTTTAAAAAAGATTCGAAACGTCAATTTCTGTAGATAACGATGATAGTAAAAGATCAATCCTGTCACGCTCTATAAAAACTCCAGCATTTGACAAAGCAGTAAAAGCACGAATTGGTCGTAATCCTGTTAAAAGGCAAAAAAGTGCTTTTAATTTGGAGGAATACTAGAAACAACAAAATGACGTGATATGTACATATGTACCCACAACAGTAGATAAGCTGCTGACATTATCTCTATGTTCAAAGAGGCCAGCATCCTACATAAGTGATGGTATGGTTAGAAGCTTCATGATACAGAGATACGCAAGTTCGTTTTTGAGAAAAAATTTAAAATAGGTGCAAAAGTTTATCAAGAAACAGTTCTTGAGAGCGTTGTTAAATCATAAACGCAATCTATATTTAATATTGGACGGTAGATATTCCAGCAGAACTCAGGACCTGCTCATAAAGCAAAAAGTTCTCAGTGTTGGTTAGAAAGAAATTTACTTAATTATATTAGACAAGAAAATTGGCCACCATCCATCGCGCATTTAAATCCTTTCAGAAATTTGGATATTTTAAAGAAATTAATAATAAAATCTCTCGGCGATTTAGATATAATGTTACAGGTCCAGCTATCAATGAAGAAAAAAATCAGAAGGAGGACATTTTGAATAGTTTGCTTGAATATGTTTGTACCAAACATTGGTGAATATTTTATAATAAAGATTTTCTCTAAAAGTTGTTTTCTCTTTCTTCTTGCTAATATTCTGTGTAAGAGAACTTATCATCTGACTAGATACATATTCACTTATTGAAAACAATTTAAGTTTTTTTTATTCTCTAAATAACACACACACATATGTATACCAATATGCATGTGTATTTGTATAAATATATTATACACAGTCTATCTTAGAGAAAACCTAACTTTTTTAAAATAAAAATAAAAGCTTACTATCTTGGTAAAATTCGTTTATTTCATTTATTGTTGTTCGCAGTCAATACAACGTTTTGCATGATCAATTAACATGTCGAAAGAATTCATCTTTAGAGGTGTTCTCCAAGATCGCTGTCGACGCCTTTTTACTGGCTTCGACGTCGACATAACGCTGTCCTTTCGGCGGAAATGTAGTTTGCAGAATAGATAGATATCGCAGGGAGCCAAATCCGGTGAATACGGTGTAGTTATAAAATTAGTGATAAGCGTCGAGCGATGGGATGGTAACAAACGCTAGCTACCATTTTCACGATATTACGGGCGCAGACGACCAATACGCGCCAAAAACGCTTCATAACACCAAGATCATATACAGCATTAATTCTGTGACTAGTTGGTACAAACGCTTTGTGCACTATGCCTTTCTAATCATAACAAATTAACATTGTCTTCACTTTTGACTTCTCCAAACGGATTTTGTTCGGTCTATCTTCGCTCGGATGCTTCCATTCAAAGTTTTGGCGCTTGGTCTCTGGAACAAACACCACGTCTCATCGCCAGTTACAATAGGATACCTGAAGTTTTCGTCCTTTTTTTGAGTGTTTAATCAAGTCTGTACAATGTTAAATTCGGAGCAATTTTTGATTATCAGTTGGCTTGTGTGATACAAACCTTGCACAAATCTTTCTCAGTCCCAAATGCTGTGTCAAAATGCGACGAATTAAATCTTTGGAAATATTTAATTCCATTTCCACGTATCACAAGAAGAATTTCGGCTCATTTCTGATAAATTCACGTACAAGTTCGATGTTACTTTCCGTAACCACAGATTTTTTTGCACCAGGATGTTCGTCGTCAGTACGACCGTCTTTAAATCATTTATACCACTCATACACATCCGTATGTAATAAACTCGCATAATCATACACCTGTTTCATCAAACTAAACGTTTCGGTAAACGATTTACCGAGTTTAAAACAGAACTTGATATTTACTGTCTGTTCAAAATCCATTTTTCGACCAATGCCAAATACACACTGTTACTTTATGCGCAATTGATCTGCTTCTAATGATACAAATGTCATGATATATTGACATAATATTGGCGAAAGATCTACATTACCGATGCAATATTTTTAATAGATGTCTCCACTAAGAATTACTATTTTACGAAAGTTTCGTTTTCGCTGCGACAGACTGTATATTATCTTTAACATTATTTCACGTAGTACATTGTAAAAATATTATTCAGAAATTTGCATGTTTATTAAAGAACAAAATTCTATTAGTTTCCTTCGTTGATGTTTGCAGTATTAATACAGTCTAACATTTTATAAAATAGAACAACAAAAACAGTTCATCTTGAAACAAGTTAGTTAGTTAGAAAATTCCTCTTTGATGTTACATTAGTAGTATATAAACTTTAAAAGACTACACGCTTCGTATTTTCAGCTTCAGAAAGTCATTTCATAATAATAGTTTCCATTTATTACTCACTCCATATGTGACTGGTGGATGAATCGTATTAGTGTAGGATGTAATTTTCTTCATATCCCTTTTGTTCCAAAAAATACATTTACACAAAATAAGAAGTTATACGTTTTACATATAGGGTCTGTTTAAAAAGAGACAAATATTTTGGTATAATGTGCATTATATCTTAAATTTCATAACACCTTTGATTTATAAAGATCAGTCTAAATTTAAGTATTAATGCACTAATTAATACTGTGCTCAACTATGCCATTGCTTAACCATGAAGCATCATACTATTGCGCAATAGATCGTAATTATAATCATATCATCAACATAACCTCTATCTTAAACTCTCTCTCTAAATATATATATAGTCATGTGCACGAAAATATTAGTGGTCTTAAATCTGCTGAAATATCAATTTTTATGGTAAATAAAAGAAATTCTAGTTTATTGAACTCTTTAGTGTTACATAACTATAACGATAAATAAATAGGTTTCTTAATACTAAAGATTATATTTTAGGTCAAACAAAATAATTGTGCAATAAAATAGCAGTCATGCCGAAATACTAACCAAATGTCATTTTAGTTTAGATAATTGGATTGAAACACTTAATCTTTTGTTATTTGTTATTGTTTATTACTTCTGGACACCTGTGCGGCAACGAGTTGCCTACATGTCTCTGTTGAAATTGATTGCCATTCGGCTTGGCATATTCTCCACAGACTCTTAATATGTTGCGGCTTAGCAGTAGATATAATCTTTTTCGACTCCACTCATAAATTTTCAATGGGGTTTAAGTCTGGCGATTGTGCCGGTCAACCCAAAACGCAAACGTTATTGTCTCGAAACCATGTTTTCGCTTCACGAGAAACATACTTCGGATTGTTACCCTGCGTATACAATCATCTCAGTGGCATTTCTTCGCCTGGATATGCTAGAAGCACAGTTTGTAATATGCTTACATGTACGTCAGCATTCATTATGCCTTTAATCTCGTGTCTACGCCATACCATGAAAAAGACCACATAGCATGATGCTTGAGCCTCCGAATTTTTCAGTCTGAACTGGGGTTGAAATGCTATCAATAGTGGTCTTCGTACGTGTTGTTGGTATGCATCAGAATTACATAAAACTATTTTTGATTCATTGGACCACAGTACATGACGCTCCTTTTTTTCACCCCTTGTACATACGTGTTCCTGAGAAAACGACAATCTACTTTGTATTTGCCTTTTATTTAATAATGGTACCTTCCCATGCAGGCCTTCTTGCACGCAAATTTCCTTGAATCAGTCTTCGCCTAATAGTAGAGGTGCTTATACAAAGGTGTAACTCACTTTTAATTGCAGTTGAAATTAGGAACAGTCTCTTCTTTGCACAAGTTTTAATGTTTCTGTCTTCTCTAAGGCTAGTTTTCCTTTAACCATTACAATTTTTTTTTCACTTTTCTTCAGTTCTTAGCGTTTGTATTCATTTTCGCAGAACATGAAAGCGTATTTTGTATAAACTTGTAACTTTTGCTTCTATTAAATAGGTCGAGTATAATTGCTCTTTATTTCTGCGAACAATGTTTTGCTCGGTCCATATTACAACAGAAATAGATGATTAAAAATTGTTGAATTATTCCGCAACAGACAAAACTTTCTACGTCTGCGTCTAGTGCCGACAGCTATGGTACTATTTTAATGCACAGACAAGTAACAGTGCATGACTAGAAAACTCAGTAATTTTCCCCCCATATTCAGTGCTTTATCGGAAATCATATGTATTCAGAGATTTTAATTAATTTCAGTATAGCTGCATCAGAATTATCCGTTGTAAATGTTATTTATAAGCATTAAGTTAGGACTGCTATTTTCGTGCACAGGGCAAGGACGAAGTTCCCCATTGTGTGGGACTTGCACCCACTGAAAACCTCACTTTGACAAGGTGAAAACTCAATCCTTATAATTAGCCTTAATTGGCTACCGCCATTGCTTGGGCCTCACTTTTCTTCATTTTCAACACCCTGTCGACGAACCTGGCGATCTCCTGCTAGCAATAATTTCGAGAAAACATTATTCCCACAACGCTACTCAGCGTCAAGATGCCTACTTCTTCTTATAATGCGTCTCTGTACTCAGTCCACCTCTCGTAATTGAAAAAGGTGTGTTGACCAACGTCTTCGATAGAGTCCTAATATTAGCGGGCTGCGTTCTTCGCTTTACCCATTCCGTATTGAAGAACACGTGTCTGCTGAGGAACAGTGTAAGATAGTAGTTTACTACACCATGGTCGCAATCTATCCATTTCGTGATGTTATGGATCAATCTCCTCGTTCATCATCCTCTTGCTTAATTTCGCCAACGGTCTTGCCATTTCAGTCGAGTGAGCGCTCTAGCTTCTGCCTGTGCTTGTTTTCTAAAACTTCTCGGATCTCGTAGACCCTCTTTCTTTTCTGAGCCAGTAGATCGATAGGGATTATACCCACAATCACCAGCAGTGCAAGTTCAGAAACCGTACGACATGAGCTTGTGATCCTGAGGGCTCCCCACCTTTGTACTAAGGCCATCTGCTTCTTGTATTTTTCTTGCCATAAGGCATGGACCGAAATCTCGCAACTACATAATATTTGTAGTATGGATTGGATAACGTTCATTAGGAGCGGACGTTTACTCTGTTAGTTCTTCTACATTGGCCATAAGTCGGGTCAGCATAGTTGTTACTTTAGCATCTTTATAGCTCGATGACCGACTCTGTTCTGAGAAAGTCATCTTGCTATCTAATCGCAATCGAAGATACTTTACGGAATCTTGTTATTGTTTCATCCCCATAACCATATCTGTCTCGCTGGGAATTCTCCTTCTAGTTAGTATGGCGACTTGCGTCTTTTCTGTTGCCAAGTTCAGGCCGCGTTTGTCCATCCATGAAGTCATCCTTCTCATGACTTGGTCGAGCCGTCTCCTGTCCCGCGCAACAATGACCGCCGCAATGTCATGTGCATATCCTACGAGCTAGGTATCTTGCTGTAGTTCCATTCGGAAACTCCTATCGTAGGATACATTCCACAAGTCGAAACCTAAGATGAGCTTTGCGTTGCTTCAGCTATTACCTTCTTTGTGCACAGACCGTCATCGGTTTCATAGATATGCGTCCTGTCGCTAGGTAGCGTATCATATTGTTATAATATAAAAGTTATTTATATTGCAACAAAATAGTTACTTAGTATAGAGACTCTCACTTCTCTAACATCCTCGTTTGACTGCTATGCATGTTGAAACGGTCAAGGTCAATAAGGAAGTTTTAGAATCGTTTGAGGCCTAGGCAGTTTCACTGACTTCAAGATTATTTCAATATTGTAGCAGTTAAGGTCAATGAGGAGATTCTAGACTCGACTGAGCCCAAAGAGTTTCAAAAAGATAATTACGTATGTGTATGAAGAAGGTTAAGACCAATGAGGAGGTTCTAGAATCGACTGAGTCCAAGGAAGTGCAAGAAGTTAATTACGTCTGTGAATGAAGATACATAAATATAGAGTTATAGAATCATGGTTCGTATTGTGAGATATCATGAAGCGTACGTTTAATATAAGAGAACAAACCGATTATTGTTCTCAGAAATTTAAGGAAGGTGAATTGAGAAATGTTGTCATCGTAGAAGGTAATTTCATCAATGAAGTTGAGAAAAGAGTTCACCTTAGTATAGAAGGGTTTTTTCTCAAATGGGTCAGGCAAAGATTTTTTGTATAAAGTAGACATGTGTGCGAAGAAAATTGTACGAAAACCATCATGGAAGTGGGGGTGGGGTGTGAGGCGTGTATACATTTAATGTTTTTGGTTGTTATATGTTATTTATGAGGACTATCGATTTTTAATAACCTGGGGCCGAGAGGAAAACGTAGTAGTTTATTCCGGAAAGAGAGAAAGAAAGGTGGTGTTGGATTGTCGAATACTGAAATATATAAGCTCCCAGTGGAATTACATAAACCAGGATATAGATTTTGTGATTATGGAACAAAATTATAAGAACGTCTTAAAAAGGGTGATAAAGGGGTGATTTTTTGGATGAAGCTTGTAGAGAGCACGATATATCTTATTCTCATTCAAACAATTTATTGGAGCGTCACGTTGCAGACGAGAAATTATATCAGAAGGCTATTGACGAATTAAGAGTAAAGACGCCGGTTTAGGAGAAAGACTAACTGCTTCATTAGTTGCTGTTGCTATGAATGGAAAACAAAATTGTGTATGGGTATGAGGAGCAAGTATAGAAAAAGCCTAAGGGATTGTGGTGTTAGAAGTAGAATTAAAAGTGAGAGAAGAAGCAGAAGGGGTAATCGATTTGTTAGTTCTGGGTCATTTTTGCAAGCAATGAAGCAAGTACGTAATGCGGTAAGACATATGTATTGCTTAGCGGAAGTACCTCGAAAACATTTAATTGAAAATGACTTATGGAAAAGGTGCAGAAGAGGGAAATTTCGAGGTATATCTAGTAGAAATACTTTACCGAAAATTATACATAAAAGGGAGAAAGGAATAATAAATTTGGACGACAATGTTGGAAAAGGAATTAATTGTGTAACATATAAGAAAAGCAAATTATATATTTTGATGTTATGGAGGTTTAAAACATCTAGTAGAAGTTGAAATGTAATCATTATCGAATGGTAAGGGTATTATAGAGTATAATTACAGATTTTATCGAGGTATTAATAGTGTAAAGTGGGCTGATTTGTGTTTATTATTTTCGAAAGGGTTGATGAAGTGAAAGTGAAAGGTGTTGTTTATTGTACAAGACGATTGTTTAGTAAATCTTATGTCTCTTAAATAAATTTTCTACACCAATATTAATCAACTATGCAGGGATATTACTTGTGCCAGGTGATTTTTCATTCTTCATTTCTTTTACACTTAGTATAAATTCGTCCATTGTTATTCTTTCCTTCTTTCTACTAACAAAGCATCATAATACTCCTTCCAGTTATTCACATTGATTACCCGCAAAGATTTCTTTTTATTATTTGTTTTCATAGCTTTTATATTCTGCCAAACTTCCGTTGGATGTGCTCCGCCTATATAACTGGCTGCACTTTTGTTCCCAGAACCAATTTTTTTGCAGCTTAATTTTTTTCCTAATTCTTTATTTTTTGTTCTGTGTCCTTGTTTACTTTTTTCAGTTTTTGCGAAATTTTTTTGTATATTTTCTTTTTTCTTCGATAATTGCTTTTATTTCTTCTGCAAACCAGTAGTGCTAGTTTTTATCAAGAATACTTTTATATTAACCTAGTGTTTCCTTTGCAACTTTGTCTGCTGTTTTGAATGATTTTATATTCCTCTTCAACATTCTGCGATATGGGAATACTATTTAATGCATCTCAAAGCATTATTTCGTAGAGCTTTTTATGCTTAGTTTACGTCAGTATAAAACTTTACTTTCTCTGGCAAAGTTATTATGTTGGTTGCTTCAGGTGGTCTTATATATTTCGACGTGTTGCAAGTACATTAAATTTATTAGGACAAGATAGTCATCAGTGCCACAGTTGACACCTATTTTAGATGGAGTATTTTGTACTCTAAATCTTGATCTTTATTTTACTATTACGCAAACGCAAACGGTCATTGGCGCGCCGAATGCCGTTCCCATGAAGAGCGACGAATATCCTTACGTGCGAAAAAGTATTTTTAATCTTAAATGCATATTGACTACATATTTCTATTAATTTCTCACGATTAACATTTTACACTTTTTCTGCAAACACCCAACTATAGCATTTTTTATTTGATATTTAGCTCTTGCATTTATATCACCTGCTATAACAAGTTCATAACTATTCTTAAACTGCTCAGTGTACTGGAGAAACCGTCATAAAAGTTGTCTGATTTGATTTTCTGCAGTACCTGGAAGTGTATCACGTATACACCGACTATTTTAGTGTTATAACCATAAATGTTCATTGTAATAGTTACAAGTCGGCCCGGTATATATATGTGTATATGTATGTATATATGTATGTATATATATATTTGTAATCACTTACTAATCTCTTCAGTTGATTTTTAATAAGGATCCCCAGACTGTGCCCTGTCTGATTTATCTACTCCAGATCATAGACGGACATACATACATATCCACCAATCTTCGCATTTTCATTCTCTTTCCTTTTAAATTTTTTAAAACATTTTTGATATTTTATCTGTCATTGATTCCAAGTTTCCATATGTCGTTGTCGAGTAAATTGCTAAACATCGTTTTAAAATGTTTCGCGGTTGCATATTGTTGTATTTAGAGATACAATATGTTTTCATTTAAATTACTAACTGTTCTAAAGAGAATATAACTATATAATAATAACGAACTTTATTTACTCAAAATTAAATCTAATTCCAAACAATAATAATAATTTGTCTTCAAATACATGTGCATACAGGTGATGAAGCATGGGTATATTACTATGGTCCCGAAAAAAAAACCATGGCGGTTTAAATCCTTAAAATTAGTCAGTTCCAACAAAAGTTGTTGGACATATTATAGTGCTGGGGAACTGTCGTACAGTTAATACAGAATGATATACATACATTACTCCTCTAAAGCGTCCACGACTATTACAAGTTTTATGGTTTGCATTGATAAAAGAGGCTGTTGACGCATTCATAAATGTACGAAAACATTAGAATTACGTAGAAAATATAGAAAACATACTTGTTACTATACTATGTACTATCTATTATCTGTTAGTTACTTGCAGGTAGATACGTTAATAAATTACTGTAAGTTGCAATAATCTGATATGGTACAATATGTAAGAAAATGTTATATATTATATTAGGCTTTAAAATTGTTTTATAATTACTACTTCTCTAGCAAAAATTAGTCAAATACACGAAGAAATACTATTATTTACGAAGAGTATTACTAGAAATATGCTACAGTTCTCAAACGCGAAAAAGCCATTAAAATAACTAATATAACTTTTACACGGAAGCTACTGTTCTTTTGTTGGTATTTGTTCATACATTGGGTTTTAATTTACATATGCAAAAATACCTATCATTATTATATTAAATAATTCCAAAACATTCATTAATAAAGTACGAGTATATAAAGTATTTGATACTTAAAAACTTTTATATTTTCGGCCTAATATTAAAATATTTCAAACTTCTCGTCCGCATCAACTTTTTAAATAAAGGTATTCTCTCCAAAATGTGGTATCTTTGTGTTGTTAAGGATCTATATTTCACTTTTATGCAAATTAATTTTACAAACTTTTGAGATAAATAATATTAGGACCACAGTGTCGGCCTTTCACAATGTGTTCAGAATTAAAGAAGTAAGAATATAACTTTCATTATTAGGATTACAGTAGAATTTCATATTTCTTATTATTATATTACAAAATTTGAATATGCGATACTTGCAATAATTAAATTTGAGAAATTGAAACGTCCACCATCTGTAGCAATAAATTAATGTTATTTTAGAAGTTGTAAAGTTATTTGATTAATTTAAACATTAATTACACATGCTCTATAAATTAATTATTGTTAACAAACTCTTCATGTTAACCTGTTGATAACCTTGCCGTATCACGTTCTTGCCTATGCAGATGATGTACTAATCTTTCCTACTATCTGCAGACCCAGAATTTTTCAATGTAATAGAAAAAAAATCATTAAACATTAAATTTTTCCAAATGTTTTGCTTTGAGTTATACCCTTAGGGTTAAGTTTGCTTATTTAATACGTAATTAACCTCTTGCTACTAACGCTAAAAGTAAGGATCTGGTGCACTAACTTTAGTCTTAGTTTTGGCCAGCGTGTATAAGAATTGCCTTTGTCTGCATCCAAATCAATAGGATTTGTTTTACGAGCTGCCAAATATCTCAAAAATATAGCTCTTGAAAAATCACTTTACTTCGCTTTCGTAGTAAGATTATGCATCGGCTGTTTTCTCTCCACGTTACGGAACACAAATTTCTAATAAACGAAATCAGCTAATGGCTGGAAGTATTGATTATCTTGGACTTTTATCAAGCGTCGATTTTTACATGTAATTGGAGTTACTTAAACACAACGTTAGATTGCTCTAAAAGATTATAAAATAAATATGTATATATCGATCTCCACGTTGGATTTCAAAATATTAACAAGATCGAATAGATATAATATATTAGATATATTATTAACTTTACATTGTCTTGCCAAAATGTAATAAAATCTTTAAGTTAAATATTAAATTAACGAAAGTTCACTTGTATAAATTAAATGAATTAAATGTTTTGAAATGAACCAATTTTATAAATCAATAATATGAATTAAAATTACATTATTGTACTTACTTTTTTTGTCAACTATCTTTTAATCTCAATTTTTATTTTATTTAACTAGTATCTCAGGTTTTTATGAATTCTTTTTGAAAGACATTAATAATTACATACAAACATATAATTAAGTTCTTTTACGATGGGAATTAATGAAAATTTTTATTTTCTGCTATTCCATCGTTAATTAAATTCACAGAAATCAATTAAAAATTTCTGCGCTGGAGAAGGACTCGAACTTCTACCTGCCGTTTTCTAGACGGCTGCTCTACTAATCAAGCCACCAGGCAGTACAACTTAGAGTCCTTTAATACGCCATAAATTTCATTATGAAAACATATCTAATATTTATTTTAAAACTCGCAGTTTCGCAGTATCATAATAACTTGACTGGGAGTTTTAAAATAAATATTAGATCTGTTTCCATAATGAAATTTATGGCGTATTAAAGGATTCGAAGTTGTACTGCCTGGTGGCTTAATTGGTAAAGCAGCCGTCTAGGCAGGTAGAGGTTTTGACAAACAAATAGTTGTATACCATTCGGAATTGATCGTTCTACAACTCTCTAAAGGCACGGTTGTAACGTGACCGGTTTTTCTGAAAAAACAAAACCGACCCCCACAGTCGACTGCTGTTTACTATGGAACTCATACGTATAGATCCAAGATTCATCACCTGTGACAACTTTATAAATGTTCTTTGAAGCACCGCCATTGTATTTTTTGTGCATTTCTTGGCACCAATCGATGCGAGTCCTTTTTTAAGCGGTTGTCAAATTATGTGGTACCCAACGTGAACATAGCTTCTTAACGGCTAAATGTTAATGCGGGATCTTATGCACGCTGGTGTTACTAATACCTAGAAATGCCTCAATCTTACAGTATGTCACATGTCTGTCCTGAATTATCAATTCAGACACTGCATTAATGTTTTCGGACACAATAACATCTGTGGGAAGACCTTCACAAAATCCATTGTCCAAAAAACGCTGTCCATGTTTAAATTCACGAAAGTTATGAAAAATAATTGCACAAAAATGTTATACTAATCCCATCTTTCTATTTTACGTTCTAAAATTGATGAAAATACCAATATTAATTCATGTATACGCACTTACTATCTCTGTATTTGTCCTGAAATTTTATTATTACTAATTATTATATGCATTTGAGTATATATTTAAAGTATGAAATGATTTTTACTAAATACTTTTTAATTCGACAATTTGTTAGTTTTATTGATAATCGCAAATAATTTGAAGCTTTGCTTTAAATTGAAACGAAAAAAAAGAGACATAGCGTCATACAATTGTGATTTAAACACGCTTTTGAGTTGGAAAGATTAATTGGTTATTTTTGCGTTGTCTAAAAGAAACTGAATCTCGATTTTGCAAATAAATTGTCAAAAACATAGAGGAACATACTATGTTTAATAAGGGCAAATTCAATGTTCGTAACAATAAATTTAAAGTTCTAGTACCTTACCGTCATAATTGATTCGTCGAACAAGGTTTTGTCTTATCGACGAAGTATATTTTCTATTGTCAGTAAGATATTTAAAAGCAAATTGTTTGATTGTTTGATTTGATTGATTTGTGCAAGGGTATAGATGTTTGTTCTATAAAATTTCTACAGAACCATTGGAGAGAAACAGTCCTGTAATAGTAAGTGAATATACGTATAAATAACATAAATAGGTTGATTAAAAATGAAAAGAATATTATATAATATTTTGAAATAAGTGCTGAAATAGGAAACAGATGGTGAAGTAAATATTGCATATGACACTAACTTATGTAAACTAAGGTTACGTTTAAATAATAATAAGGTATTATTAGATATTATTGATAAGTGGTACCTATATTAAATTTGTAAATCCATAAGTGTAGAGGAAATAAATTTCATCGATAGATTATACTCTGATGTTACTTACAAATCTGTGAATAAAAGCAAGATATAGAGAAAGAGAGATTAAGTACCTAAGTAAGATCGGTTTATGTGCTTCAAAGGTGGTTCCCGAATATTACTCTACGGATGAGGAACAAAAAAAAGGGGATTATAAGATGTTAGAGGCGATGTGAAACCACTAATATAGGCAAAAAAATATATAGAAAAGAAGTAATGGAGGTTAGAGTTGAAAAAAGAAAAACAGAATATCAGAAACTGGATAATAACAATAATTCGTCTTTTATATCTCGATATGTTATACATGACAATTGCTGTGCTATTTCCAAGTTAAGATCCATATTACATTATAATTTACATTTAAAGGATTAGCAATAAAGTTACTATAACCATGTATAATACTTCATAGAAGACAATGCACAATGAGAATGAAAGGTACAATTAATTGATCCACACTGTTCTCTGAAAAAATTTAAATATAGACACTCCAATTTTTTCACTTTGCATATGGCATGACGTTGCTTTGGCACTCTTAAAACATTAAGTTCTTAAAACGTCGTTATTGACCAAGGCTTTCCTATTAACGTTTACAGATCATTTACATACTATATCTTTACTATAAACTCTTTTGTGCTATACATTGCGGTAACTATATCATCTAAAAATTTAAATTTGTGTCGCATTGAATCGTGTACTAAAGGTTGATATATAACCCCTTTACACATTAATTTTCGTAATTCTGTATACGTATTTCAACAACTAAGTTGTTATCATCAGCAGATAATTAAGCAGTGTCGCACCTGGAGAACAACGGCAAGAAATACCCGTACGAAAAAAATCGTGTGCGAAATTAGTTTTTTCCGTAGTTCTTCAGGTGCGAAACTGCTTAATTATCTGCTGATGATGACAACTTAGTTGTCGAAATACGTATACAGAATTACGAAAATTAATGTGTAAAGGGGTTATATATCAACCTTTAGTGATTACGTACATATATATTTATTCAAAACATTGCACACTATTTTCACATATAATGAAAAATCGATATTTCATGAGCACTAACCTAATAAAGACATATTTGCAATGCGATTATCAATTTTACAACGTACATTTCAATTTATTAACGATGATATTGACATGCGAAACTTTTATTAGCGCATAATAAAATTTGTCTTGTTTAGCGGCAAGGTAACAATAATGTTTCAATATCTTTGACATTGAACATTCTCTTATAATGTATAGAAGTACATAGATAAAATGCAATAATATTTATCAATATTCAATTTAAATTGAAATTAGAACATAACAATAAATTTCCAAATCACTTGCATACGCAAATATTGAAAGGATTTATATATAAGAAAATAAATGGTAAGATACAGAATAAACAGTAAAAGATTTAAATAAAACTTTAAATCACACTAAATGAAGAGTAAAGCTCAAACCGTTTGAAGCCATTGTAGAGCACATAATTGAATCTGGTAGTCAAGCAGAAATGCGGAAGTAAAAATGAACTGAATCTAAAAGATGAAAATCTTCTAAGAAAAATTCCATCAATAGTACCAAAGACGTGATTGAACCCTACAAAGATTACATTTGTATATTAAACCTTGATTATGTTTTATTACCTCTAAACTATTTTTAATAGTTATTATACAATGAAATGCATAACAATTTGAATATAATATAAAAGGCAAAATTATGAATTTGTTTCACGATCGTAGTAAAATAAATTAGAGAAAGTATTAAATTTTTTTCTATTACATGATAAATAGTAAAAATGTATCTAACTTTATTTCCAATTACTTGTTATTGCATTCATTTTATTGCTATTGATAATATTCTTCATTACCCCTTTTTATAATAGGATATTCATGTAAACATGACAACATATTTATATATACAGCGTGTTTCAAAAAGAATATACATATTACAAAGTATTATTTTGTATTAACTATCAACCTCGGCTCGGCTATTGGAGAAACGAATACATAGTCTAGTTTATTTAAATAGCCGCTAGATGTCAGTTGTCTTCTGTTTTTCTTGGTAACCGTCATATGCTTAAATTGGCTACTCCGCAGCAGAAATCATTTCGCGTTCTCGAGTTTACGAAGTGCAATTCCGTGATTACAGTGCAAAGACGTTTCAGGTTGAGCTACCAAATTTATCCTCTGAATGGGTGGAACATTCGCAGATGGAATCGACAGTTTCTAGATACAGGATGTGTATGTAAAGGAAAGAGTCCTTGCCGCCCTCGTGTTTTAGAAGAAAATGTTGCACGAATTCAAATTGCTCTCCAATGTAATCCTTCAAAATCAACTCGTCGTGCCACTCGGGAGTTACAACTGCCTACAACAACAATTTGGCATGTTTTGAGACGTTGATTGGTTATGAAGCTGTACAAGTTACAGTTGTTACAAGCTCTGCGTCCTGATGACAAACGGAAACGTGTGACATTTTGTAAAGAGATTCATGATGCTATTGACAATGATAACACTTTCGCACAACGCATCGTGTTCAGTGATGAAACGACTTTCCATATTAGTAGTCTGGTAAACAAACACAATGTTCGAATTTGGGGTCTACAGAACCCACATGCAGCCATTGAACATGTACGAGATTCGCCTAAAATCAATGTGTTTCGTGCGATATCCCGATCATCTGTTTACGGCCCATTCTTCTTTGATGTAAACACGGTTAACGGTCAGCGGTATGTCGATATGTTACAAAACTGGTTGTTTCCGAGGCTGTACGAAGACAACTTCAGTTTTCAACAAGACTGGGCATCCCCTCACTGGAGTCGTCAAGTGCGTTAATATCTAAATGAAACTTTACTGAACTGTTAGAGTGGTCATCAAGGAGCTGGCGACATTGTATGTCTCAGCTGGGCTCCACGGTCACCGGATTTGACACCATGTGTCTTCTGCCTGTGGGGTTTCTATTTTAAATAAAATTCCTCGATTTTCAGAACATAACAAATAAATAATAGTAAATAAATAAAATAAAGAAATATGCATGTATAACATTAAAATGAATTAACAAAATTTCTATTATTATTTTTGTGCAACCCTTATTAATTAAAATACCAAAAAAAGTTACTCGTATTTCTATTGTATTAATAATTTTCTTTATTTAATTCTATTTATTTTTCTTTTTAAATGATTATCTTTAGCTTCTATACATTCCAATTCAAATTAAATTAACTATATTTTCATTTAATGGGATGAATAAACATACCTTAAACAACTTACAATAGAATAGCCTTCTTACATTCTAAATAATGTATTCATATCTTCCATATTATTTTACTCCCTCGATGTTCCTTGTCTGTCATACAACCTTCTTCGATTCATCGATATATATATCATCTATCTTGATATCATGCTTATTGATCCACATTAACATAGATTTAAAAGTTTATTACTGTTTTCTTTTAACATTATTATATTATTCACTACACAGATATTGTTTCTATAATTATTTAAAATTATATTTTCCTTTTTATGGCACTAAAACCATTATTAACCTATATACTTAATACAGTTAAGTTATTCATAAACATAACCTCGAAACCTTATCACTATTTGTGCATATGTTTGTTATTCAAATTTTTTTTTAGCTAACTGGCACTATGTTGACCATATGAATGAATTATGGAGAATCCTCGCTTTTTACCTCGTTTTCGTATATATATCATAGTAACAAACAAAAGCGAATTGAATGTCGTTATTTCCTTTAAATATGATGCCAAAACATTTCCTATCAATAATTCTGAATATGTTAATTAAAAAGATATTTTAATTCCTTTTTGAATAAAAAAAATTAATATGATTTACTTAATTTACATATATAAATTGCCTTAGTGTCCCAGTTTCATAAATTCAATTCTTCATATAAATATTTACAAATTATTAAAAATTCTAATGTCAAACAAGCTTTAAATCTTAATATTCTACTAAGTAGCAGTCTTATATGTACATACAGTAAATGTAGTTTTAAATAGATATTAACCAATATTTAAGTTGTTCTATGAAAATTACCTATTCGTATGTTAGTTCCATATTTCTTTGCTTTATATTAAGACATTCTTACTGTAAATCAAATCATTTTCATTTCATTATGTTCCTTTACATCACCTGCAATTACTTTATCCTTTTAATATTAATTTAATTACCGTATAAAAAAATTCCTTCTCCATTCCCTATCGATACATATAACTTCTCTTTAACTTACTATTATTATAGTTTTAGTTTGATTTTACATGTATCCATTTTCAGTCCTTCTAATTAACTTTGTATTAAGTATAATGGGTAACAATATAACATTATACCTATGGAATACATATTTACACATACAAAAAAAATATCCAGTTTAAAATCATTTTGGGATATTTTATTTAAGTAGACATGCACATCTAATAATATGGAGATATATTATAATCCAAAGTGATTACTTAGACTTACAAGTAATTTTAATATGACAAAACTAACTATGAAACGTAGTCGTTTATACTTAACAAATGCTTATTATGCCCATATATGGTATATATACATATACCTAATATATCAATTAAATTCTCTTATCAAATTAAAAATTATCTATTGATTCTTCTCATACTCATTTTAAAATCGTAACAATATATACATAACACATGGATCAATAAGTCCCGAGACTAACAATGAAAACAACATTTTTTTTGCAAATTTTTTTTTTATTCATCAACATAATCACCTTTTAGGGTGATACAATGGTTCCAACGCTTTTCCAATTTTTCAATACCATGTTTATAAAAAAATTTATCTTTCGCTTCAAAATAAGCTTCAGTTTCAGCGATGACCTCCTCATTTGAGCCAAATCTTTTTCCCTGGAGCATTTTTTTAAGATCAGCAAAGAGCCAGTATTCACTGGGGGCTAAATCTGGCGAATATGGGGGGGTGGGGAAGCAGATCAAAACCCAATTCGTTCAATTTTGCCATTGTTTTCATCGACTTGTGGCAGGGTGCATTGTCTTGGTGAAAAAGGATTTTTTTTCTCTGCATGTGCGGTCGTTTTTTGCGATTTCCTCCTTCAAAAGCACCAGTAAGTCAATATAATAATCACTGTTGATCGATTTACCTTTTTCGAGGTAGTCAATGAAAATCACGCCATGTGTATCCCAAAAAACTGACGCCAGGACTTTGCCAGCTGACTGCTGCGTTTTCGGACGTTTCGGACGGCTTTCGCCAGCTGTGCGCCACTCAGATGACTGCCGCTTCGACTCTGGAGTGTAGTGATGTATCCATGTTTCGTCCATGGTCACGTAACGACGCAAGAAATCTTTTTTGTTGCGAGTAAATAGCGAGAAACAGCTTTCTGAATCATCGACTCGTTGCTGTTTTTGTTCCATCGAGAGCAATCGCGGCACCCACTTGGAAAAAACCTTTTTCATGCTCAATTTTTCATGAAGGATAGTAAATACACTTCCATATGATTTCTGTGTCATCTCAGCAATCTCACGGAGCTTCACTTTACGATCTTTCATTATAATTTTTGTCACTACACTCACATTTTCCGGTGTAACGGCTTCCACAGGTCTACCCGAGCGTTCAGCGTCATTTGTGTCGGTACGACCACGTTTAAACTCGGCAAACCACCGACAAATCGTTGCTTTTGATAGACAAGAGTCCGGGTAACATTTTTCAATCCATTGTTTTGCTTGCGTGGTGTTTTTACCCATTAAAAAACAATGTTTTATCAGAACACGAAACTCGGTTTTTTCCATTGTTTAAACAAACTACAAAACGACTTTACTCCAACCTCGATAACTCAGCTGTTTCTGGTACGATCGACTTAAAATTTTGACACGTTTCAAGCAAAGGTTAGTACTCTAGAAAGACGTGGTTACTGGTTTACTACGAGCGCCATCTATGGGTTAGTCTCGGGACTTATTGATCCATGTGTTATGTATATGTGTGTGTATATACATGCATATTTCATATTTGTACTTATCCGTATTCGTTGCGGATCAGTTCGGTTTTCTCTCTGCACATTATAGACGCTTGTAGATTTCTGTTCATGGATATTCTTTAATTTGTCCCTTTTCTTGATTTCGTACTTTCATTTAATAATTTAGATTGTTTATAATTTGATTTTGTTATTCACTTCTTGGCCTTCTCCTTCTCCTTATTTGGTTTGTGGTCCATGTTATTTCCTTCCACTTTTTTCTGAACCAACATTTTTATATCTTTCTTCTTTGTTCGTCATCTATATCTCCTTTTTTGCTCCGTAAATTTTCTTTATCGTTGTCCATTAAAAGACTTTCAATAACATCACGGATTATACAGAGCATACTACCAATAAAAATATTTAATGAGAAGTGAGACTCCAAGTGGTACAAATAAATTAGGGTGCTAAGTTTTTATTATCTTTCGTTATATTCATTTTAATCTTCAAATATTGCTTCGTTATAGTAATAAGTAATTTATCGGACCATAACTTATTTCCAGTATAGAAAACTTGAGTTTTGGGATTAACCGGAAGTCACTTGTAGTTACATCTGGTCAATGGAGTGGATGCGGCTTGAAATCTTAATTGATTAAATTTATCGCTTACAATTTGACTGATGCGAGAAGATATTCTGCTGTAATGAAAGAAAGCTTTTTCACAGGCACTCTAAGCCGTTCTTCAAAAATCCAATTTGTCTAAACTTATAATATGGTTTAGCCCTTTGCAAGAGGGCCTACGAAAATTACTCTATTTAAGTCCAAAAAACCGTCACTATTATGTTCCCCGTTGGTGGAAATGTCTTAAAAAATTAACTTAATTTTTGTTAAACAGCTGCAAATTTTTGTTTGATGTACGTATTCTTTCATGCTTTTGTTAGCGCTGTTAACTCTGTTGTTGATGTATATACTTTAATCGTTCGGCACAATATCAGTAATTTTATTAACAACGGTTTGCTCTTCATACTGCTAGTTTCTTCAAGATCTACAATATTACTACAATGATAAGGATAAATGACGAAGAAGCCGTTACCAGTCTTCCTTGTATACGTCTTTCGTTCATCGATGCGTGACCGTCGTGCTCCATTGATTGTGATGAATTCTTGTAGTAGGCTCTTTCATGCATTGCTGAGTCGATAACCATTCTCGCGGTTGAGATTTGGGGCCTTCTCTATATCGATGGTTTCTCTTATAATTCTTTAAAGGTAGTTCTTTGTAATACCTAATATTTTCGCTTCTTCAAAGTTTACTTTATTCTCGTGAACATGTTTTGCAATCGCAGATTGTCCAATTCTTTTCCTTCATGTATCTTTATGATATTCCTTAATTCTTTATTCAATCGATCTCCCCGTTCGTGCGACGTAGCTCTTTGGCACTCACCTATAAACTAGTAAACTCATTCTTCTTTCGTTCGTGGTAATCTATCCTTGGCTTCAGAAAAGTTATGTTGAATGGCGGTTGCAGTACTAAAGTATATTTACACATTTTTCTTCGATATCTTTTCCATCTTCTCAGTTACTCCAAATATTTAAAGTAGATGGGTAAATCCTCTAGTTCTTATATCTGTACTGTTATATCCATGTCCAGTACCTCTTTAGCCTATCGCTTTTCTTCTTTTAAATGTTCGACGTCGCTGATTATTTCTGCTCTATGCATTAACGTTTTAATAAGAGCAGTCTTTTGCTTAGGATGGTAATGGGACGTGGCATGCAGGAATCTATTAATATAGGTTATAGTCTTATGCACTACATGTTGTAGTTTTCCACACACTATGTGGTATATCATTATATCTAAGAACGGTAGTCTTGCTTCTTCTTCTATATCCATCGCAAGCTTTATAGAAGCGTGTTGTCCGTTGATGTGATCAAATTCATATTTTTTTTCATGTGGACAAATCACGAATGTGTCATCGATGTATCATAGCCAGCACTCGGTCTCCATTCTCTGCTATCTATAGCTTCTGCTTTGAAGACTTTCACCAATAAGTTGGCTATCACTGATGATAGTGACTTCCCCATCAAAGATCTGCTCTGCTGTTCTTAGTATCTGCCATCCATAATAGTAATAAGCGATTTCATGAAAACCTAGGCCACCGATTACTGTTATCGTGTCATTTATTGACATTTAGCAAATAACAAAGTCACATTAAAATTGATTAATATATCCTCTGAATTGATTGTCAAATTCAGTTCTCTGAAATGTTATGATTTTCTCCATAAAACATTGGCGGTCGATTGGCTCTAGGCATCCTCTTCTTATACTCTTCTGGGAGTGTCGATTTCTTTAACAGAATCTTCACTTGCTTCACAATCTTCTTGGTGCGATTTCTTTGAAGGCCTAAGTTACAATAAACTGCTGATTTTTTCTTGTAGGTTCCTTTGTTTAGCACAACGTTGCTCTTCCATGCTTTTACTAATGATGCTGTCGTTCTTCTATAGGTACCTCAATGCAGCCTTTTCTTTTTGATTATATTCCATTTGGGAGTTCTATACTCTACTCACTTCTTGTTGTACTTCTTCTGCATTAAAACTAAGCAAAGTCTTTACTACTTTTACTTCGGTGATGATTTCTTCCTTTTGTATCTGCTCTAGTGCAATAATAAAGTTCATTCCCAGTGTTAATGCTATGGTTTCCACTGTTTTTAGTTCTTTAAATGATAGGTAAACTATTAATTTTTCCAGCTGCTTCGATTCGCTCTGGTGATTCCTATTAGTTTTCTTATTAATCTTCTTTTTCTAAGTTTCTTCCTAAATCTCAAACTTCCGCTCTGCTTTCGCTAATGTTAAATGTAACTATTTAATATTCATTCTGTTGATTATTTTCGAAATTGTTGTGGCTTCTGATGGTCGTAGACACACACATTGCATTAAAGTATTGAAGAGGATGGCTCTCAATGCTTATATCGCCACGTCTAAATTGCGCAACCAAGGAACGAAATGATTTTTGAAGAATCATTATAACCCAGAATTTATTACATATCAGTCAAAATTTCAAATATGTTTAATCCTTTAAAAAGTAAACATTGAACTGCATCATAAAATGCCAGTTAGGGTTTTATATTGTATTTAGACTTATTAACACTGCTGTAAGTTTTAAATCAAATGTCAGAAATTAGCCAAATTTAGCCTGTTGCCATAAAGAATATAAGTGAATAATATTGCTCGTAACTTTTAGAGAGCAGACAAAATCTAACTCTTGAATTGCGGAAAATTATTGTTCGTAAACTCAAATAATTTAAAGTCCTTCGAATTTAGAAATATTTACTTGTAGAAGTGGTTTCTTAAGTCTTAAGTCACAATTTATAATATTACTTAAAAACGGCATTGTACTATATATGTATATAATATATTTATATATTATAGGGATCCAATTTAGTCTTACTAATTGGCATAAGAAGTCTGACACTAATTTTGCACGAGTCAGTTGTTACGCTACCATATACACATGATTATAACACTCGATTAGAAATTTCTTCACTTCAACAAGTAAAGTACTAGCAGTTAACTTACTATCCTGTAATAGATTCGCCGCACATACAGAGAAATCATTATTAGAATGTGTCGATAGTATACTATTTCAAGGGGAGCCACAGCACCGTGAACTAATATTTACTGTCACTCTCATTTCATGAAGTTTGCATTTCAACCCGATATACACATACATAGTTGCTTGATTTTCAATATTAGATTTTTTCAACTTTATTGAAAGCTTATGTAAACTAGATTTAGTTACAGATTATAAACTTGTTACTATTTGCTATCAACATACATTCTGAAATTAATCTTTTGATAAAATAAATTAAATCTATATTTAACTTTAAACGTAAACAATACATATGTTCAATAAAGAGCTACGTAGCAGGAATAATGTTAAGTAAGTTCTTATCATTAAGGACATACTGTATTCGTTTAATTGATATTTATGTTACCTAATATTATCAAAATATCCCATTGTCTTGCATCTCTCTTTTCGCTATGTTTCAAAATTCTTTCCCTCCCATATTTTTCCCATATTTTTCTACCTTCGTTCAAGCTTTATATTATCACTATAGTAAATATATTACACTGATCGGAAAGTTCGTTCGGGCTTAATTGCGGAAGGCATCTTAACGCCTTATACCTGATTATAATTTTCTATTGGTTAAACTTGTTCAGGTTGGGAATAAATTTGGTTTGGTAACACAGATGATTATATTTTGAAAGATGATTTAAAATGGGAGGAAGCACATGTTTTTTCGCAACATTGTTATTTTATTTTCGCAAGGGCCAAATTATAAGTGAGATTAAAAGAATGTTATGCGTAGGAGCAAATGTCGTAAACGGACCTGCATGTCTAAAGTGGTTTAGTAATAAATTTATCTCTTTGCTCTATAGCCCGAATCAACTGAAGTAACTATTTGGTCGACGTCTACAGATATCGACCAAGTAGTTAATTCAGTTTATTCAGGTCCACAAATCGTAGAAAGATTAAATATAAGCGAATTGACAGTTTTGATGCACCTACATACAAAACTCGATACTCGAGTTACGTACGATCTGCCGAAAAAAAACGAACTGGCCTCATATCTGTTTGCGATTCACTACATAAACACTACAAAACAATTCAGTATTAAAGTCATTGATAATTGGTGGCCAGAATGGATCATTTACGATAATGGAATGAGAGGTCCTGGAGCAGGATTGGTGAACCATATCAATCCACATCAACACAAAGTTTTCACCAATATACTTTGCATTAGACGGAATTGGAATGTAACTTTATGTTATAGATCATTATCATACAAACAAAGCATAGATTAATAATAAGTATTGCTTTCAATTAGAAAAATTGAAAACAGAAATAATTAGGAAGCGCCCGGAAATACCAAATCAGAAAGACATAGTGTGCCAGCACGGCAATGTTAAAACGACACATTTCTCTTCAAAGTCGCCAAAAGTTGCTGCAGTTAGGAATGGAATATCTACAATATCTACGAATATCTACGATATTTTCCCGGCATTGTATCGTTCGACTAACAGTTATTTCAGTTTTTGAAAAACTCCTTTATGGCATAAATTTTACTTCTTTGGGACTTCTGCAAAACCACTTGAGTTACTTTTTATGTAAAAGGCTCTTCTATGAGAGAGAAGTCCTAAAGTTACGAGGACGAGAACAATATATAAGAGGTTATTATTAATGAAAAAAGTTGCCTTGAAATCTACATGAACGTTTCTCTTTTCTGCAATCGTCTCAGTAATCTTTTCGATACACCCTTCCGTTCCCGAATTGCTTTTAATTTTGTTCAAGGATAATATACCCCATTTTCCTCTTTCCACCGCTCCCTATACAGGATCTGGTGACTTCCTTCCAGATTTTCTTTGTTTATGTATTTGTTATAATATCTAGATCACATTCCATTACTTCATTTAATATAATACCTAATGCTAATTTCCATATTCTTAACCTTCTTCTTTCTATTTTACCAATTTTTTGTTTTTTATAGTACACGTTTTAAGTAACTGTTAAAACTATCGAATAGGTTGCTTCTACCAAATTTCTAGGGCTGATAACTAACTCTAAAGGTAATAACAATACTACAATGATGATTTTAGTAACAAGTTAATAATTGTTTCATGTTATCTCATATTAATGAATGTTGATGTTTTAAAGATGTATACTTCATACATTTTCATTCCTTTGTCTCTTGCTGTTTTATATTTTAGAGATTTTAATCAGCGATATGACTGCATTTAAATTTAAAAAACGATATGTATCCTTGTGTGTATTAATATGAGAAATGGTAGTAAAAAACTATTTGCAAAAATAAATATTATGGCATCTGTACGTGTATTTATTTTTTCGGTTTTTGTATATTGTTGACAATACTGGTACAATACATAAATTGTACCAATTTCATTCATGTTATTCAGAATTCGTAAACGTCTCGTGTATTATACTATTCTTAGAAGAAATTAAATACACTGCATATTGCAACAGTCCACACTAATAATTGAATTTTTCTAATTTTCTCTAATATTGGATTGGCAACTAAGTACTTTCGGTTTTGTAGTATAAAATAAAACACTTTTTTTTAAACAAAGAATAGTTTTTAATCAATTATATATTTTCCATTTTGCTCAATGACCTTTTGCCATCTTTCTTTCAGCTGCATGATTCCGCGCTCATAAAATTTCTGGTCCTTATCAGCAAAAAACTGAACCAGGTGCGAGTGAAGGTCATCGTCATATGTGAAAGTTTTACCATTCAAAGAATTCTGAAAATTTCGAAATAAATGGTAATCAGATGGTGCTAGATCAGGGCTGTATGGGGGATGTGGCACCACTTCCCAGCCAAGCTCCAATAGTTTCCCACGAGTTGCCAAAGATGTGTGAGGCCTTGCATTATCTTGGTGAAAAACTACACCTTTCCGATTTGAGAATTCTGGCCGTTTTTCTTTGATTGCTTCATCCAGTTTTATTAATTGTTGACAGTAAATATCAGAATTGATCGTTTGGTTCCTTGGAAGCAGCTCAAAAAACACAACACCTTTGTAATTACACCAAACTGACAGCATGATCTTTTTTGGATGCAATTCAGCTTTTGATGTGGTTTGAGCTGGTTTATCGTGTTTGCTTCATGATCGTTTTCGAACTATGTTACTGTACAGGACCCATTTTTCATCACCAGTGATGATTCTTTTTAAGAAAGGGTCGGTTTCATTTCGTCTAAGGTGCATATCGCAAAAGTTGATTCTTTGTGTTAAATGAATTTCTTTCAATTCGTAACGTACCCATATATCAAGCTTCTTAACTAGCCCAAGCCATTTTAAATGTTTTTCAATTGTGTGCGATACATGTAGCCTCTCCGCAACCTCTCGAACAGTTATATGACGATCCTCTTCAATTATGACTTTGATTTGGTCATCATCAACTTCAGGAGGCCGACCAGAACGTTGCTCATCTTTGAGGGAAAAATCTCCAGAACGGAATTTTTTATACCAATTCTGACACGTGCGCTCTGTTAAGCAATTAGCACCATAAACTTCACATATCTTTTTGTGAGCGGCAGCAGCTTTCTTTCCTTTACGGAAATAAAATAGTAGAATATGTCGAAAATGTTCGTTTCTGCACTCCATTTAAAATTAACCCACAACTAATAGCTTTAATAAAAATCACGCACTACTTACTTCTGAAGTTACGTCAATGTGACTAGTATCACGCGACAAACGGTAAAGTACAGCACTAACATACGTTATACAAAAAATAAAGCGACGCTCTCTATCAGTAAAAACCGAAGTACTTAGTTGCTAACCCAATACTATTATATTATTCTTTTTACGGCAAGAATCGATGACACACACATAAAGGAATGTGGATGGAAACCACAAAAAGGGATCAAATAATATCTTAAAATACTATCAATCTTAATCTAGCGAATAAACACACATCTACCATACATATACATTGTAATAATTATATTTTTTTCCACGTTATTTGGTGTCAAAATGTAATAATTATTTCACATGGGCGTGCCAAAATGAATTATTTCGTGTTTCAATATAAAACTTAAGCCTCATGTTGAAAGTCAAATATGTATTATTTAATCTTTTGGGCGTGCCAAAATGAATTATTTCGTGTTTTAATATAAAACTTAAGCCTCATGTTGAAAGTCAAATATGTATTATTTAATCTTTTGAAAACCAAAAAGTAGTAATTACAGTTTTATAAATACTTACTTCTGACTCGCAGACATCCGCGGTCGTTGTCTATACTTTCTTCATCTTGGCTTCCGGGCTGGAACCGCACCTTCAACAGTACTTGCACCGACGTTTCGTAACGAATTGTATGAGACGTTTTCCGGGCTTAATAGTCGCGTTGAAATTGCTGTAAGTCTGCGGTGGAGGGTTTATATAGGGATATTGGTCACGAGTCAATGGAGCGTTTCAGTTACGGTTGAAAAGTTTGGAGATACAGGATTGATAGACGTTGTGTAGAGCATAATCATCATCACGATATAGGTTATTGGGGTGTTTAGGGATCTCTATAGATTAATGAATTTGTTGGCCATGGTAATAACTATTGCGGGGCAGGATTTTGGTCGAATCGGACCGCAGAACCATGCTCATGTTCCGAAACATAAGTGCCGATAGACCGCTTTATTTCGCCAATATATACATTGCCGCTTTAGCAAGAAATCTTGTACATACCAGGTGATTCTGCAGAAACATGATCTTTTACTGAAAATCGGTCTGAAAGTTTAAAATAGGGTTTAAAGATGGATTTGATATTGTTTTTAAGAAGTATTATACTAATGCCGTCAGTGATGCCTTGTAATACGATAAATGGGCTTTAGCGAGGGGGGATGATGTATGCTGGTTATTGGTTTGTTGCACTCTAGGATTAATCCTAGAGTTCTACAACCCAATAACCACTCTCTAGGTGATAGCAGAATTACACCAGTTTCCAGTAGATGTCCCACACAAGTAGTGACAAAACGTTGGTGTCAGTATTGTCGAAGACGCGGTTTCCTCCCGGAAGCCTCCCGGAAGGTGAAGAAAGTATTTACTAAAGTAGTATTACTAAAAATTAATGCTCCGGCTAGCTTAAATGGTAGACTTCGAATTTCCTGCCTTACAATTATTAAAATTAAAATAAATATCCAACTACTTTTAAATAAAAAATATTAATACAGCTTTTATATGCAAATGTAAATAAAGTTGCATACTAATTTAAATAAAGAGTTTTAATAGTTTATAACCTTGATCTCAATATATATTTTCCCACGTAAAAGAATATTATCGTGATTAATGGCGACAACTAATTATAAGAAAACAAATTGTGTGTTCAGTGTGAAATCTTGTTAAATGTGTAATTTATGTTATGTTTAATTTTAATTATTTAAGACATCTTAATCATTCCGTTCATTGGTTATGTGAGTTATAATCAATATTCGATTCAGGTACCTGTTATAAATCGACGAATTCTTTATCATTTATCGATTAATGGTTAGATGTCCAGACACATTCCTTTCAAAAGCCTGGTTTTCTTTCTTCAAAGGTGTAAGCAGGATCGGAAATGATATATAGGGTAACGACGATGATATTGGATATGGATTTCTACAGGTCATATAGTTCATCAAGGATTGTAGCTTGGTATAAATTAAATATTGATTATTTTCCAATAATAACTATTATCGGCGTCATGATATTTTTAAAACCTCTTATTGAACACTATACCATCTTTTCAAAAAATTTTATCGGAGTGGAATTTTATCGACTCACGTGAAAATACCAATTTTAGAACTAACTTATAAATATTACTATATATCATTTTATAGTAAATTTAAATAAAGTGAGGATTTTTATAATTAGATTATATTATTTTCTCTATCATATCTGCACTTTATACAATTTTAAATGTAGATAGTAATATGAATGTAAGTTACAAATTTGTTATAATGTCGTTACAATTTTTATATCAATAAATGGCATTTATTAGATTATGTGTATGTCATACAATTGTTTGAATGAAATAAATTAATAAATTTGAATTTTATTAAAATTTCGATAAGTACAATAAGTACAGGTCGGTATTCAAATTTATTAGCATATCATTATGCTAATATTGAAATTTGATTATTGTTATTAAATGTTATTTGTGAATTTATGTATCATAAGTTAATAGAAGTTCTATTAAATTCTCAAATATTAATCACGCATGTGCAATATTATCCAAATATCAAATATGATTAAATCAATTCATTTTATTATATGACATCATTAAATAACATTACTTTTAAGGTAATATATGACTGACATTTCTTTTAATGTAATATATGACTGTTAGATTTACCTTCCCACTCGGTTAAAAAAATTGTTTAATTGTTTTTTATGTACGCATGTGACATTACTTATAATATTCTTTTAATCGAGATAGTAATATGTAACTATTACAAGATATGTATATATATATATATACGAGGGTGGTCCTAGAAGTACCCGACCCAACAAAGAAAACACACAAACATTTTTCAACATAATCTCCTTTCAGATATATGCGCCTTTCCAAGCGATGTTCAATAAGTTCGGCTTACTCTTCAAAATAGCCATTAGCTGCCGACATTACATTCTTCATCGTTGCAAAATCTTTGGCCACTGAGCCAGTTTTTCAAGTTTCGGAACAGAAAATAATCCGAGGGGGCTAAATCTGGCGAATAGGGTGCATGAGGTAGAAATTCAAACATTAGTTTATTAATTTTGGCCTTTTCAATAACGGATTTGTGAGCTGGTGCATTGTATTGATGAAACAACACTTTCTTCTTGGCCAAATGCAGCCGTTTTTGCTTGATTTCTTTGCTCAAACCTTGCAATAAGTTCGCATAATACTCGCTGTTGATAATTCTTCCTTTTTCAAGAGAGTCAATTATTCCACGCGCATCCAAAAAAAACCGATACTATGATCTTGCCTGCAGATGAAACGGTCTTCGCCTTCTTTGGAGCCGGTTCTCCCTTTTGAGTTCATTGTTCTTTCATCTCGGGTGTGAAGGACACATGTTTCATCCATGGTTATGAAACTGCTTTGTTGCTATGAAACTTCACTAAACACTCAATTGAAACATCTTCACGACACTGTTTTTGCTCGAATGTAAGCAAACGCGGCACCTATCCTGCATACAGCTTTCTCATGTCCAACTTTTCAGATAATATGCGATGTGCCCCACTTTTTGAAATGCCTACTATATCTGCTAGCTCGCACACTTTCAGTCGATGATCATTCAGTACCGCTTTGTGGATTTTCTTCACCATTTTTGGAGTCCTCACCTCATTTGGTCGAGCACTGCGATGTAGAATCCAGTTCAGCTTTTACATCGGTTGGGCTGAGGCCTTTCAAATAAAAGTATTGTATCCCGTAACGATAACCAATTTTCTCCACTTTTACAAATTCACTAAAAACGTTCACTATTGATGGCTGCTAAACAAATACTAAACAACGTGGCGTCTTCAAACTTGAAGCATATACTTTTTATGTTGTGTACTTTCTAATACAGTAATATTTTTCAAACAACTACTGCCATCTCTGGGTCAGGCTGGGTACTTATGGGATCGCCCTCTTATGTATATGGGTAATATTAAATTCTCGGGCTCTCCGCGATGTTGGGTTTAAAAATCGTGGAGAGCCCGAGATTCTAATATTATCTATACTTACAACCGCGAGAATCTTCGTTCAAACATATATATATATATATATATATAAATATATACATATATATATATATATATATATATATATATATATATATATATATATATATATATATATATACAGAGAATGGTCGGCCAGAAATTGACGTATATTCCATTCTATGATTAATTCTGAGCGGGCAATCCTAATACGGAACTGCATTGTCATTAGTTAAGCCATACGAATTGCTTAAAAGAAATGTAGACTCGGCAATATGGTATAAAACCATCAGTAAATCATTAGGAATTATATGATGAAATACTACCTTTATTTAAGTGTAATGAAAATAATAATAATAATCATAATCGGTGTAGAAACTTGTAGCCATTTGTTTGAAGAGAAAGTTGTAGTCTTTGTGGAATTGAATTTAGGACGCGTTGCAACATATCTTAGGTAATTAGTTAATTATAATAGAACATTATCCAAT
Source organism: Dermolepida albohirtum (assembly GCA_031893035.1). Taxonomy (NCBI): domain Eukaryota; kingdom Metazoa; phylum Arthropoda; class Insecta; order Coleoptera; family Scarabaeidae; genus Dermolepida; species Dermolepida albohirtum. Next base: position 146,528 of record JAVIWB010001202.1, read on the forward strand.
ACTTCCTCTAACACATTTATATATTCATTTGCATTTAGTCTATTTAAATAAATGCTGGACCCACGATTTGAAGGTTTAAGATGCCTAGCTAAACATTCATAGAAAACTTTCTATGGTGTACAAATTCTTGAATACCTTTTGTGAAAATGCATTCGTCATTTCATAAAATAAGCGATAAAATGTTTAGATCTTCTTGAATTTTATTTAAAATTATGTGGCAAAATTATTGAAGACCCTAAAGTAACAAATAAACATTTTACTGCAACCAAAAATACTATTAACTAAATAAACATTACAAAGTAAAGTAACAAAGTCTTCATCCGGTACGTGTACACATCATAGTTACTGGAGATCTCATGAAATTTGTTCTTCCTCTGGTTGTTACAAAAGTGGAATTGTGTCTACTAGGTAGTTGTGGCACATCAAATTGTAATTTAGATAATAAGTATTCACAATCAGTTTTGTTATGAAGTAAACTATGCAAGAACCTAGAAAAGTGATCATCTCGATGATATTCTAGCGTAACAAAACCACGTCTCCGAAGTAATTTCACATGATTTAACCCAGTACCGGAATAAACTCCATCAATTTTAAATTATTGATATTTTAAAAACTTTTACAGAACACACGTTGTTCCAAATATATATGGGATACCATATAAGACGTGCGTATTTCATGAGTTAGAAAAGGTCTTCACACGGCATTATCCATCAGCAATTAAATAACCAAATTAAAAAATTACCAAACATGCCTACTGACGAAGTAATTGCAAGCATTCGTAGCTAAACTGGGATTTCAAACATGCATCAGTGTTTGTAAGTTGTAAAGTTCATATAGAGAAAATCTATAGGAGAGCAAACAAAATTCAATTAACTAACAAAAGGAATATTATTAGATCTCCCAGAACGAAAAACAATTTTTATTTAAAATGAAATAACAATATATTCTAAACTATTTACTAAATCGAGAGTTTTTAGAATTAGGAATTTAATTTAAATGTCAGCAATGCCCTATGGTGAATACAAAATCTCTTGTCGACAATTATTAGAGGCTATAAAAGGCATTAAGAACCATTAACACACTTATTATTAGAAATTATGCATACTTCCACGTACATTGCATTTCGCGAAGATTAATATGAATGAGAAATTGTAAGGGTGCTGTTTATAAATTTCCATAATCTAGTAACAAATGAAGAATAATATTTCACAAGTCGTGCATATAAATGATAATCTTTTTCAATTATTTGCTAGTTATTACATAACTACATATATAACAATAAATATTCTAAATAAGAATGCAAAATTCATTGCATATTTATAATTAATTTGGCCTTGACAAAAAAATTATGGCCCATTTAGTAAGAATAATGGTAATTGGCACTGAAGAAAAGTCGGCATAACTTACGTTATATTCGGCTTTTCTTCGAGTTACCTTTGTTTTCTTAATGTACTTTCTTTCTAGTATCGAACTTCACATTTTTACGGATGGGTATCCTCAGTACACTTATTCATGAACTGTTAACTCACTGCACTTATTATATAACAATTCTCTGATCGAGCTCATTTAAATTCTTTGGACGCCTATTTCTCGATACAATTTCAACAGTTCAGGATATTTTGAATATTTTTTTAATTCGCACTCTAGAACACGCTTGTTTGATAAATTTGGCTATTTGGGCTTTCTTTTTTAGTGTAGTGTTGTTAATTTGTACACGTTACAAGACATGTGTTTACTGTTACAGTTCTTCCTAAAAACATTAAATATTTATTTTTCACAAATATGTGACTATGAAGAGGATTTACCGAATTCGTTCTAAATTTATAATTTTTAATAGAGAAGTATCTTATAAAAATGAAGTGTATAAAAACTTTTATGACATTCGATGTTAGAATATCTAGCAAATTCCTTTGTAGTTTTCAATAATAACAGTTTTCATATTGTTATTAGAGCTTTAGAGTTTTTTAACTTTGTTAAGTGGAAGTCAATGTGCTTTATCATTGCCGGATATTCACATTTGATAATAATCAATATTCATAGGGTGTACGAATACTTTTGTGACTGAAAATAAATGTATTTATTAATATCCCATAGCTTACCACTAAAAATAAAAAAAAATTATTTTATAAAATAATAAAGATAAACATACCTCGATATAAATAATAATAGAATGAATATATAGTACATATATAAAACAACAACATACAATTAGAAAAAATAAATACATAATTATTATATTATTTTGCCAGAATTAATTGTCTCGTCAAGCAAAAAAATTCATCAACAGAGTATACAGCGTCATTAGCAAAAATAGATGTGAGGTAGATTTTAATTTTCAACAAATTTTTTCTGTTCGTAAACTTAAAGACAAATAATTGAGATTTTTCAATTAGTCATCTAGTTGTTCGACAAAACATAATCTTCCTTGTATTTCATTTTGTAATTATAAAAATATAAATTTTCTTGGAAACAATCGTTCGCATTATAACATAATACTAACAAAATATGGAACGGGTAAAATGCGATAACTCTTGAAATATGGTCTGCATAATTGGGAACTACTAATAGTAATCATACAACAGCTCTATTTGCTTTCGATCCGAATATAAGTACATCGCATGGTGTTTTCCCAAAATGCAACGTCATGTGAAGCTGTATAATATATGTTTTAATTTACATATCAAGTAACATGTCGAATTCAGCCTTTTCACAAGTTATCTCGATAATTTTTCTAATTTTTTTAAATGTTCATATAGAAACAAGCCTTGAAACTGTGTGGCTTTCTTATTTTTCATGATAAACTTTTTTAAGATCGAAATTAAGTTTATAATCTGGTTTTGATGGAGCCGTATGAAAACAAACAATATTTGTCTTATTCATGTTACATAAAAACTGTTACTACAAAACCAACGAATAAAGTCTGAAAGTACGCTATTTATTCCTTGCTCTACCATGAAAGTGTTTAAGCCTTTTACGATAACTGAAGTGTTATTCTACAAAACTTACTATAGCATTGATAAATAAAACAAGCAAAATGGAGTCAAGAACTTGCGAGGCTCTGACTGTAACAGATGAAGAGAGGGCTCAAACATTATTATCATATTATTGAATTTGAGACGGATCCTAACAAATTGTACTTCATCGAACAAGTAGAATTCAAAGCAATTCGCCGTAGTACCTCTGATTTAATATTTTGCCATTTTCCCTAATTATAAGTTGTGATTAACAGAATCAAAGGCACAAGTCGAATCAAACAGACACACGCAATAGTCACACCGGCAATTACCTGAAAACTTCATTAATAAACGCGTTAACTGCAGAAATTGTGGCGTCATAACTTCTGAAACTATGTCGTCTAATACTTAATATATAAGCCGAAATTAATTTAATGATTTTATTAAGCCTGTTATTTGCAAAGGTTTAGGAAAAATTAGATGTCGGAAATATTTATGGAAAACCTTTCTCCTATGAACTCGTAAGTAACTAGTTGGAGTTTTTTTAAAAAAAATTACTTTCGAAAATTAAATTAATAAGTTCGGTGAGAAGGTTATGGATACTAGGCGCAATTCTCCATAATTAAGATAAAATATTGTCAGGAACATAACTGTTTTTGTTTTTGAGTGAAAAATAAAACTCAAGGGTTCTTGTCAGAATTTATTGAATCATACAAAGTATACTATTACAATTGGCTTATCCAACAATATTGGTTTTTAGTACGTAATTATTTATTTGAAAGGCAAGCTTATGCGGTGCTTTTATATAAAGAATTATCATATCTCGCAGATCTTCTTTTTCATTTTTTAACGTCTATATAACAAGTTTAGCATAATTTTTTCCTGATGCCTGTACACAGAACTAACATTCCAAGTCTTTTTTAAATTACTTCCCTAATTAAAATTTTTTTTTTAAAAAGATTGTTTCATACCTATCTTTCCATTATATACCGCTAAGAAATGGATGCCTCAACTGCAATAATAGAATGTCTTCAGACTGTCTCAAGAGTCCCTAATTTAATTAATTACCTATTCCCCATTTGAAACTTTGCGGACATAAGCGAAAACAAATTTTTCAAGAAAAAATAAAAAGCATTATGCCACTTGTAGTAGGATTTATTATAATCAGTAAAGCAATTGAAAAGGTATTTATAATATAATCGTGCCAAACAACAGTCTTATACTTAGAGGGTGGTATAAAAGCATTTTTAAATAATTTTATATTATATTACTAACAATAACTATTGTTATTTGATAACTTTCTATAATCCTTTTATTTTATGGTAAACATATAAATACTGCATACAACCATAAACAATAAGTAACGATTTTAAGTGTTCTAGTTTATTATAGTACAAAAATTTCTATCAAGTTATTATTTATATAATTTTAAATACAAGTCGTATAAAAACAATGTATAAGTCGAAATATCATTCTGTGATTATTACAAAAAAATGTGGAAGCATAGTGGAATATTATAAATAAACCGAACACCTCTAATAATTATATGCGGTTAAGCGAAGATGACAAGCAATATACTTGATCGATGGATAGTAATATCATTGGCATTTTATCTCCAACTCACTAACCACGCTTATATTTAACAGGTATTAAGATCAGCAACATGACAGTCATACTACCATTAAAATCGTTATTAAAAATGTAAAAGCGACTTATTCTGAGTTTTGACGATAAGGTACTTCCGCATGAAACCGATGATTAATTATTATTATAAAATGTTAATTAGAACTGAATTTGTACAAGTACTCATAAGTAGCTTTAAAAGTTTTTCGTAAAAACACTGTTGTATTTCATTTTAACAGGCAAATATTTTATTGACAGGAAAATATTACTCCACTCTTTTACTTTTCTATAGAATATTAAATATTTTGTTGATTATTGGTTTATCGGGAAAGTTGTAACGCGTTCTTGAAACAAATGGCGTTAGTTCATTCCGGTGAATGCTATTCACTCGTCTATACTATGACAACTGACAAGTTTAATTCCATTTTGGAAAAAATGAGCGACTTGATTGAATATTTGAAATTTTATAGAAAGTTGAAATGGAAGCTAGTGTTTATATTTACGTCATATTTTATTCTTTTACTACCGTAAATAGAAGAACGCGCATTAAGTTTGTGCAAAGTAAATTTCACAGTGACGGTGATCCACAAAAAACGTCATTACCAACACTGATACATTAAATTTCTTGTTATTGATTCTATTCTCAACGACGCTTCTCAATCAAGTGCTCTTTGAGAGAAGTTGAGAACGACAATATAAAATCGTTGATCGAGCTAACCTTGTGGTATCACGAGAAACTGCAGAGACGTTAAACGTCTATCATTCAAGCGTTCACGGTCACATGATAGCATACGTTAGCAAGATAAATATTTGGATCCTTTATGAATTCAAGGACATTCATTTGATGGTGCATAAAAAAATCTGCAATATGCTTCTTAAACGTGAGGAAAAGATCCTTTTTGGAAGATACTGATAACTGGTTATGGAAAGTGAATTGTTTACAATAGTGTGGTGTGACAACGGTCTTGGTCTGCAATTTCGCTTCAAATGTCATCGAAATTCATCAAAGAAAGGTTATGTTTTATGTGCTGTGACACCCACCATATTCGCGGATTTTGGTCAGTCTTCTATTTGTTTTGTTCTCTTTGAAACTCTTTGTGTGGTGTAATGTACGACTCAGATTAAGTTATGCTTGTAAAGTGTTTCACTGATAAAAAAGAAAATATCTTTATCATAATTCCTCATTAATAGAACAACCTTCTACGAACGAGGAACTATCAAGCTCATCGAAATGTGACAAATGTGGGAGTAGTAGCGTATGTTCCAAGAGCGCTTCATTTCAGGTATTTATCTTGAGAAGACGATAGTTCAAACCACTTTCGGAGCGATAACAAAGTCATGAAAACTTTACAAACACCAAATATACACTGCTACACCCATGGTCGTGAGAAGTCGAGAAAAGACTTATTGCTGAACTCTCACCACATATAAAAAGAAAGGAAACAGGCAATATATAATTGTTTGATACTGTGTTTTATATTAATAAATGACTGTCGAAAGAGATAGAAAAATATATCATGACTTTTCCGACAACCTATTTTATTCTTGAATTATGAATAAATCTTGTGAGTATAACTCAAAACAAAGGTTGACATACATTGCCACATCACTACAACAAGGCTTGAATTACATTACGAGGTGTGGCAATTAAATAAGGAGACTGATGAGAGAAAAGTTATCTTTTATCCTATTCAACATACTCCCCTCCCCTACTATACACCACTGTATATGTCTCTTCCATTATTAAAACCAATGCTGTAGTTCACTAGTTGTCACCTTCTTTAATAATGCCGGCGTTTTTGCTATTGGATGTTCAATAGACTGAAAATTAGTTCCCTTTAATGCAGTAATGCGTTTGTCCGCTACAAACTGCTTCACATGTAAGGCATTGTGAGCTAGTGGGTTGTCTTCGTACAAAATCCACGAGTCGTTCTTCCACAAATCCGGTATTTTCTTCCTTACTCTATCCCTCAGCTTGATTAGGATTTCTTTGTAGTATTTCTGATTAGCAGTTTGACCCTCAGGCATCCAGTTAGTCGTGATAACACCCAAGATATCGAAAAAAACGATCAGCATTACCTTCAATTTCGATTTGCTCATTCGTGTTTTTTGTGAGCAAGTCTGGTTCTTTTGCGAGTTGTTCCATGATGTTAGAGCAAATGTTCATCCGATTGTCTTTTTGTTCTTGAGTGAGGTTTTTCGGCATCATTTTTGCATAAACTTTTGTCATATTATTTTTCTTTGTTTCTTTGTTCATGTTTATCATATCGGCAATCATCCGAATGCTCAGACGTCGGTCTTTCGGCACAATTTCATTACTTTTCTGAACGTTCCCTTCAGTTTTTGCAGTCGCAGGTCGACCAGAATATTCATCATTTTCAACCTTTTCCCGGCTTTCAGAAAACATTTGTGCCATTCAAAAATTCGGGCAAGTGACATAACATTATCACCAAGAACCTTCTTTAACATTTGTAAACATTCTGTTGGCGATTTTTTTAATTTGACAAAAAATTTCCGGTTGATTCGCTGCTCGATGTTTATGTCAACCATTATCACGACACTACTAAGTAACAGTGTCCTCCACAATTACAGCTCGAAAGTAAACTAAAGCTGGCAGAAAGACGTGTTGTTGTTTGAGAAGTATCAATGTCAATGAAATTCCAATTACAGCCTCGACCGATACGGCTGCACGATGGAAGAAACACAGTCTCTTTATTTAGTTGCCGTACCTCGTATAACAATGTCGCCTTCATTCATACAGTACTAATAATAACAATAAATATACCGTGGGAGTTTGGTGAAATGCTACAGTATACTAAATCGGGATACCGATGCATATATTTAATATGTTAATATCATATGTATCCCTCGTAACCCAAGCTTTCGTTTGTGTAACATTTTCACTAACCTGAATAGCGATACGCACTCTAGGAGCGACTCGAATGAACTAATATATAAATGAGCGATAGAACTACAAATAAAATTAAAATTATCCCAACCAACGCCAATCAAACTAGTACCGAGCGTTGCTGTGAGCCAACAAACCCAACCATCTTTGCTTAGAAGTACAGAGAGTGACGTTTAATAAACCAGTTTTGTTTGTAAAAATTATGATTTTTCCATTTAAACCTTGGTAGTCAATAAGTGCATTAGGATGTCCATTTACAGAGAAAGCAATGAAGGCTATAAAAAACATTCGCTGGACGTTCAGTGAAAGTAGCGATTGATTTAGAAAATTTTGTTAAGGAAACTTCTCATTAGATTTTGAAAGTGATTACGGCAGTGTGTCTACTCATTATCAGTAGAGGCTGCTGGCCTTTTGATTTAAAACCCTCAAGGATCGTAACAAGTTTCTACATTATTAAATTGTTCACGAAAAATCTTTTACAAATAGTTGCGGCAGCTTGGTTTTTCGATTCCTTACAAGCTAATCGAAGATAACTATAACCAAAAGGCTTAAGTCTTCAGGGTGATAATGCCTAATTATGTGCAGCACGAATTTCTGCAAAAAAATTGGACCAATTGGGATGAAAAGTTATTATTACTTGCTTATCGTCTTATTGAAAAACAATTTGATAATAAAGAGGATCTGATAAATATTCTTTGTTCAATAGAAACGTCCAAAGTTTTAGAAAATCGAAATTAAAACGTTACCAAATTTGTGGACAAAAGTAATCGAAAATAATAATAATTATTTACTAAACTTTGTTCAATTTTTTAATAAAAAGTTTTAAAAGTATACCACCAAAACGATGTTAGATACATATAAAAGTTATTTATCTTGAAGTGTGGCATACCTCGATTGTCTACCTATATTTGTCTCATTTACTCAAGTGCAATTAATTCTTTTACATAAAATACATATTCAATTTGAATTTATTCTTCTTTATAAAATTGTTTACTTTGCGCAAAATCTATTAGATTGATTAATGTCAAGTACCAGCGACGTTTAATTTTATAATAAAATAGAACGCGGTATATATCGCTCTACACTTGTTTTTATTTTCGATTTTGTCACTAAAACGTATTAATTATCACAGGATATCAATTATTTTTACATAATTTGAATAAACATCAACATATTTAAAAAATGTATTATTAAAAATTCGAACGAAGCATTATTAACTATCCGAAAAAAACTGGTGACACAAATATGTTGTGTCTAAAGTTTGACAAGATAAAACCGTCTAGTTCATATTTGATAAATAACAGAAAAAAACAGTATGATTGCTTATATCCCTGCATACTTTTGCCTCTACTTACGTAGTTTTTTGAACTTTGTTGCGCACAGCGTTTTCTTATATGCATTATATTAATATACACTACTATAAATAATTAACGCATATTTCATTTAAATGACAATAACACAATTTGCCTGAGAAAGATTAGGAAATATGAGGATGATGACGTAATGGTATGGCTAGGAATACGTACTGCAGGTCTAAGATCTTCATTTATTGGAAAATTGAATTCTCACCGGCCAGAGATATCTGAATAAGATTCTGCGACTTATTGTTCTTCCGTATCCAGCAGCAGTGGGATAATAATATCTTCATGAACGATAATGCTGCCCCATTGTGTAAACATCATAGACAACTAGATTGATGTAGTTGGTACTGAAAGGAAGGAGTCTCCAGACAATTCCTCACATGGTAATCTAATAAAATAATAAGTTTGGAATGTTGTGGGAAACGTGTTTCCGTACGAAATAGGTCATCAAGGAACGTTTCAAACATTATAAACTGCTGTCAGGGGTGGGGGGATTATGTATGATTCCCTAAAAAATGTTCGACATGCTAACCTTGTCTAGCCCGTTAAAATACCAAATATTTTTAGATATTCGTGGAGATCTTACACATTATTAATCGACATTTTTTGTTACAATTATTGCAATAAAACTTAAAAATTTAAAATTAAATATTACTGTACTTTTCCTACACTAAAAATGCAACTTTTTGTACTCTTCCAACAAGATCACATCAAAACTTATTCAAACAAGTTCAAATATATGTTCAGAAATATGTCCATAAATATCCTAAAACCAAAAAGTGGTGTTACTTCAACTTTTTTTAATACGTTACCATTTTTATAAAATATCCGTTAATCGTTTAAATTTGAATTTGAATCCGAAAGAGTCAATAATTATGTTAATTATAATGTATAATTATATAAACAAGAACCCAGAGTCAGTATTACTTCTAATACCACGGAATTTCAGAAAATCAAGATATAAAGAAAATGGAAGATAATGTGTAGATATAACAGAATTATTGTATGTCTTTTTAAGACCGTAATCTTATAATCATACACGCATTATGTAATGTACATCTTTTTGTCGTAGTAACCACATTCAACAAATAAACATTTTGAAGGTTTAAAATAAAATTTTTTCTTTCCCATAAAAATATTTGCTTATAAGTTTATTGAACTTAATAGAATAATACTATTAGAAAAATAGAAAATAGTAGAATGAGCAGATTATATAACTTATTTATTGTTGTAAAGTTTAGTCGTTTATTACAATCACAATTTTAATTTTATATTCATCATATGTTAAAAACGAAAAAAATATTTGGTAAATTACACTGGTTCACCCAATAAATCTAATCATAAATTGATCATTCATGTTATAAGGAATAACTGCTATAGATCATGAATTCGTTTGTGTGGATTAAAGAAGTTAGCGCGTATATCTATTGCTAAAGGTTAATAGAATTTATCCACATAAATATATAACACTGGACCATGTGTTCTTTATTTAGGGTATATAAATCGAACATGAATGAATATGATATATGGCTGATTTCGGATATTTTAAATTTATTTCGATGTCACTATTTTAAAATGTTCAGAGCATTGTTTATAATACGCTTTAAACATTGCTCGTATATTGTAGAATATATTATATATCCAGAAAAAATTACTTTGTGATAATCATAAGATGTGGCGATTTAAAAACACCAATAAATGCTGTTTAACGATATTTACATAAGTCCTCAAGTTCCTCAATTTTTGTTCTGACAAGTTTTTTGCCGATTTTTGAAAAAGGCAATAGATTGCCGAAATGTTAAATGTTAAAATGTATTTTCGTTTATCTTTAATCAACTTTATAAAGAAAAAAATTACAGAAAGTCACATCTTGAACGTTAGTTATACAACTTCAAAGATTCTTTACTGAATATACTTAATATACATTCTCGGTATATTAGAATTTTAACGAAATAAAATTCAGAGGCATGAAAGTGAAAACATATACATCTATATTACATATGGTAGTATCGATTTGACACATATTTACAACTATATGATATATTTGTTTTAATATTTGGTCAAACCTTTAGCTCGAATGACCGCTTGAATTCCCTTCGCATGCAGTTGATACAGGCTTTTAGAGTGTCTTGCAACTCTCTATTTTCTCTCAAAGGTTTTCGATATTTTCTTTAAAAACTATTAAATTAAGATTTAGGGATCAGTAAACAATCGATTTAAGAACACTACAAATATTTTCGATTGCATTGCGGTCTAGTAAATTTCCAGGCTAGGATAATACTGGTATTCTGAAATCGCGAAATGCATTGTGGACAGATTTCGCGATATGGCGCGGAATCTCATGGTCCAACGAGAGATGATAGAGCTATAGATGCTTACTTTACATATCAAGAAGAAAATAATTTATAGTATACAGTAGGCTAACAATTTACAATACATCCTCATGTACGAGTTTATAGAATGCACATATAATTCCTAAAGATATCGATTCTTAGAAAATTGGTGTTTACTTATCTTACAATGTGATTAGTGACCCGTAAACTAAAATAAAAGTGAGTATAAAAACTAGGAAAAATCGTTTAATTTTCTATGTATGTACCATATATGTGTATATGTATATGTATATGAAATATATAATATTATTACATTCATAGAGACTAAATTAATAGTAATCTTCAATAAAAATCCAAGGATATAGGCTTCAATTTTAAGTGCATTTTCAATGCATAAATACTTTTTATCTTCAGCTTACCAGCTGTTTTCCGAGATGACAAATTCTGAAAAAGCTTTAGTGGCCTTCTCCATTCTCATTCTCAAATTTAGGATTCATTTATTCTTTGATTTCGTTAATTTCGGTAATTTACTTTAGTTTCGATTTGTCGTTAAAAATCGATTTTACATCAGAACCGTAATTCATCCTATTCTAATTTCTGCGTTACAATTCTTCCCCTTTTTACATTCTTATTTAATTGAGAATCTAAAATGATTCACTTAAACTAAAAGCAACAAATTATAAACAAGAAAGGCGAATAAAACAGTTAGTAATTTTAAAAGTGCCGTAAGCGCAACTCCTTCATGTTTACGGTTTCCTTAAATGTAAGTTTAATCATTAACATTAGATATTCAAGTGCGAGAAATGGAGCTTAATTTCAAAGAAGTAAATAATATTATAAAACTAATACAGAAAATATGAAAAATACTGTAACCTAAAGTGTAAACTCATAAAATGTTTTCCATTAGACACGACACGTGAGTTGATATTTCTTTCAGATGTTAGTCCGGATAAGTTTGTTCTTTTGACATTTCTGCTTGCCTTATGAAACGATGTGTAAGGGTTTATGTTACGTTGTTAGTTTATGCCAACAAATAAGCAACATTACTCGATTTGCAGGCTAATATTGAACGTGTAATTGCTAATATTAGACCTGATTTATGTGAAGAAGTCGTGGAAAATTAAGTTTAACGAATTCATTCCCGTTACTAGTTCAGTGGACGAAATTACATCGTGTTCCATTAATAATGATATTAATTATATTTTATACCAAACTTTAAATGATATTAAATTTCTCATATTTGTGTTTAATTTTACAAATAAAATACGTCGCTCTTAATGAAATACCCAGTATTAATAGAATAGTAGAGTATAGAGAGTAGTCTGTTTCTTATTTCTAAATAAAAAATGTATTAGATAATCTACAGCCATAAAAATAATGAAATCGCCAATGTCGTTAAGCTTAATAGAGTTTGTGGCAAAACTCAAAATATTCTACGGAATACAACAAATCGTTTTTCGCATATCGCATAATTTTTGGATGTATATATTCCTATTTATTTTATGTCTACTATAAAGAGCAGATATTTCGTTTCCACGTTTAGTCTCTTCTTTGATACGATAAGAATGACCATATTCAGCAGCACTTTCACTAAATTTCAAATTTTACTTTATTCGTATTATGGCAGAAAAACTCCACAAACATGAATTCATCCGTCTGACAGCAAACGAAACATCACTTTTGATTATTTTGAACTCATTCTTAGAAAAATCATTATTTTGAAAATATGTTCAAGGTGTTTATTTAAGATTGAAAGGCTCATTTTTGTAGACTGTAGAGTAATTAAATATTAATAAGAACACTATGGGATCATTTTAAAGTAAGATTTTCCCTTATTTTATTCTAAATCTCATTATTATATTAAATCTCATATACCGTATATATAGTAAAGCAAAAGCTAATTCATAAAAGTAAATGCGTCAAGATTATTCATTTGTGAAAAATTGTGTGTTATATGCAAGCTACAAAAATGGCCATTATAAATATTTGTAAACATTATATGTATTAATGTACTGATCATTAATAACATAAATTTAAAGCACTGAGATACTGTATGCTTGTGAATCTGTTGGGATGGGATTAAATATTAAAAACGTTTATTTTTTGTTTTGCCTATGTTTCAATATATCTACATTTTTGAAATTTAATACGTATTCGCACATACATAGAGACGTGTATAAAATTTAATTCAATGATTTAATGGGAATCATTGCAAGAAGGAATATAATTCAGTTTTATTGGAATTTTAGATTACTTAACAACGTCTGAAAATATTTTGTGAAATGTTATATTCA
>JAVIWB010001202.1:165000-202057 GCA_031893035.1 Dermolepida albohirtum
TACTTTTTTGATCGGGAATGGAAACTGTCTGTATATCCATTTGTAAAGCTCTATAGTTTGTTATGCATATTTTTGAGAGTTTTAAAAATATGGAATTATGTAAGGGGAGTATTACACTTTCGTTGCCAATAAAATAGATTATACAACCGTTGTTTGGTATCGCTTCCGTGTCTTCCATCGAGTATTAAATCAAATACATTAGAGAATTTTCAAATTTGAATAGTTTGAAATGGATGGAGTTTATCTGCTGAATACTGCATACAGCCCCAGCATTATCATATACCTGTGTTCTCGGATAGAAGGCATCGCCAGTGTGCTGCTTTCTTATGGCAAATACTAGATAAGAAGATTGACTGCCCATTACTTCTATCAATAATTCCCTTACACACACGAAGGCTTAATTTATTAAATTGTGTGGTTAATGTATGCACAGCGAGGACCAATGTGTTGTGATTTCCTGGCAACATTATTAGATATAATGCAAGCATAAGCTTTTCAAGAATATCTTGTCGGTTATACCTTAGACTAATTATCCCTTATATTAGTTTCATACATTATTCTGCTTTGCATATCTTGCTTTTGCTAATTGTCTAATATTTTATTAACCAGTGAATACTAGTTACTACTAGTAATTGTATTTGTGTCATGTAATTTGGACTATTATTATTAGAAAATAATCAAGTTCTTTGGAGAAAGAAAAAAGTTACCAAACTGATATTTGTGTCAATATTATCTATACGTCATGAAAATCTCACAAATATTGTTTTAACGTACTACATTCTTAAATAATGCACATTGTAAACATAGGACGATAAATCATTTATAAATTTGCTCTATATCGTTGTGTACGGTAATGGTTTTCTAATACGGATCCACAAGTATAAGCAGCTGAGACTAAGTCAATGAATATTAATTGTTTAGACCTATAGCTGTATCCTACAAATACGTACATAATTTAGGAAAACTTTATCCATCATGTTTACACATTAATCGAATATGTATGCATTAAACTAATAGAATTTTTACCGTTTTCAGCAAATAAATAAGAAAAATAGTCTTCTTATAACCTTTACTGATAAAGTTCTTACAAAAAAGATTAAACATTTTACAAATGTTTCCGAGTTCAAATATTTTAATATATACTTGGTAGAGATGTCTCGTAGACTGTTAAAAGGAAAATGTAATCGTTTACGTTCGTATGTTTACTAATTAAATATGTATATACACCCTGCGAGATTACTCCGAAATCAATATATAATGAACTCTTCAATGTTTATCAAATAAATATTAAGTAGAGAACTAAATTATTTCTCATTTAATGCATTGTCTAAAAGTAAATTACAAAAGTTAGTAAATTAGTAATTATTTTTTATTGATCGGAATAAAATACACGGTCCGCTGAGGATGAGGAAACGTTAAATCTAATTTTACCAAACCAATCGCTCAAGTGATCAAATGCTTTAATTATCAGAAGTAGGGAAGCTAAAGACCTTAATTGCTAGAAAATATTAAAAGGTCTAAAATAAGAAAAAAATGAAGAAGAAATGACTGTTGTAAGTAATTGAGTAATATAAATTGTTTTATTTTTACGTTTAGTAGTGCTTACATATACGTGGGATGTGTTTTAAATTTTGCGTAGTAGGACATAGAGGGCGCCGCTAATCAACTGTAAGTACTTAAAATTAACCTCCATCTTTAGTTAACCTAAATACAAAGTTTCAGTACAATACATGTGGTGTTGTAGCTACAATGAACTGTCGGAGTGAAAAATGGGGTTAAACCGAGGTCATTTTCGCGGAATAATTTTTTATAACTTTCGAAGACAATTATCTCAACAAGAATGTCTCGTCGAGTGGGTGTTTGTTTTCATCAATGAAACACCACATCAGTCAACAATTTCTCGTTGGTATGGAGAATTCAAACGTAACGGATTAGTCTTAGCAACGATCCAAGGTAAGTTCATCAAAAACAACAGTCACTCAGGAAAACATCGATGCCGTGCACAAGATCATTAACGAAGATCGACATGTGACATATCGCCAGATTGAAGCATTATTATGGATTTCAAAGAACTCAATTCAAAAAATTTTGCATAAAGAATTGTGCATAAACAATTTAGTTTACTGTTGGATACCGCATCTGTTGACCAAAGAACAGAAAGCAGCTAAGATGGATTCGTATCAAAAAACCCTAAAAATGTGTATAACATGACAATGTTATACACACCACTGACAAGTGGTGACGAATCTTGGATTTACTTATACGAATTAAAAAATAAATGCCAGTCGTCTGCTTTGGTGTTTCAAAGTGAAGAAAATCCGACAGGAGTAATCCATTCTCGAAGTGTCTCCAAAAATATGGTCGCAAATAATTCCTCTACAAGATCAAAGAACTGTTACTTCTGATACCACCATTTGTTGGCGCAAGTCATCACTGAGCTTCGAAAAACTAACCCCGAACGACAAATCATCCTCCACCAAGACAATACAAGTTCACACACAGCACGCAAGATAATTGAATTTTTAACGGAACAAAATGTCGAATTGTTGGACCATTCTCCGTACATTCCGAATAATCCCAACGATTTCTTTACCTTTCTCGTGTCTAAGGTTCCAGTCATCAGTAGGAGGAGCTGATGCATTCGAAAACGCCTTTTGACTATACCAACAAACGAATGGAACAACTGCTTCCAGAGTTGGCTCGAGCGCATGCAAAACTGTATAAATCTTTGTGAAGAATACTTCGAAAAACAATGAAAAAGCTGTCTACTGTTTTATTCCAGTTTTATATGCAAAACTTAAAAGTGAATCCTCGTATAATGAATGATTCATTATGATGTACTTTTTCCAATAGCAATTTGTTGACAGACAAAGCGCGAGTCTGCCAAACTTTCACGCTATTTTATTTAAGTATTGTGTGACATTTTATTAAGGAGAGACTAAACCCCTTACAGCGTCTACAAATTATTCATTTGTATTACGAAAATCAGCGTTCTACAAGAAATGTGTTTCGTGTGCCTAGAGCAACCTATGGTCTACGTAATTGCCGCACCGAACGCACACACAATGCCATCGAAAAGTTTGAAACGCAAATTCCATTATTGGATAATACTCGACCAAATAGACCACATCCAGCATATAGTAACATAGCGATGATAGTTGAGAGTGCACGCGATAGCCATGAAGAACGATTAGACGTAGATCTCAACAGCTAGGCTTATCGTATGCCACAACTTTGCGTATTTTACATAAGGATATTGGTTTAAAAGCATACAAAATTCAACTCGTTCAAGAATTGAAAGCGGCCGACCTTTCGAATCGTTGTCATTTCACTCTATGTGCTCTTGAAAAGCTTGAAGAAGATCCACTGCTTTCGACCAAAATTTTGTTCAACGATGAGGCCTATTTCTAGCTTAATGGTTACGTCAGTAAGAACAATTGGTGTATTTGGAGTTAAGAGCAACCCGAAGAGGTTCGAGAGCTGCCATTATACCTAGACAAGATCACGATCTGATGATTTATGGGCAAGTGGAATCATCGGTCCATAGTACTTCAAAAATGAAGACAGCCGCAACGTAATTGAGAATAACGCCCGTTTGCTACCTGAAATTGAAGCCCGTTATCTCGATGACGTTTGGTTCCAATAAGAGGGAGCTACTTGCCACATAGCTCGTGAAAGCATAGCATTATTGCGAGAACAATTTGGTGAAGGTTTAATTTCGCGTAATGGGCCTGTGCAATGGCTAGATCTTGTGATATCGTAACTTTAGACTTTTTCCTTCTACATGGATAAGCCAGCTACGATTGAGCAATTGGAAGACAACATTACGCGCGTTATTCGCCAAATACCATTTGAAATTCTTGAACGCATCATCGAAAATTGGAACTTCAGGATGAATCATGTTAGGCCCAGTTATAGCAAACATTTAAAGGAAATAATTTTTAATAAATAAATATCAAGAATGGCTCTTTTGCATGATAATAAAGAATACCCGATAAAATTGAAATCTTGGTTTCTGTTCAATGAAAATCTAAATGGATAACTTCTTAGTGTTTTAGATACAAGATCAACTAAATTAGCAAAGTTGCTCAGATATTCGGGGAGTATTTGATATGTTACGCTTCATTTTTTTCAATTTTTAAGATATTAAAAAAAATTGAAAATTGCCGTCTTACATAACTTCGCAACTATTGAAGACAAAACAAAACTAAAAATGCCATCCGGTAGTTTTTTTATCTAAAATTTGACAATCGCAATCAAAAATTCATGACGCACTTGTTTTTTTAAATGGTCACAGTAACCTACATCATTAAAAAGATTACTTTTTATTATTTCATAAATATACGACAATATGGGTAAGCAGGCTTTGAAAAGCTATTTTAATGATGAGAAAGTAAAAAAAAAAGAAGAAGATAAATGACTACAAATGATAATAAAGCTTTCTCAGAAACGAGAGAAAACTGTTCAGTTGCTAGAATTAATTAAAATTTCTTTTACATCAAAGATCTGTGTCGGTTGGATCCTTACTAAACATAATTGAAATTAAAGAAATATATATATATATATATATATATATAAGAGTAAAGAAATAACAATGTCGTTATTTATATATGTATATAAAAATTGAAAATATTGGAGGCATTATGTCCTTTAAATAAATTTTTAAAGTTCAAGAATATGGAATCCTACTCAGCAAAAATTTTAAAACAATTTGACGAATTGAACCAAATAAATCTACCCATTGAGAGTAGTAGTACTCTAGAATAGTCCGCAAAATAATACATATTCATTATTAGTAAGTTGATTACCCAATATTTTGTTAGTCCATACTCGCCAGAAGAGACTAGCTTATCCATTCAATAAAGCAAACCTTTTGCGTCAAATGATTAGATTGTCTAGACTAAACTAGTTATTAGTAATGTAAAAAAGATAATTTTAAACTTAGAAACTTCATCATCTTGGATATAAAACAAATTAAAAAAGTTTGTGCAATTCGAAATTTACATTAATCTTGACAAAGATTCAGTATAAAATATACGAGGATGATTTGACGGTAATAGAAACTCGATTACTTATATTATCTTTTGGAAAAGTATCATATTGTAATTTTGTGTTCTTTATTATGGTAACAAGTGAAGTTTCGATAATTATTGACATTTAACTTGAAAGTTTCAAGTATGTCGATAAAGTGCTGAAATAGAAAATCCTGAAAAATTCCGAAATTCGTAATGTAATTCAATATTTATTTTAAAGTAACAAATACATCTGAAATGTTTGCTATTATACAACAAACTTTTAGTGATAATGCTTCTTTGAAAGTCAGAATTTATCACTGCGTTGAGATATTTAAATATGAAATTATTGTCTAAAATCATGTGCGTTTAATACCATCAAAAACTGCGACAACTCCTAAAATCATCAATAAAGTTAATGATGTCAACGACAAAAGAATTAATATCGATTGAACGTATGTATATATTACATTTTACACGTTGAAGTGGGGATGTTTAAACTTTAGCTGGGAACAGCACTTCTTGAATTATGATAAAAAGTGGGAAATAATGAGAAATTAAGAGATGATTTGAAGCTGTTTACCAAGAACTGAACCGATTTTCTGAAAATATATGTTACCACTTTTGAATCATGGCTACAAAACTACGCTTCTGAAGCCAAAAGGTAATCTCAACGGCCCTCTTTATAGCAAGGACGTAAGGTATATTCGTCAGCGGGTGAAGTAATTTTTACGAAATTCGAAGGAGATACTTCTTACAAGGCTAAATAATATTATGCCACACTACTGAAAGATTTGTAGAAAGTAAAAATGATCTGTAATGGTCTACCAAAAAAATTTTTTTTTAAAATAACGCACTCTCTTACATTTGCAAGTTGTTAGTTGTATCAACTGAAATTTTAAGTTGAACCTCTTCTAGCCTATTTGCTAGATTTAGATGACTTCTACTTATACCTAAATCCAAACTTTTCCTTGCTGGAAAGCAGTTTCGGTCTAAGGAATAACTTATAGAAGCAAGGAAACTTTATTTTGTGGACCTTAACGAAGGCCAATAGAAAAATGGATAGTGGTATATCGGCATCGTTGGTCTAAATGCACTGTAATTGAAAAGTAAATTGTTAAAAATACGAAAAAAACTTAATACTCCAACTCATTTGTTTCATTTAGAATATCAAACCAATTTGGTATTGGATAAGAACTAAAAATATTTGCTTAAGTTGATGTTTACGATCCATTTTACTTCTAATATATTCGTTTGCACAGTTGTACTGTAAGTCTAACCGAACTAGTACGAGTAGAAGCACATATTATTCTGCTTAAGAATCTCAAAAATTGTATGTCGGTATCAATTTTAAATGAACAGAAATAAAAAATGTAGTAGCCAATTATAAAACGCTTACAAAAGTTTTTTACTAATATTTAGACAACTTAGAATACTAAAGAATTTTGTTTAGATTTTAATAAGGATTGCGTAACAATAGGGAAAAGAAACTTGTAATGTTTTTTTGGATTAATTATTAATTTTAGGAGACATAAAATGACGATAAAGTTCACTATACAGAACTCTAACAATGAATGTAAAAGTGCGCTTGAATAAAATAGAAAATATAACTCAGATTTTCTAGTTTGTCAATAAATGCCCACAGTCCCAAGAACCTAAAAATGAAATCATTACCACCATTCACAATATTGTATATGAACTTTAAAACTTGAGCAATTTTTTAAATTTTCGGTGGCAGTAAAATTTATATTTTTTAATATTCAATTAATGATTCTCAAAAATGTTCTTATTTAAATTTAAAAATTATTTATCATGAGATAATAGTGAATAAAGTGAATGAACTATTATTTAAAACAATTATTATGTGCAAGTGTACGCGAAAATAGATTATGAGTGAATAAACGTTAAGTAGTTATTGGGCATGTACAACTTTGAGGAACCAAAATTATCACGACATCTAGAAGCAAAAGGATAAAGATGGACAAAGAAGACGTTAATAGAAGATTGAATTGAAAATTTATTTAAATAAAATGATATTGGCCAATGTTAAATGGGTAGATAAATCCGATGAGAATTTGTTTTACAAAAAGTATTTAAAAGAAATTAATTATGAAGATATATATTTTTTAAATAAGGGTCTAATTTTGTTTTAATTAAAGTTTGGGTAGTAAAATAAGGATTACATTAAGTGCTAATTATATAAGGTCTTTATATATTGGGATTTACAGTATACAGCTTATTTTAAAATTGGAAATCTTTTATTTCAACAAGTTCAGTAATTTAAGTAAATAGAGAATATATAAAAGATCTAAGTATCAGAACTAATTTTTATTCCTTTGGATAGAAGATTAATATCTTCATTAAATCAATTCAAATATACTTATAAAACAACATAAAGAATATAAAAATGCAAATAAAATGTACGTGTAAATAAAGTATCAATTTAATTTACTAATATATAAATAAATGATATCATAACATTTGCAAGGTGAGACATCAATTCAATTTATTAATAATTAATACATACTACACATTCTTTTCATTACGACATATATATATATATATATATATATATATATATATATATATATGTGTGTGTGTGTGTGTGTGTGTGTGTGTGCGCGTGTGTAATGTCAAATTTTCAAGTAGAAAAGAAATGGATAGATTTTTCGTAATTCCTCATCTTTTATTTGGACTGTTGTAATTAGCCAAATACATACTAATTATAATAGTCAGCCAAACTTGTTCTAGAGTAATCCTATTCTGTAAATAAAATGTGTATATAATACGGCGTTGTTATCTTTTTGAGTGTTACGTAATACCTAGTGATATTTTTAGACACAACAAAACAAATGAAAAAGAATATCTTTACGTATTAATATCCTTGTAAATGGGATATGAAGGAGAAAATATTGTAGAGATTACCTATAATGCCGTTATTCTTATATAACGTAATGTATAATAGGGAGAGCAAAAGCTTTGGCTTTAAGCCAAAACCAAGTAAAACGTGAGAATTTACCTCTGTAAGTGGAAAAGTTTTTTTTTAATGTCCATTACCTTGTGACAAATGTGTGTAGGTAGGTAATGTCATTAGTTGGATGTACAAACATATTGAAAACGTGTTTTTTTTGGCAATATAATTCCTTTGTAAACGAACAAATAACTACTATACTGTAATGTTACATAACTGTTACATACGAAAGAGCGTTTTTAAATGCCTCTCATAATGCTTACAAATTTTAATGTGCTATGAATAACCATAACAAATCATTCTTATTTGCATTTGTTTATATATTATTCATTATTTTATTTACAAAATATGTTGTATTTAATGGGGTTTAGAGTAAATCATTGCCTACATATAATAGGCAGGTGCGAGACTTAATCAGAAATATATAATAATCAAAGATAAGAAGGATTTGTAATTAGCGAGCATGATGAAAGAGGACAGTGCTAATCATAAAATAAAATTTGTTTTTAAACTTGACAATACTTCAAAACATAGCGCGAGGACGCTTTTTGCTTGAATAGAAAGTGAACTATTTTTAGTTTGTTTTGAAGGATGGAAAGAGTAGAGTACTAATCAGTGATTAAATCCTTAATCTTAGAGAAGAAAACGAACGATAAAATAAAACTGAATTTGAGTTTGTTTACAGGGACTAATCTTTATCGACTTCAACCATAAAATGAACCTTAAGTGATATAATCCTGTTGAAGCATCATAAATTTTAACTAGCGAGAATTATTTAGAGACTCGTAACAAGATTGCATTAATCAAAGATCATAAGTATAATAGTATAGGATAGAGTATCCACAACGCATACATATATATATATATATATATAAGGGTAGATATGCAATTACTGAGTCTGAAGAAAGAGGACAGGGCTAAGAAATTTATTTGCATTTAAACTTGGCAATCCTTTAAAACATAACTGAAAATTTGTATTAACATCATAAAGATCCTTGTTATTTGAATAGAAAGTAACTGTTTTTAGCTTGTTCTGAAACATGGAAAAAGAGAAGTACCAATTACTAATTAAGTTCTTATTTTGAAAGAATAAAATAAACAATAAAATCGAGCTGAACTGGCGTGACAAGGTGAGTATATTTGATTAACAACGCAATGAACGCCAAAAACACGTACGTACTAGAGAAATAATTAAAATACACATGATATGGTGCTAGCTTCGCTATCGAGTAATTACGTTTTACATTTTTATATATTGTTTTCGTTTATTAATTTTTAATATATTCAAAGCTTTAACAAATATTAACATTTTATGTAATTACATTAAATAAAATTTTGAGCACAACCTTGTTACTTTCTTTTTTCTAACATCTGCCTTTCAGCCTTCCACATATCCTGGACTTTTGATGCTCATCATAAATTAATTTATTAATTTCTTTTTAATTACTGTTGCAACGCTGGACCTTCGTCAACCTCTTTTTTTTTCTCACATAATGATATTGTAAAGAATTTCTGGAACTTTGAAGTTTTGAAACATGGAAAAGTGAAGTACCAATCAGAAAAAATAATAAAACAAACAATAAAATCAAAGTTGAGCTGAAGTCTGTTTACTGGGATAAATTTTCATCGATCGTAACCAAAAAACGATAGACATCTAAGTTTAAACGTGACAG
Source organism: Dermolepida albohirtum (assembly GCA_031893035.1). Classification (NCBI taxonomy): domain Eukaryota; kingdom Metazoa; phylum Arthropoda; class Insecta; order Coleoptera; family Scarabaeidae; genus Dermolepida; species Dermolepida albohirtum. The sequence continues at coordinate 174,657 of JAVIWB010001202.1, forward strand.
GTAGATTATATTTCATTAACTACGCAATGAACGCCCAAATATACTCGAGAAATGACTAAAATGCCCTTATGGTGCTAGCTTCTACTCATTTTATATGGATTAGTGATTTCGATTTTGCATAATGAATTGAATACGAAAAATTATGTGAAAGATGTTGAAAGATATTTAAACGTGTTGTTCTTTGATCGGCTGTGTATCTACCTCGTAAATCTCTTTCTTTAATTTTCAGTACTCGATTGCACGCAAAAAGCTTGTAACATTTCCGGTTCAGAATTGCACGCAAATTTGTAGTTTAGAAACACCACTAATTTGTTAGATTTTTAAACTCTCTCACATTTACTTTAGCAAGTTTTTTAAATTTATTTAGATTTATTTATACTCGTAATACACTTTTATATTAAATTTCTACACTATAATGTGTAAATAATATTTTTGATTTTCTTTCGTACGATATTTCACATTATTATTCTATGGAAAGTCTATTGATTTCTGTAGTCTGATTTATCTAGACATTATAACTTGTATTATTGAGCATTTTATTTATGACTAAATAATTATTTACAAAATACACTACATATCAGAATTGAATATACCAATGGATTTTCATCTCCAATTATTATTGTAAGATATTAATCTAACAATAAGTATCAATTGATGAAGGTATTGTATATTGTGAACCACCTCTTTTGCTATTTGCTAATCTAATACTACTATCTTGTACGTATCTTTTCCAATGTTATGTGTTTGGGTGTATAATTGTCCGTAACGGGGAAGAAATTACAAATTATTGGTATCTTTAGCTTAAATTAATTATCATCTCATTGATGGCTTTCTCTGGAATATTAGTTGTTCTCTTATCAAATCATCAAATGGTCTTGGATAATACATTTATATTTAAACTGTTGGAATTTCATTAATAATGTATGTATATAGTAATAATCATGTCATAATGTAAAAATTGTTTGAGGATGTGTTAGTGCCTTTCCTACTCTGTTTACACTGGCTGAAATTTATTTTATTTATTTTGTTTTCACTGCTTCATTGACAATGTCTTTATGTTGCCTAAAATCCTGGACAATAATTAATTATTATATAATATAATAAATATTTTATTCTCTATTGAGATTATTGACTCCACATCTGACGCAATTGATAAAATCTGACATTTGTGAGAATTCTGAAAATATCTTACTGCACTTTTTGACTCTGAAGCAAAATAATTGCTATATTACTATATATATAGATGTATACTATAATAATAACAGTTTCTTTTGTTAATTAAAAATTTATTAAATTTCTAAATCCATTTTTATATCAAATAAGTTAAATGTATGTAAATATTCTGTGATTCTGTATGACATAATAAATACAATTAAACTCATTGTAAAGTCAATAAGAATATTCCATTATGTATAGATGAGGGAGTGGCACTAAGTGAAAAGGAATGTCCTGACTTTTCCATATTCATGTTTTAAAATTCGAAGAGTAGAATAAGCAAACAAAGCCAATATGATAAAATGAAATTTCTATTTATTTTGAACTTTTAGCTCCTAATAATATCGATTGCAAATTACTCTTTCCACTTGAATATGAACTTTTAATTTCAGAGATTTTAAGCATATTTTAATTGAGTCAGGTAAGAAGTTGCTTCCATATTTACTTGTGTATCTTCTAGGCAAATGCATGAGGAGTTTACCGTAAAGTTGGTGCAAAATATGTCGGATCTAATATTTACTTATCAAACTTAGAGGATGATATTGTTCCTGTATATTATCGATTTTCCACACATGGTATTATCTCACATTAATTAAAGCTTTTACTAAGTTCCACCGTTTGGCTTCCAAATAATAATCAATTACTTTTTATGTAGTATAAAGTATTTATTCAAATATGAAACAAAACATTGCTATTTATGTTAAAAAGAATTTTTGAAATTTTCTATTTATGGTCCACATATCAAGATTATACGTATATAGCAAAATTACTAAATAAATAAATGAAAGGTAACTCCAAATACGTTTACAACTTAGTATTTTGAAAATTTGTGAAATAAATACATTAAAATATACAATATTGTAAATTTTCTATTATTTGATGCAGTGTATTGTAATTAAAATAAAGCACCTACGAATATTTTTATAAAATATTTCCTATTTTGAACTAAATAACAATGTCAGTACTATTTACATACACTATATATTTACTATCTTATATTTCAAATAATTAAAATTATGATTTATATGCTTTTACATACTATTAAACTACTTGCATATGGATTCAATATCAATTTAATTCAATCTTGTATTAAATTCCTTGTGTCACACCTATTTTTAGTTTCATAAATTTTAATATTATTTAAATTTGCGTATTAAATAATGTCTAATTTTTTTCTTCCATAATCTATTTGTTACACTTCAAATGATAACTGAAAAATCTACTTCAACAATGACTTGTTGTGAATACTTAGAGTACTCCAAAAGATGTAATGATCTAGAATTGTCTGTTACGAAAACTCTTGCGAATAAAAGAACAAGGCTTGCTTCTGAAGCCAAACGGTAAAACATTTAATCCATCTTTACTATCAACTTTCGGAAAACTTAGCCTTGTACTGCAATTCTATCATTTTTATGATGACAGATGAAATTCTATTAATTCTTGATTAGCAAATTGAAGGGTGTAAATAAAGTGTCCATTTTCTGTTTTCTTTACGATTAAAATTAGGATTGTTTCAGCTGCTCTTAAGATGAATAATTAGAAACGTGAAAGAATGCAAAGTTTAAGAGATAATTTGAAACGGTTTAATAAGAACCAAGCAAGATTTTTTGGGAACACATGTTACGGTTAATGAAATTTTATTTTATCACTATGTTTCCGAATCAAAAGGGCAATCAATATGCCCACACTTTTTTTATTTCCAGAATACTATATTATTTAAACTTAGTTGTTTTATGCTAGTGATTAGTAAGTTGGAATACGGTGTTGTAACATGTTCTTGTCGTTAAGATTGTATGACTGCTCGCTGGATTATGCTCTACTATTAGAGCGACATGGATTTGGTCCATTGACTAGAAAAAGACGGACTATCGATAGCAATGTTTTAGAAAATTTGATAACAAACAAGATTGACTCGCCTGTTTTGTTGTACCACGTTTATTGGCAAGAGTGTCAGATGCAATTACTACAGCAATGCCAAAAACTAATTTACATTTAACAGCACCTCTAGTACATTCAGCTAAGAATTTAAATTTGTATCCAGACATATATATTTCTTTGATTATTTTAAATTCATTAATAGACATAACTATTCTATTACGAAGATAGTTTGACAAGTAGTGCGAATGACCCATAGATGGCGCTCTAATTGGTAAAACAAATCCACTGTAATTTAGGTTGGCCATTTATATGTTTACATTCCGATATTTAGATAAATCGGTTGATTAGTTTATTTTTGACAGCTGATTGAAAAAGAAGCAACACGTCGTTTTGTTAAAATGGAAAAAGCAGAGTATAGTGCGGTGATTAAATACTTAGTAATTAAGGGTATAAAAGCTACCGAAATAAAAGATGAATTACAGGAAACATTAGGTGAATCTGATCCATCATCCGCCACAATAAGTAGATGGGTAAATAAATTTAAACGTGGTAGAACAAGTTGTGTTGATGAAGCGCGCTCTGGAGTACCCAAAATCGTGACTTCTAAGGAAATGATTACAAAAATCCATAATATTATTACGCAAGATCGACGACTCAAAGTGAGAGAGATAGCAGATATGGTAAACATTTCAACAGAATGCGTACACCACATTTTAACGAAAGAATTTTGCCTTTCCAAGCTTTCGGCAAGATGGGTGCCGCGATTGCTTACGAGTGAACTTTTGATCAGTCGTAAGCAATCGCGCAATGAGTGTTTGGACCTTTATAAGCGGAATCCGGTTGTTTTTTTGTAGGCGATTTGTTACTTGCGATGAAACTTGGACACACTACAGTACACCCGAAACTAAACAACAGTCGAAACAATGGTTAGAACGTGGTTCTGCACCTCCAAAGAAAGCGAAAACCACTTTATCAGCGAACAAGGTGATGGCATCAATTTTTTGGGATTCAAAGGGCATTTTGCTCATTGATTACCTTCAGAAAGGTGCCACAATAAACGGACAATATTATGCAGAACTTCTACAAAAATTAAATGTTGAGATTCGTGCTAAACGGCCAGCAATGGTAAAGAAAAAGATTCTGTTTCACCAAGACAACGCTCCCTCGCATACCAGCACAGTTGCGATGTCCAAAATCCACGAGTTGCATTTCCAATTAGTACCGCATGCGCCTTATTCGCCGGATCTAGCCCCTTCCGACTTCCACCTTTTTCCAAAATTGAAAACGGCACTAGGTGGAAAGAAATTTTCGTCTAACGACGAGCTTATCATCTTCGTAAATGAGTATTTTGCAAGCCTTCCGGAATCGCATTTTAGAGATGACATAAGGGCATTGGACATCGTTGGAATAAATGTATTGCTCTTTTAGGAGAATATATTGAAAACTAAAAATTATTTTGTATTTAAAAAGTTCGTTTTTCTTTTCCATTCTCACTACTTGTCAAACTACCCTCGTATGTATTGTTTGCCCGCTTTGAGATTTCTGTTGAACAATTTACATAAATATTATTATTATTATAAATATTATTTCTATAAATAAATATCTAAACCGCATATTCCAGTAGTTATTCAACATTCGAATAAAAGAATAATTTATGGAGACATGTTCAGAATTGCGACTTATGCAGATAATTTTTACAGCGTTAATTATTGAAAGTAGCATAAATGATTAATTAAGTTGCGATATATTTATATAATTTCAAAATAAAAATAAATACACAATAGTAATAATTATTTACGTAGATATTCTACAAGTTTATGTAAAACGAACACTAGGAGAAAAATATAACTGAGAAGGTATGCGACTTTAAACCACTCAATGTCCAGTACAAAATAGATTTAAGAATGTAATTTTATTTTACAAATTTTATTATTAATCTACAAAGCCCCACTAGTTTATCTTATTGGTTTCTAGAATGTATCACAACTTGGTGTGATGATTGACTACAATGGTTTGTACTAACACTAATATTCACAGCACGAGTTCGTTATTTCACGCTTTACAGAAAACCATTATTTCTTTGACCTGTTGGCGTTTTCAGACCTCTATGAAGATAACTATTTTGAAAGAACCAGGGAGCATCGGGAATTTATCATGGAAGATCGTGTTAATTTTGCTATTGACTGCATACTCCAATAATTGTATGCCATAAATCCAAACGGGCTGTCAGATCTATTTATTAAGTAATAGCTCGTTATGTACTGATGACTTGGATTGTTATTAAAAAATGAATTTTTTGGTTTAAGACGAAATTGTTTATGTTTCTTTAATGTACTCTTTCATTTCAGTAATACGTTTAAGTTTATGTCTAGATACAGAAAAACATCATTATTTATTCTTATTTGTGTTTTTTTACTTTGTTGAAGAGTGAAATCAATATATGCTGATCAATCCTTTTACCCATCTTCATTTGATGGTAGGATGCCTTAGAGTTTTCCTGAGGTTTCTGTGTTATTTCTCCTAACTGATAAATTACAATATCATATTATTGCTGAAGGAATACCACAATGATAATAGGTAAAGAGGCGATCCTAACCCTATTAGATACCTACCTCAAATTCTTTCATTTTTAAGAATGTCGATTTATTGTCAAATATGGATGTCGAAGCTAGATTAAATACCACCAACGTATTATGAATTTAACGAATTAAATTGGGTCATTAAATTTTATCACGAAATTTAAGACATCGAAGTAATTACAGATTGGAGTATAGGGAAGGAGAGCAAATGAAGCCCAGGGCCCTTCTACTATTGAAAGAATTGGTATCAAATCGTAAGGAAAATAGACCCGCCTGAAAATCACTGAATAGATTGCGCATAATTTGCTAAATCTGAGATAGCTACGAGGAAGTTGCAACAATAATTGGGATATAATTTACGTAAAAAGAGCAAACCACTTAGGACACATATTGACGTTTTTGCTTGCACATGTTCGAAAAAAATATTCCTACTCATTTTGTAAAATTTTCGATATTGAGTTAATACTGAAAATTACTTGCCACAGCTATAATTTAAACCTTGCAATAGACAAAATTAAGATTATATGCGGTGAAATATAATTACTAAAGGGTTTTCCAATAAGGATTTGACAACTTTTTTTCAAAATAAAATGCAGACCATTTGAGATATTTCAAAAACTTTATTATCGGGTTGAAGTACAATCAAAACATTTATGAATGGAACTCGACTTCGTTCATATGACCACCGCGGGCACGTTTGCAGCGCTCGATTGGTTGGACCCAATTTTCGATGACTCGGCCACACAATTCGGCCGAAACGGCTGCTATTTCGCGTTCAATGTTGGCTCTGAGCTCTTCCAACGTTGTTGGCTTATTGGCATAGACCAATGACTTGACGTAGCCCCAAAGAAAAAAGTCTAGAGGCGTTAAATCGCACGAACGAGGCGGCCAATCGACTGGTCCATTTTCTGAGATAACACGCTCATCAAACTTACTCTTCAATAAAACGATTGTAACGTGTGCTGTGTGGCTTGTGGCACCGTCCTGCTGAAACCACATGTCGTCCAAGTTCATATCTTCCAATTCGGGCCAAAAATAATCGGTAATCATGGCGCGATAACGATTACCATTCACAGTAACGTGACGATCATTATCGTCGACGAAAAAATATGGCCCTATGACGACGCCGGCATGCAAACCGCACCAAACAATTATTTTTTGTGGATGAAGTGGTGTTTCATGAAGCATATGTGGATTTTCACCCTACCAATAACGCATATTTTGCTTATTGACGAACCCATTGAGCCACCAAAAATGAGCTTCGTTACTGAAAATGATTTTGAGATGAAATTGATCATCTTGGCGCATCTTTTCCAGAGCCCAATCGGAGAACGTACGTCGCTTCAAACGCTCCATCGGCTTCAATTCTTGAGTCAGTTTGATCTTGTATTGGTGTAAACCAAGATCCTTACGCAAAATTCGCTATAAAGTGGTCTGGGCGATGCCCAACTCTTGAGAACGCCGTGGAATTGACTGATTTGGATCATTTGCTACGGACGTTTCAATGGCAGCGATATTTTCGACACTTCGACCAACCCGTTATCTCACTGGCACGGCAACATCACACAACGAATATGTAGACTTAAATTTTTGCACTAAACTTGTTACTGCCTGTCTACTAGGGCGGGAATTACGACCGAAAATTGGAGTTAACGCTCTTAAAGTAGCGGTCATCGACTCCGAATTTCTGTAGTAAATTTTTATAATTTGCAGACGTTGTTCGTTCGTGTACTTTACCATGATGAAAATGTTAAGTTTGCTGAATAAATTGACAGTGACAGTTCGATGATTAGTGAAAGGGTGCATTCACAAATTGAATTAAAAGTTATCAAGTCCCTATTGGAAAACCCTTTATAAGGTAATTTTGACAAAATTGTTGAAATTTATTAGTAATGCAATGAGAAAAGTTTACCTTCTTTGTTTGTTGCTGTATATTCTTATTTAAATCATTAGCACCAACAAAATTTTGTTACAAGTTAATATCAGGCATAGTGTTTCATTATATAAACTGTAACTGTTATATACAAGTATAATAGTTTGTTCAATATGAAATGTATGTCAGTAAAATTAACTCCTTATAACAAACGAATCTATCGATATATGTACGTTACTTCAATTAAACTCACCGTAACACTTGTTTTCATGCCAAATACATGAAGGTTTTAATTAGTTGCGAGTAGCATACACAAATTACAAAATCCGTTGAAATCAAAGTGTAATATACCAAATATACCAAAATATGTAGAAGATTTACGCAAGGTTAATGTAATTTTGGCATGTCATGAAAGAGTCAAACTACTTTAAGGGTATACAATTATGTATATTTCTATAGTAAATATACACATGTGCAAGCGGATTTACAATCAATTCAATGTACTTGCATTCGTGTAACCGGTGGCGCCAAAGTCAATTTACTGTTTCCATTACCATCTTGCTACAATATTTTAATATTCAGATTTTATATTTGCTACTTAAAATTAATAGATAGTCCATATGTTATAGATTTTAACGGCTGTTGAAATGCTAAACCATGGCTATCATTGTTTCATTTTTATAACTGTATCAAAACTCTAATGTTTTTCTGTTGAAACGATGGTGGGTCACTGATAAAGATTATTGACGAATGGTTTTAGATTTTGAGAAGCAGTTTACTAATGTCGCTGCCCCACAAGACAGAGCCTTTGAAAACTTAGTAAACAGGTGAGGCTACAGAAAGTGTTTGTAACGCAGCGAGTTTTAATCGCCCTAAAACCGTATTTGAAAATAATTTGCAAAGAGTAATCAAAGATTTGTAGAAAATCATCTGTAGAAATATAGAAAAGAGTCATTGCAACTGGATATTTCCTGTTCAAATATACAATAATTATAAAAAATCTAAATTTGATCAGTCAGTTCTGTGAAATGATGTACATTCGAGTAACGGTTGTACTGCAATTTTGTTCAAGAATCTTGTGGACTGACGAGGCAATTTATTAACGAGAACCTTCGTGAGGTAATAACCCAAGAATTGAACATTCCTGCGATTCGTGTACGGGACGATATTTAGCCTGGAGATATCATATGACTATATTTTTTGAAAGTACAGTTACTATATGCAATTGTTTGAACATACTGATGAAATTGACCCAAATCGAAGAATGATTCCACATTTGAGGGTACTGAGAAAATGAGTAAAATGGTGCTCCATAAGACCATTGTGCGAGAATTCTTAGATGCGACAACTCGTTGAAGGCATTGGTCGTCGAGGAATGTGGAAATGGACACCAATACCATGCGACATCACTCTCGTGTGAGTGTTTTTATAAAAGGTTACTAATATTTACCACTTAAAATCGTTAATTGAGAATTTGAAAATATTGACAATGGCGAAGCATTAGTCCAACACATTTACAGCACTACTGAAGGCAAATGTAAAGCTTGTGTTGCACATCGTTTAGAAAGGTTTTGCTAGTATTTTTTCCAAATGTTTATAATAATACATGACTTGACTTGTTACTTTAAATACAAGTCCATAGACCACGGAATTTTCAGGAAATAAAAATTAGCAGGCTAAAAAATCGTTTACAGAATTAATACGGAAATAAGCGCATGTATAATTGTTCAGGGCTTTACTACTTGCAAAAGTGGTAACAATTATCTTAATGTGATTATCGTAATGTAATGTATGGCAATTTACTTATTTATATAATATTACTCTAAAGAAATCATAATTCTATAATCACAATTTGATAACACTATATTCTTCAATGCAGCTGTCTATAACGACATCTGCTTTTCTAGATTTGGAATGTGAATACATAAGGGCAAAAGTGTAATGCGTAAGGAAAATTAGTGGGATAAGCGCATGCGCATTTTGACCGGTTTTTCAGAAATTTATCCGATATAAAGCAACTTCTAGGATTGTTGTTCTGCCAACCTAGGGATAAATATTAAAATGCTATGGAAGCAATTCAATATACGAGGGAGCGTTTTTATATTCGCGGAATGAGCGGGTTGTAGAGGGGTGAGTAGGCGCATTGGGGGCGTGGCCTGTGCAGCGACTCATGATTAGTATAAATACGAAGTTTCATTGTTATTAGACAGTTAGTCTTTGAGCTATCGTCAACCAAGTAACATAATCAGGAGTGAAAAGTGAAATATGGAAAAAATCGAATATCGTGCCGTTATAAAGTTCCTTACCAGGCAAGGAAAATCAGTCGCGACCATAATGAATGAGATGTCATTGGTTTACAGCGACTCTTGTTCAGGAAAAACCATGGTGTACAAGTGGCATAGTTTATTTAAACAAGGAAGGGAATCCCTTGAAGACGACCCGAGGCCGGGCAGGAGCATTGAGGTGACCACGCCAGCACTTATCCAAAAAGTTGAACAAATTGTAGTCGAAGATGCTCGACTGAAGAAGAAACAACTCGCAGAAATGGTTGGAGTATCCGATACAACAATTTTTAAAATCCTACACGATCATCTCGGCATGTCTAAGGTCAGCGCAAGATGGGTGCCGAGAATGCTCACGCCGCCTCAAAAACAACAGCGCGTAGAGTGTTCGCGTGCATTTTTGGACCTCTGTAATGAAGACAAGGATGGTGTATTGAGTGGAATTGTTACTGGAGACGAAACTTGGGTTCATCATTATGAACCTGAGTCCCAACAAGACTCCATGAAGTGGCATAAAAAGGGCACAGCACCCCCCAAGAAATTTAAAGTGTCACAATCAGCTGGGAAACTGATGGCAACGGTATTTTGGGACTCGGAAGGAATATTGTTGATTGATTATAAAGATAAAGGTGTTTCTATAACCGGAGAATATTACGCTTCAATATTAGAGCGACTAAAAGAAGCCATTAAAGAGAAAAGACGGGGAAAATTGACAAAAGGTGTTCTGCTTTTGCATGACAACGCGCCCGTCCACAAGAGCCGCGTTGCGTTAGCTGCCCTGCATAAGGTGGGCTTCGAAATTGTGAATCACCCACCCTAGAGCCCAGACCTGGCCCCGAGTGATTATTACCTGTTTCCGAAAATGAAAAAAGAGCTGCGGGGTAAAAAATTTACTGCCGATGATGAAGTCAAGGAGGCAGTTTCGGCGTATTTTGCAGATAAAGAGAAATCATTTTTTTATGAGGGTATAAATAAATTAATTGAAAGATGTGAAAAATGTATCCGTATTGCAGGTGAATATATTGAAAAAGAAAAATCATTTGATTTTTTTATTTCCACCCCTTGTCCCCCATTCCGCGAATATAAAAACGCTCCCTCGTAAGTATAGGTATGTAAATCGTTCACATCATCTATAATATTTCGGTAATAATATTTGCTTCTATTCTCAATTTGAATTTTGTTAAACTGGCGGGTAGTCGTAAAACAAAATACATCATTACCAGGATCGAATAGTGTTTTCAATATGATCTAACATATGGATGATATCACTAAACGGCAACTGACTAAAAAGCATGATACAGATAAAAGGCAGTATATGAAAGTTCGTCTTATGAAATAAAAAATCATAATAGTACTGTTGCCCTAAATGCTTAGAACTTGATCCACTTCGAATAAATCCTTTAAAATCGAACAGTCAATGTAGTCTTTAAAAAAAGGCACCAGATATCTTTTTGAAAGCAATACGGTAGTGTCTCAGATTATGGGTATATTTTTCACGATAACGCACCAGTAGTTTCGTCTGTTTCTAACAAAAAAAATCCGTATCTGAAAATAATAACTTGTCATATTCGCGGAATATACTTCTTTCGTAAAATTATAAATTGCATTCGAAAGAGAAAGTTGAGGCCGCGTAAATACTTGCAATAATAAGATTTTGGTGTTCCAGAAACTCTTCCATCATTAAATAATGTTTATGCAGAGAGAGATAACTGTGTGAAAACTAAATAAGGGCTGTTTATTTAAAGCTCAATTACTAACGCTTGTTTTAGTTTCTTTATTGAAACATTGATAAATTTTCACCTGTTTTTTTCTAAATTTGGTAATGTCTCAATAAAGAAACTAAAATTTATTATTTTTTTTTCTTTCTTATACGTAGTAGAATAATAAACTTAAAATAAGCGACAATCATTCATTTTGATGATATATAAATAGTATTCTGTATACGCAAGTTCTTATTCAAAACACTTCTTATTACTACCTAAACTCTACTTAACTGTTCAGCGTTTTCCAAATTATATTTACATACAAATTTACACAAAATACAAAGAAGAAATATGTCGAAAAATAAAGGGTGTTTCAAATTTCGCAGTTTTTTTAAAGAATAAATAAAACACATAATTTGCATTCACTTTCAAAAACTTTTTATTGGTAATTGAAGTATCAGTTATGACATTTAAATGCGAAAAATAATATCTTGCAGCTCCACAGACGTCCACTCTTTTGCTAAAATTTTTAATGACATTTTGACATAATTGAGGCTCTATCTCATCAATGACAAGAATAATTTCATCTTTCAAAGCAGGAATTAATTGTGGATTGTTTTTATAAACCTGACTTTTCACATAACTACAAAGAAAATAGTCTAACGGTGTCAAATCACATGATCTTGGTGGCCAATTAACATCACCGTTTCTTGATATTACACGTCCAGGAAATTTTTCTCTCAATAAATCATTTGATTCGTATGCAAGGTGGGGTGTAGCGCCATCCTGTTGAAACCACATATCCTTTAGATCAATATTTATAATTCAGGCTACAAAAATTGGGTCATCATCCGACGATATCGATCACCATTGACAGTTACAGCTTCACCAGCAGCATTTTCAAAGAAGTAAGGTCCAATTACACCACCCGACCATAATGCACACCAAACAGTAACTCGTTTAGGATGCATAGGTTTCTCATGAATAATTCGTGGATTTTCTTCGCCCCAGATACGGCAATTTTGTTTATTAACATAGTCACCAAGTTCAAAATGTGCCTCATCAGAAAACATTATTTTTTGAGAAAAATCAGAAGGTTGTTCATTGAGGAAATTGACAAATGAACGACGTTTTAAGTGATCTAATGAGTTCCTGTATTATTTTAACCTTATATGCTAAGCTAAATCCTTGTGTAAAATACGCCATGTTGTTGATCCACTAAGTCCAAGTTGTTGTAAACGTCTTCTAATGGACATTTCAGGATCTTCAGCGACACTTTCACGAACCAAACTAATATTTTCTTGTGAATGACCACTACGACTGTATTTGTCACTTTTTTGATCTTCCACGGAACTGCTCTCTTGAAATTTTTTAATAATTCGGCCAATAGTGCTTTCAGATGGACGATTATGTAAACCATAAAATTCACGTAATTTTCTAAAAACTCTTTTCACAGAACGCTGATTTTCATAAAATAATTCAACAACTTGAGCGCGTTGTTGTACCATGTACGAAGCCATTTTTATAAATTGAAACACTCTTTAGTTTCTAAAGCTTATTTTACTTCAAATAATAATTCATCAGCCTTCAATTACAATTAATTCCAATTACAATTGTAAGTATTAATGTAAATATTTTGATCAACTCCAACCTCTAAGAAATGTATTCATTACGTAATTGAAAAACACGAATTCATTAATGCTCTCCATGCCTGTTATTGATTGAATACAGTTTGTGCAAGCGAGGTTATTTTTCATTTATCTTAATCTCACACAAAGACACACGGAAGTTATTGATTCTTATAGTGTAAGTAAATGTCGGTTGTAGCCACCTTTACCTTTCAATAACAGTTAGATGTGTACATATTGGTGTAACTGAAAATGTCATCCCTATCTCAAATACTTGCTCGCACACATACATACATATATTCGCACATATATACATAGTATGCAAGAAAAGTAAATATTAGACTTTTTTTGAATTATTTGGAATAAATATCTATGTACTTCAAAATAATTATCTGCTTTATACTGCTACAACAAATAATGTATTTAAGGAATTCATCCATACCGACATAAAAATTTGATAAATATTATTATGATTATTTCCAGTTTTTATATTTCCTAATTCCAATAAATGTGTTTGAACGAAATAGCGAAAATGCTCTTAAAGGTCTGCAAGTACAAGAATATTTATTAGTTTTACTCTTTCAAATAAAATCAAGTGATGCTTCCAATAGTATAAATTCTACCCACTCTGAGGTATCACAGCATAGCATCCTTGGTCCATTCTATGTCTTTTATAAACTGAAGACAATCTAACAAATAGCATTTAATACATTTCATTACTAGATCTATCTTCTCATCCTCCGAAATATCCTAGGCATTCATATGTTTTTACTTGCTCTATTTGTTGTCCCATGCGTTTTATCCTCTTTGCATCCATGGGTGTTTTCGGATTTATTATCATATATGAAGTTTTTTATACAATAACCTCCATTTTCATTCTTTCTGTCTCTTCTGCCCATATGTCGACTAGTGTTTCCACTTTTCCTCTTGTGTCCGCGACCATCACACTATGTATATTCTATGATTGTCTGCAGTCTTGCTGCTCTTTTCCTTGTGTTCTTCATTATTTTGTCCATTATAATCATAAACAGTAGCGGACTAAGGCTATATCTCTGCTTTATTCCTCTTCTCATCTCGAATTTTCCAGATCTCTCCCCATTCTTCATTATATTCCTTTTGCCAATTTTTATTTCGATTTTTTGTTCAATTTATTATCTATACACTTTTAAAGTTTCAATGCCCATGTCATTTCCATGCTTTTCGTCTCGTTTTTCGCCCCCTTCTCTTCCCTAGTCTACTCGCGTTATTCTAATTGGTCCACTAATGTATCCCTCTCCGTCTACATACTGTTTACTATAGATTATTTTCGTGGTGTATCCCCTCTCTCTTGCTTCGCTCATGAATTTGATTAACATCTTACGTTGTTTTATTGTTTCCTTTGGGTAGTCCTCGTTTATGAATATGTCAGTTCCTTTAAGCCTTTTTGCTTCTCTCAGGAGGACATTCATCTTCCATGTCTGAAATTCTACCACTATTGGTCTTTCTCACTTCTATTATATCTTGCTCGGAGTTTATTTGTATTTGTATTTTTCTTATTATTTCCATTACTTTTTCCCTTGTCTGTTTCTCCGTCTCTATTTCTGCCTCTTCCAGTCCATGGATACCTCTTTTCCTTTCCTTAGCACTTTTTCTATTTTTCGGTCTTTCATTTTCTTTCTTTACCTTGGCCAATTCAGCATCTATGTTGTCCAACTTATTCTCCATTCTAACATCCTTCCCCTCTGCACTCCAAAGTTTTAGTAGGATTTTTCTTCTATTTTAACGGCCGAAACACCTAGAATACTGCTATGTCCTTGTTTAGTTGGTTGTTTATCAGACTACAGAAAGTGCATGCTCCTGCCCCAATAGCTCGGAGGTCACGTCCCCAGCAGATCCTTATATTTAAATCTACTTTTTCATTTTCCGCTTAAGTTCCGTCACCTTGGTAAATAATTAATTGAGGTTTTCACCGACACACACTATTTATTATGTTATATTATATATATATATATATATATATGGTTAACCTCAATTTGTTTGTATATAATGAGTATACATATCAAAGAGAGATATAGTTCATTTTCGATATTAATCACTAACAACGGCGGCATTATTATTATTATTATGTGACAACTATTACATAAGAACTATAAGCACAAATCAGTTTTGATAATTGGCTTTCGGTATCAGCTCTCCGTAATTGTTATCAGTTTCAAGTTCGATATAATATAATTTTATTTGTGCATGCACGGTCCTTAATGAATATTTCCAGGGAACAAAAACTCAGACCGGCAAGAAATGGAAATGGTATTTTTTCTGGACGCGGAGAATTTTAAATTGAAATAAAACACAGAAAAAATGTTTTTAATATCCATGAAATTAGCTTTATTTAAAAGATAATTTTGCGGCATTAATGTTTGAATATGACTTCGTGTATGTGGCCGCTGTGGCTGGCGCGTAAATGGCGTAATCTGGAGGTCCAATTTTCACACACTCTTCGCAGTAAATCAGGCTGTATTTTGGCAATAACCCGTCGAATGTTGGCTTCTAAGTGCTCAATTATTTAAGGTTTATCGGCGTAGACACGCGACTTTACATATCTCTAGAGAAAATAATCTAATGACGTTAAATCGCACGAACGAAGTGGCCAGTTAACAAGTCCATTTCGTGATATTAATCGTTCGTCAAATGTCTCTTTCAGCAAATTAATTATACCGCGCGCTATGTGGCATGTAACGCCGCCTTGATGAAACCACATATCTGCAACATTATTGTCTTGTAATTGAGGCACGAAAAAGTTAGTAAATGTGTGTCTGTACCGCTTGTTTTTGTAATGTTCTATCATCATTTTTGAAGACATATAGACCAAAGATTTCACCGGCCCATAAATCCCATCAAACGGTGACTTTTTCTGGATGTAATTATGTTTCGACAATGACTTGTGGATTATCATCGCTCCAAATTCGACAATTCTGTTTATTGACATAGCCATTTAACCAAAAGTGTGCTTCATACCTGAACAAAATTCTCAAATGAAATTGCGGATCAATAGTAATGCTTCCTTCGACCCATTCACCAAACGTATTGCGTGAACGATGATCGTGTGGCTTCAATTCCTGTACAAGTTCAATTTTATAGGCACGTAAACCAAGATCTTTACGTAAAATTTTTAGCGAAGTGGATGGACACAAGTTTATTTGTTGAACACGATGACGAATTGACTCATTTGGATCATCAACAACACTACGCTGCACATCATCAAACGATTATTGTGTGCGCACTGTACGACGTCTTACGGGATGCGTATTATCGTTTAGAGTAAACGTATGGTGAAAACGATCCATATTATAACCACCATAAAATGCACGTAATGCCCGATAAATTTCTCGAATTGAACCATGTTTTTCAAAATAAATTTGAACAATTTGTAAATGTTGCTTCGGCGTGAGTATATTTACGATGAATTGCCAAACTAAACTAACTTCAAAGTAATCGAGAACTGTCAAACAGGCTGTCACGGAAAACGGTTTTGCCAATCTCTATATTTTAAAAGGATTGATAACATAAACTACTCGGGCCATTAAACTTACGCTAATATCTCCATAAATGTAAGTGGGTAAGGCGAAAAGTTCCCGGCCTGACACAGAGATGGCGTTACAATTAACAGAAATTTATGTTTCCTGCGTGGCTGCATGTGTCTTTAGTTTATATGAAAACTTTCAACTTGTTCTCTCAAGTAGTTTGTTTGCAAGAATTTTTGTAGTAGACGTCGTGCGTGTTATTTTTTTAAATGGATAAACTTGAATATCGTGCTGTTATAAAATTCTTTGTTTTGGATGGTTTAACCCCTATGGAAATTCATCCGAAGTTGACAAAAGTGTATGGGGACTCTGCTCCTTCGATGTCAACCGTTAAAATGTGGGCAGCTGAATTTAAACGTGGTCGTACGTCCCTCGAAGATGACCCACGCGAAGGACGGCCAAAAACCGCAACCACACCAGAAATCATCGAAAAAGTACATGCTATTGTGTTGGGCGATAGGCGAGTGAAAGTGAGTGAGATAGTTGAGGCTGTGGGGATATCGGAAGAAAGGGTGAGAAACATTTGGCACAAAGAATTAGAGATGAGAAAGCTCTGCGCAAAATGGGTGCCGCATTTGCTGAATGTCGATCAAAAGTAAATGCGCAAACGATTTTCGGAGCATACTTTGGACCGATTTAACAAGAATCCGACCGATTTTGTGCGGCGATTTGTCACCATGGATGAGACGTGGGTCCACCACTACATGCCAGAAATGAAACAGTGGGTGGAAGCCGGTGGTTCAGCGCCAAAGAAAGCGAAGTTGATCGCATCTGCCGGAAAAGTCATGGCCAGCGTGTTTTGGAATGCAAAAGGAATCTTGTTAATTGATTACCTTGAAAAAGGCAGAACAATTGCAGGCGCATATTACTCTAACTTTCTTGATCAGCTGGATGCCAAAATTCGCGAGAACAGGCCTGGTTTGAGGAAGAAAAAAATCATTTTTCATCAGGACAACCCACCCGCACACAAGGGTGCGTTGGCGACGGGAAAATTGTGGAATTTGGGGAACGATTTGCTCAGCCATCCTCCCTATTCTCCTGATTTGGCACCCTCAGACTTCCATCTATTCCCAAATTTAAAAAATTTGTTTCCGGAAAGTGATTCACATCCAACGAAGAAGTTGAAAGGACCGTAGAAGAATATTTTGACAGCCTTCCAGACTCTCACTTGCGGGAAGGAATATTGATGTTAGAAAAACGCTGGACCAACTGTGTTGAACTCAAGGGAGATTATGTAGAAAAATAAAATCATTTTTTAAATTTAAATCGCAGTCTTTCATTGTCAGGCCGAGAACTTTTCACCTTGCCCACGTACACTAAACTACGACACAAATTACACGAATAAATAGGCAATTATTTAAACTATAGATTGATATTAAATTCAACAATTATTAAACACAATTGTACTGCTAAACAAGCAAAAACTAGGAAGAGAAACATCCAGTGCACGGGCACATGCGAATATCAATAGTAATGATTAAATAAACTTAAGAAGCAATTTCTGAAAATTGCCCTAAAGTGGCCTTTCATCATGATAACGCGCTTTTCCACACTAGTCAAGTTTTTCGCGAAAAATAGGATCGACTGACATTTCAATTTTATTCGCCAAATATACTCCTAAGTGATGTCTACTTATT
Source organism: Dermolepida albohirtum (assembly GCA_031893035.1). Lineage (NCBI taxonomy): Eukaryota > Metazoa > Arthropoda > Insecta > Coleoptera > Scarabaeidae > Dermolepida > Dermolepida albohirtum. The sequence continues at coordinate 193,012 of JAVIWB010001202.1, forward strand.
TCTTAAATTTAAGTCTTTCTTTGGAAGAAAATTTCCATCGGATGAAGAACTTTCGCAGCAACAACAGTGTTTTGAGAAAGATCATTACAAAAACGGCATTTAGACAAAGGCGCAAGTGCGTCGAAGTTGAATGTGAATATGTTTAAAAACAACATCTATGCCTTAACTCATTTATTTTATTTCGAATCCGTTATATTTTAGTCTCAGAGTCTCTGTGAGTTTTCTTTATATTTCGATGTACCTAAAGTGTCATTTTCTGTCCGATCATCTTCATAAATTATTGACCCGCCTGCAAATAGAAATATCTTATATAGATTTGTGGCTGCGACACACTTTTCCACCTAGATTATGTGATAAGTTCTTTCATTTTAAAATTTAATAACTTTGGTTTCATTGTCGACAAATACCAACAATATTGGTGCCTGTGTATTCTATAATTAGTAATATTCTTCTTAACATTTGTCTAAAACAATACCTTGTTTATGGGATCCGTTACAAATAGTTCCTTTCAAAATATAGCCAATAGCCTTATAAAATGGTCATAATACTTTTAGTCTATTAAAAGTACATGAAAGAATATAGAATTTCTCAGTGGTCATTGATTTCTGCGCCTTCCAAATACTAAATTAATGACACTTTGAACAACACTAAATTCTACAGCTTGAGTACAACTACTGCAGATCATTCTGATCGTCATATTTCGCTCTTCTTGAATTAATGTCTCTACCAATTTCAAGGCAAGACGTACCAACCTGAAATAGTTGAATTGATATTATTATATCAATTCAAGCATTTTTGAAATTATTATTAATAAATAGCAACGGTTCTATTATTCTATTCCTATTATTAATTATATATTATATTATTACATATTACATGTTACCATTTAATTGTTAACAAAATTGTAGAAAAAAAAAATGATTCGGTTCTGTAAAAAATTTTTGAATTCATAATTTGAAGCGTTTTATTTTAGCTCGTAGTTAAGTTACATTTTACATACATAAAAGTCAAAAGATAATAACTTCGAATGTCCTTCCACGATGAAAACTTATCAAATTTTCCTAACACAGTGTATATCAAAAACAAATGAATTCAATTTACATTGAACAAATTTATACTTTGGAGTCTATATTGCATTTCGGTTTTTCATTACCCTTACACTCAAGTATAATTTTGTTCAAACCAGAGAGAACAGGCCTGCTTTTTATTGGGACTTTTTATTTGTGTCGACGTTTTATTCATTTGTTTTTTTTTTCTAAAAGTTATTGAATTCTAGAATTTATTTGTTATAGGGAAACGTTACAGTTACATATTTTCCGTTATAATAATACGCGTTTGTAGTGATCGAGTTTATGACTTTTTACTGTGCGATAGAAGTTCTTTGTGGGCATACATACAATAACCTGACGAAACGGAATATATGTATACTTAGAAAATGAAATGGAAATATATTTTTGTTGCATGTTTTTCTGAGAAGATTTTCCAACTTTCAATCATATTGACGTTTCATTCAAGAATTAAAGAAAACATAAATTAGAACGATACTGTTCTAAATGCGAATTTGAGTTTGAATTTTAAATATACATATATTAAATATAAAAAAATACAATATGCTGTTTCATTCACAATTTAATTTCGCACGACTATATTAATTTTATTATAACTTTATATAATAACACCATATTTTCTAGTGACAGTTGGGAGCAAAGGTCCATTAGCCAACACATGTTTCTGTAAACTAAAACAAATTGTAGTTGTTTATATCAAATTTGTTGTTTCCAAGTCAATCGTATGTCAAAGTAAAGGCCAAGGTATTTCACCTCATATGGATTGCCTGAATGGTGTAGACTTTAATACGCAAATTTGTCTGCAGTATCTGGATTTCGTCAATGTATACCTACATCAGTCGAGATGCAACGTAAAGTACCTAATGAGGAATTATAATGGTTGGAACATCAGTGTAAGTTGCAAGAGTTGTGATAGAAGTTATTGGAAGGTCAGCTGTAAGCGGTAAGTACAAGATGGGTCCGAGTATGTTGCCCCGTGGAACACCAGTCTTGATTGGAATTACTGATGTGTGGCCTCATCGGTATTTCAGTAGAGAGTACCTTTCAATAAGATATATTTTTATTATTTCGAAAAAGGTGTAACTTTCTTTTGTTAAAGTAATTCCTCATACCAGACTTTGTCAAGGACCAATGAAACATCAAGAAAGCTGCAGAACAATAATTTTATCTTCGAAATTAGCTCCCGCTATTGTAACAACTTTATGTCCTTGTTCGATAGTTGAGTACTGTTGAAAACCAAATTACTGGACTGGTATTAGGTGCAGTTGTGGCACTAGTCATTAAAGAAATAATTTTTCAAACAATTTAAGAAGCATTGGCAAAACAGTGATTGGTTTGTATAAGAATGTGTGTATTGCTTCTTTGCCAGATTTTTGAACAAGAATTATTTACGCTATTTTCCATCGTTATGGTAAGTAGCTCAATCTTAACATGACGTTATAAAACATGATTGACATTTAAAAATATGGTAATGATCCTGATTCCCACTGGTGGTAGATCTGTGAGTAGTTTGCCTGTAATTAGATCATAATCTGGTGTTTCGTTAGGATTTAGGTCCGAAATAAATATTGGTTTTATCTCTTTCATATTAAATTTTTGAATTCGTAAGTTCAACTGGACAGCTTTTTCTGGTAAAGGCTGTAATACATTTGAAAGATACGTAACGATTGTATTTGTCTTTTCTCTGTTATTGCGAACCTAATTTCCGTCATCAATTTTAATAGGCGGATTAAATTCTTATGGATGGTTTGACCTTCGTTGTCATCTCTATCAGTAAAAAGAAGATATTTCAAAAGCACTTAATCGAGTTTTTTTTGTTAATATCATCGATAAATATACTTCTAAACGCCAAAGTTCGAAAGTTCTCTAAATTTATTTAAGTCAAACCCATTCTGATTTATTTAATGCAGAATTTAATACAGGCTATGGATAGATGGTGTTAGTATGAATATATTAAAATGAGTATCTATACTTGTACTCTGACCATTAACCTGTATAATAAATACTTTTCTAGCTAGCTGGAGTTTTTTCGCCAAATTTTAAAGAGCGCAACAGAGTTCGCAATATTTAAAAAGACTGACAAAATCGAATTTAAAACTTATCTGCTATTCTCTGTTACCAGCTATTTCAAAGATACTGGAGAACTTTATACACCTAAAGCTTACAAACTTTTAACGAAGTACAATAACCTAAAAATTTCATATGGTTCCATCAATAACAAATCCACGAGAAAAGCCGCTTCACATCTCATCAATGAGAAAATGCCGCTGAGATTACTGGTTGTGAAAGCCTTTTATACATCTTATCAATGAGAAAATTCAGCTGTCTGTTAGATCCTTGTAAACGAATTTAAGAAAAAAAATGAAAAGGTTACTGGTTGGTAAAGCCTTTTATCATTGCGATAAATATGTAAATCACATTACACATGTCTGTTATATTTAATCTGTTTTGTCTGTGTTTGCTATTTTTGATTTTATATATACATATGTATTATATACATATATATTATTAACACCTGTAAGTACTTATGGATAAAACACATGTAAATATAAATATAAATGAGCCTTGGGAATACTCGTATAAGGTTTGTAAATTTGTTTTTGTTTTTGTTTTTATAGTTCTCGGAAAAGTTTTTGATGTGATTGATCTTTCGCTTCTCTTATTAAGTTATACTACCATGACATTTGTAGGAGGGAATGGTCGTGCATTGGGTTCTATCTGAATGAACATAAGCAAAACGTTGACATTCATGGTACTTACTATGAAGAATTATTATACGTGGTGATCCTCACAGTACGATAAAAGAGCAACTTTTTATTATTTATGTTAATGATTTGCTGTAAACGTGCTCTACTAATTATATTGTCTTATGTGCTGATGATTGCAGCTATTTATCTACCTTTACATCTACTAGTACTACAATTATAGGTTGCGAGAAAATGCAAAACTTTTTAACTGGTTTAATATAAAAATTCTATTTAAATTTAAACAGAACAAAATAAGTTCCGGCATTAAAAAAAACGAACTAAAGTCTACTTTTGAAATCTAACAAAAAATTCGTAAAACAAGCGCGATCGACCAAATCTCTAGGATTTTGCCTTGCGAATAGTCTTAATTCGATAATTCATACTAATCAGTTTTCAAGAGTCTTTTTTCTGGATCTTATGCTATTTATTTGTATCTTACGCTATTTATTGCATTCACGAAGTAATTTAAAAAATGATTTTGGCCCATTATTATGCCAACTTTCAATCCAAGATTACATAAGATGTGATCTTTTAAAGAATATCGAATTTCTGCAAATAAATTATTTACAATAGAAAACTGTTGTAACTAACAGTTAACATTTCAAAAAGAGTGGTGTCGACCATATTTTAAGAAACTAAAACTTTTAATCGTTACTTATTTTTATTTTGAAAACTTTAATGTACATTAAATAAAATATTATTTCCTTTAAAATTAGTAAATGTAATGATTGAAATAATGGGGTCTTTTCTTACATGGCATAATTACATACGAAAGATACTCTTATTATATGTGTATCAAATTATATAACGTTACATCTGAGCACATAAGATGTTGATGCAACAAATTTAAGACACAGAGAAAAATATAATACGAATAAATTTGAATACAGAGATCTATTAGCTTTGCTATCCATGAAACATATGTAGTAGATAGAGTGTTATTAATAATAGAATGATTCCTTTTAACATTCTTTAATTGGCATAAAGCCGAGTACGCAAGTTTCTGTCTATTACACACTGGAAACTTAGTTTACCGATATTGTGAGATAGAAGCGTTTCTCGCTTTGTCGGTCAATACATTTATGTATTGGTTGAGAGAGGGAGATATGATATTATTCATTATTTTTTCTGTATCGAAATGATATGACAAACGCTATGAAGGAATCGTTCATTAATAACACAGAATCTGCCTGATGATTGGTCTATCCATGAAACATATGTAGTAGATAGGGTGTTATTAATAATAGAATGATTCCTTTTAACATTCTTTAATTGGAATAAAGCCGAGTACGCAAGTTTCTGTCTATTACACACTGGAAACCTAGTTTACCGATCTTGTGAGATGGAAGCGTTTTTCGCTTCGTCTGTCAATACATTTATGTATTGGTTGAGACAGGGAGATATGATATTATTCATTAGCTTTGCTTTGTTTCCTGTAAATGATATTTGTTTTAATATTTATATCTCTTTTTTCCCTTATCTTATAATGGGTGTGCCGAAATGGTTTATTATGATGTTACTGCAGTTTGGGGAATTTTGGTTCGTTCAATCTACTATTGATCATTTTTTGATATTTTCATCGCCAAAGAGTTCGACTTTACTAAGACATATCAAGGCATTTTTCGTGATTTATTTCTACAGGTTTTGTCATTTACATTTAATTGTAAAATTCCAAACAATTTCTTAAGAACCCATTAGTTATTATTTTTAAACTGTGTGAAGGTAATAATAGGTCGGCTGCCTTTGTTGGTAGAGGACGTTATAGATAATTTTCTAGACCGTGTCGAACAAAGATCAACAAAATTTATATGAAAATTGTCAACACAAACAGGTGTAAATTTTAACAAAACCTTATTGCTTATTATTATTACTTATATTATTTATAAGAATATCTGTGACAGCCTGTCGATTAATAAGAAACTTCACGTGTACCCAAACAGGTACACCGACTAAAAAACATATCTTCTTTCTTTTATAAGGCGACCATATATGTACATACACCGAAAAAATCCAGAAGGGAGTGTATCGTGTATTTCCCATTCTATAAACAACCAATAATTACATATTGTGACCTATCGCTGGGCAATAAATGAGTGAAGTAATACAGTACCTACGAGTCTATTAGACAAGTATGTATATCTTTCCTATTAGATAAGTATGTACATATATCTTTCAAATGCAATGAAAATATCTATCTTTTTAGTAATCCCAGCATATGTAAATATGATATTTTCTTTACTACTGCAGTGGGAAAATCTACTAATTGTTTCCCTGATCACCTTGCATTAAAGGTATAAATATAAGGCTAACTTACATTTGAGGAAATATATGAAGATAAAATTGTTAAAATTTATGAGCTGATAAAGTTTTGGCCCAAACTTTCAACTAAGTATAGGTATTAGATTCAATAGCTGTATTAATAAATGTTCATGAGGTAAAAAGTCTACATAATATCTAATATATTTTTATTACGAGTATATTTTTTGTAATTATTATCGTTGCTCTACAATATAATGTATGTACATAGGTATATTTTATAATTACTATACTAACAAAAAAGATCAGAAAAGATTTTTACAACTGTACAGTTTTATCTTGTCAGAGCTTCATTATATAACATCAAATAAGCTGCACGTTCTTTCTTTTATTAAAATCTTTACTTTACGCATCGTTTCAATAATTATAGTCTCTTTTATTGTGATGCGAACAATCAAATACGAGAACGATTTAGCGGAAAGTGAGATTTTTAGCACTATCTTTTGGAAAATTTTGGTGACAGGTGAGCTTTTTGATCACTTGCATACATTTGTTTCGAAATTCTGGTGTAATCCAAGATTTATATTTTAAAAGCTTAATATCTGAAATTTTAGCCCATATGCAACAAATTTTAGGTGACATCAGGAATCACAATCTGTCGCTGAATTATGTATCAACTGGACGAATACATTGTATTTTAACATGAAAAAACGCGATCATCAAGCAATAATTTAAACCTATTTAACAAAAGCCGAACCAATTTTTTGCGAAAATTTGTTACGTCAGATGAAAACCAATTACACTACTACATACGTTCGTGAATCCAAATGGCAATTGCAACAGTGAGCACACCATGATAACGCTTTTCCCAAAGAACAAGCCATACCTATTGTCGAATAACGTAACAGTAACAATTTTCTGGAATTCGAAAGGGATAATTTTGATAGATTGGTTTGCAAAGAATCAGACTTTTACCAGACCACATTATACCGCTCTATTTGGCAAATTCGAGCAAGAAAATAACAAGAATGGTATTGTACAGCTTATATAAGTTCTCTGTCACAATGACAGAGTGCCCTTTCACGCCAATAAAACTATTTGCGAAAAAATGTATAAATTGAGATCCCAGGTTGTGTAGCTGTGAAAGCACAGTTGTTTAACAATTACAGAAGTTATTGCATGACTGGGATATATAACTAAAATTCATATTAATTCAATAACCAAAAATTTAATTTGCAATATCAGAAGATAATGATCACTTCTGAAATCATATTAACAGTATGCACCCACAGATTTTTCGTGTTGAATGAGAAAAAAAAGACAAAGCTTTATTACCATTTCAAAATCAGGTATGAAATCACGGTCAAAGTTATATCAGCAAATTATATCGCACCGCTTGTAAAAAAATACGGAGAAATTCGCAGACAAACTAAAAAAAGAAGGTCCATGTATGGAATCTTAAGGCACCCCTCGCTCAATACCATCAATTTAAAATTCTCGCAATGAATAAATTGGAAGTATAACAAAATTAATTTACGTTAGTTGAAATGTTATCAATTATAGATTAACTACGAAATTTCACCCTAACAAAGTTAAATAAACAAATTAGAAAATTGAATGTCAATATAGACTTCATTTATTAAAACTTATGACACATCATCGATTTTTATTCATATAAAGCAAATTAATATTTCCTGGTAAACCAAAATTGAGTATAAACAATACATGTAGGATACATGTATGCTATTTTACAACCGAGTTTGAAACGCGTGATTTCTATCTTTGTCCATCATAAAAGCAAGCACAAATTCTTTCGTCTCTTTTTGACATCAGTATTGAAACAATATAGTTGTATTAATATAGTGCTTACCATGTGTTTCTCGATTATAATGTGTGTACTTCTTTAATATTGAATTTTTGTTGGAGCTATTAATAATAAAATCACTACAAAGACCAATTCAACAGAAAATCCATTACCAAGATTATTAAAAAATGTGCGCAAAAGTAATGAAGATATACGCACATTTTAGGATAATACATTATATATTAAATAAAAAACAGTCGAGTGTTCAAGACTCAAGACAGTTCTCAATTTTAGGTACAAATAAATTAATTTATTTGAAAATAATGACCAAATTGTTTCTTTTTTTTATATAAGGTAAACAGCAACTTTACTATCATAAGAGCCTTTAGGACAAAAGTTACTAATTAAATTGTAATTAGCCAGTGTAAAAAGATTCAATTATACACGTTTAAAAATTTATTTTCTGTACTTTTCCAATATATACCTAGTCCTGCCATAAATACTGATATAAAGGTTTTTAAGTACAAAAAGAAAACTGCAAGTTGGATTTAAATTATTTTTTGATAGTTTATTTTGGCAATAGTAAGCTACAAAATACAATGCAAATTACTCGAAATGGCCGCCATTTGCCTTAATACAACGCCGAAGTCTGCAGGGCCACTCATCAATCCTTGTACGGACGATATTCATGGGAAAATTGTCGACTGCTTCTGTTAACGCTTGCTTCAATGATTCCAGGTTGCGATGGGGTCTTCTACAGACCATGCCGTCTAATATTGACCACAATTTTTAGTCGAGCGGATTTAGGTCTGGGCTTGCTGACGGCCAATAGTCAGTACTAATAAACTCAGGTACATGATTTTCAAGCAATTGCTGAGTTGTTTTGGCCTTGTGAGCGGGCGCAGAGTCTTGTTGGAATATCCATGGTTGGTTTTGGAACATGGTGTAGTTCAGGGGCTCCACTACATTGCTTAAAATGTCTCGTTGATAGTTTTTGGCCGCTGTTTTAACACCTTTTTCACAAAAGTGCAAGGAAGTGACACCGTCATAGGATACTCCCCACCAAACCATCACTGAAGCAGGAAAATGCCCTCGCTGAATCCTTGGCCCTACCTCACTGGCTTCCTTGGAGGACCGTGCATACACCCTATCATTCTTCTTGTTAAAAGTTT